>JAOTQP010000680.1:1015150-1038855 GCA_026413545.1 Cichladusa arquata
CAGGAGCCCGGCTGGGAGGGGAGCCGCTGCGAGGGACCCCCCTGGGGACTTTGCAGACACCACTTTGTGCGCCCCTTGCAAGTGCCGCCCCGTTAAAGATGGGGTGCGCAGTGCCACCCGCTGCTGCTGCGCGGCTCCTGGCTCCCTCTGACTTTGGAGGTGTAAGTGCTGCGTGCAGCGGGGTAGAACAGGGGGCACATCCAGGCTCTCTCTAGGGTTTTTAAAGTGTCCCGTAGTTCCTGCAGGAGTGCCTTCCCCAGGCATGCACGCACAGAGGGAACCCACTTTGAGCGATTCCGCTGCGCGCACCTTAGAATTGCTGGCGTTTAAAAGTGGGAGCGCCCAACAGCACCAAGCACCTCTCAACAGTCCCCATGTGGAGATGCATAAATCTCCGATTTATCTCAGATGGGCCTGGGGTCACTTCCAGGCTCACTGGGGCTGCACTGAAGTGGGACCAGGGCACTGCAGTAAAGAGTAAAAAAGGAGCAAAAGATCTTCTGATTTTCCTTGTTTTCATTACAGCTGCCGCTGTGAGCATCTTGATGTCGCGCACGTCATCTTTCTGTCTGGGGTTTTGAGGCGTATCCTAAAAGCCCTTTCAGAAATAATTAATGATGGGACCAAAAAACTCATGAATGTTCTATTTACTTACCCGTAGCAATTACATGGGAAAAAGCAGGGCTTGGCACTGCAGCCTGAATTAGCTGATACGCAACCAACCAAGTGGCAACACCTGCAGCCTAATGGCTCCAGATCCTTGAATCCCCTCAGACTGCCTAGACAGCCCTGCAGGGTCACTGTGAAGAGCTGATGGAGCAAAGTGATGTGGAGTTATTAGGGTGGGGAGCTTTGTGCCAGTCTCTCAGGGGTGAGCAGAAAGTGCTTCTTCCTCTGGCAGGAAAGGCCCACTGCCCGTGCATGTTCTCTTTGCTGTTGTTTCAAAGGCAGAGCTGTTTCCAGCCACTCTTTTAATTCCCTCTGGCCTCCCTTTGGTTCAGGACATGTTGTGAACACCATGCAGTGTAGCAACACTGGGTTTTCCCTGATGATCCCCAGCCTTGCACCAAAGGGAGATGCCAAGGACAACAGCGTCTGTTGTGTCACTCTGATGAGAGCTGGAGGCCCGGGTGGCCTAGCTGATGGGATGGGACAAAGCAAGTTGCTGTGCACTCTAGTACTAATTACTGTTAACTAGTGCCAAAACACTTACCCAAGGTGCTTTTCCGGCTGCCCTGCCAGCAGGGAAACTTCTGTTCCCACGGGTGGGCGGCCTGGGCCCCGGAATGCCCTGCCAAGATTCACAGCTGGAGCTCACAGCAGGCACAGCACAGTCAGCAGGGCCAGGGGAGGAAATTGCCTTGCTCTGGGCCATGTGCAATTCCTTGAAGACTGAGACTCGAATTCCAGGGTGACCAGTGATCTGAAGTGCATTCCTTCCTTTGCAGGAGATACAATGATGAAGGCTACGTGATGAAGATGAGCTGAGAACAGGAGGGATGTTTGCCCCATCAGGGCAAAAAGCAAGGCTGGAAGGCTTCACCACAAAAGTAGTCCTTTGGGAGGAATTTGTTGCAGGAGAGGTTCTCACTTGAGTATCTCGTGATTTCCTTTGCACCAGCTGCACTCAAGTAGGAAGTAACATTCGTGGGAATTACTGGTGAATCGTCATTCGAAAATCAAGTTGTACATAGCTGGGTTTTACAGAAATACCTTTTTCTTTCTGGTCCGTGTGCAAGCACATTTCTTCCTCCCTTGCTTTCTAACTGAGATGAGCCCTTCCCAGCCTCCAGTGGTCACAGCCTGCAGGACACCCACCCTGGCAGCAGTGTGGAGGAGCATGAGGAAAGCAAAGCCCAGCCTGCACTGCCCCATTTCCCCTCTGAACAGACAGGTTAGGGCTTCTTCCAGCCCTGCAAGCAACACTGGATGTGACATTGGGGTCAGGCTGCCCTTGTGCTGGGAGGGGGACAGAGGACAGCTGAGCTCAAGGGGGGGCATCTTGGCCAAGTGGACTTTCTACTGCTTCTGGGTTTCAGTGGGGTCCTGCAGGATGAAGTACAGCTGCTCACGTGGCTGCAAGTTGATGTTAACCTGCCCAACTACAGCTCCTGACTGCTCTGGATTTTTGCACGATCCAAGCATTTTTCTGTGCCTTTTGGTTTTTTTCACCTGTGAAATGGAGATCACACCATTTCCTTGTGCCCTGCAGTTTCTGGAGGAATTGGTTGAATAATGCTCATAAAAAGGGCTTCAGAAGCACCAGGAGAGAGGCGAAGGAGGACAAGATGTTAGAAGTGGTGTTGTCTCCACCTTCTCAGAAGTTGGTCATGTGGCAGCCTCAGAAACACCTGCGGTGGGTAGGGATGGTGTCTGGAACGCCGTGGTGTGAATGGGACATGGCTGTGCCCGTGTCACACACCCTGCCCTGTGCACAGCTCTGCCGTGTGCTCACAGCTCTCCTGCTCAACCAGACCCTGAGCTTTGAGAGCAGGGCAGCTCCCAGAGCTCCGGCTTTCTGCTGCTCTCTGTATTTCTGGACTCAAAGAGGTGTCAGCCACTCTCGAGCAGAGTTAAACCCCCTGAGCTGAGCCGGAGCGCTCCATGGCACCGCGCCGCTGCTGCAGCAGCAACTCGATGCTCAGCCCGGAGGGGCTGGGGATAACCTTACCGAGGTAAAATATAACAGGAAAAACTTGCAAATGTCCTCTTCAAAACAACAGCGAGTGAATAATGTCATTGGGCCAGCGGTCAGGAGGGGACAGGGTTTGAAGGTAGCCGGAGCTTGCCAAAGGCCAGGCGTGGGACAGGGGCAGGAGCCAATGAGCTCGGGCTGGGCAGGAGCCACCCCGGCCGGGCGACCGCCCGCCCTCGCTCTCACGTTGCAGCTGCCTCTGTTTGTGGACGGCAAAATGTTGTAAGGAGCGGGCAGTGAGAGGCAGCGGCAAATGGGGCTCCTCCGAGTTACAACATCCCCAGCAGCCGGCGGGTCCCCGCCAGCCCCCCGCCTGCTGACACTCTCTGCTTGGCATGGCGTGAAACGCAGCCCCGGCAGGGATTGGCGTGGTGGCTGCTCTGGCTGGGGACCGGGGAAAGGCTTGGTGTGCTGGCAGGAGCTCTGTGAGCCGGTGGCAGCTGGAGGGGAAGGTGTCCCCAGGCTCCCCGGAGCACTCTCCATCCGTGCAGGCTCCTGGCAGTGCCATGCCCTGGGGCTCGCTGAGTTTCTCTGCCTGGCTCCTTTCCACGAGCTCTGCTTTCCCTTCCCTGCAGCCCTGCTCAGCCTCATCCTTCACCTGAAGTCACGAGCACAGGGACAGAGTGTTGCTTTGCCTCCGCGCTTTCTGTGCCTCATTAGCTGCGTGCACCTGGGAGCTCCTGTCTCCTCCTCCTCCTCCCCTCAGCTGGTGACAAGAGGGCTCTGTTACGCTTCATGGTCAGCAAGGAGTGAAAGTCTGATATCCTCTCTGCCACAGAGCTGAGGGATTGGCCGCTGGGGCTGGGGGGGACCTAGGAAACAAAAGTGGATTTTGAGGGCAAGTGGGTGCTGGGTGGACTCCTGGCTCTGAGGAAGTAAATCCACACAGATATTGCAGGAGGAGACAAATGTGATGGCAAAGGAGCAAGAAGGGGCTTTTGTGGTCGCATTGTTGAAACAGATGGGAATTTCCCAGAGCGAGAGGCAGAGCCCAGGCAGCAGAGGGTAGGGAAGGCTCCTGCACGATGGCTCACGCTGCCCACCAGCTGTGTGGGCTGAGCAGGGGACCAGGATGCCCATTGAGTCCTTATGGCACTTTCAGTGACTCATTTGTCCACGGAAGCAGCACACCCACAGCAGCTGAAGCAGCCTGTCCTCCTCCCCAGGCTGCTCTGGCGCAGCAGGGCCAGCCGGCCCCTTCTGCCTGGGGATGAGAGGCTGGCAGCAGCCCAGGGCACTCGGCTCATCCTGTGCCTCGCTTCATCTGGGGGAAGGAACACGCTGTCAGAGACCTTGCACTGCTCTTTCTGCACTGCCTGACATTCCTGCAGCCTGTCCCTCTGCCCCAGGGTCGGTGTCCCCCGTGTCCCCTGAGCAGCCTGGCACAGGGCACCAGCCAGCTGTGGCACCGGCGGGAGCTGCACCATCCGCCTCGTGTCCCTCGTGTCCCTTTCACCTGGCTGAGCTCTGGCAGCTCTGACACTGTGCTGGCAGTGTCTGTCACAGCCCATCCATGTCAGCCCACTGGCCTCTCGCTGCCCCCCCGCCTCATCCCTGCCTGCCGAGCTGTCTCCAGTCCTGGTGGTGCTGCCTGGGCTCCCTTCACTGCCCATCCCTGCCTGGCAGGAGAGCACCAGGAGCTGGGATACCTCCTGTATCCCCCAGCTGCTCCCAGGAGGAATGAGGGACACTGGGGTGGCTGCCTGAGCCCCAGGCTGGCCTCATCCTCCTCTGCTGATGGCTCCAAGCAGGGCAGCTCCTCCTGCCTCTCCCTGGAGGCTGCTCAGAGTCTGGGTGCATCTCTGCCTTTCTCTGTTTTATCTGCCTCATCCCTGAGATATGCCATGATCAGCAGAGCAGGTCCTGGTCCTCCTGCACCAGCAGAGCTGGCCAAGGCAGTGAGCAGTGAAGGGAGACGCTTTGGATCTGCAGCGCTGCTGAGCAAGGACTTGCTGTTCCCCAAGCAGCTGTTGCTGGCAGGGATCTCCATGGGCATCTCCTGGCTCGTGACTCCCAGCCTGCCAGGCTGGCTCTGTCTGTCCCTGGGCCTCCATCTTGCAGCACCCCCTCCTCCCTTATCACCAGCTGTCCTCTGAGCATCCCCCACAGTGACTGGCCACCACTGTCCCCGGCTCCTGCAGCCCTGGCTGGGCACAAGGGGCTGGTGCTCAGCTCCTGGCACCCCCTGTTAGAGCAGAAACCCCTCTGCAGGTGTTCCCCCCTTGAGAGGCTGGTGAGCAAAGCCACCCTCAGCACTCTGGGGAATTGAGGGCTGGGGATTCAGTGGGGCTGGATGGTGAGGGGTGGGCAGCAGGCACTGGTGCGTCTCCCAGCCCTGTGCAGACACTGCTCTGCTGCTCCTCAGCACCTCAGCACTGTCTCCCTGAGCAGGAGAGACTCCAGCTCCAGCCAGTGCTATAAATAAAACCATGTTCTTTTATCCCGCCAAATAGGTTCTCATTGATTTTACCTATTCCTCCTCCTCCCCCCGAATCCCTTTGGAATGTGAAGTCAGCTGTGGAGGAGCTTGGGGAGCCGCCAGCCTGGCTGGGGAAATGCCACCCCCTGCAGCCCCTCTTCCTGGGAATAGCTGCTCTCCCCTGGTTTTCCCTCTCTGAACAGGCAGCACCACTGGAGGAGAGCAAACGGAGCTCCCTGGTGGAAGTTTGCCGGCTAATTATTTATTAATGTCCTGACAGTGCAATCACCGGCAGCCAGGCAGCCCCTGAGCCTCAGGAGAAGGATGAGGAGGAGGATGGAGAGCTCTTCTTGCCGAGGATCTCGGGGTGAGCTGACACTGCTTCAGTGTCCAGCTGCTCCGGTTACCCATGGCTGAGATCAAGGGGCCCATCCCAGAGCCCCTGGGATGTGCTGGGAGTCCCAGGGTGGCCCCAATCCCTTGTGGGTGTTGGCAGCTGTGGGGTTCATCCCCCCAGAACAGGCAGTGTTCGGATGCTGACTCGCTGCAAGCAGCTCTCCCGCACACAGGAGCTCCCCGCGCAGGGATAGCAACAGAAATAATGCAGCAAATCACAGCTCGCACAGCCTCCCTGGCACTTGAAAGCATCTCGAGAGCTTAAAAAGCTGCAAGATGCTCTCATTCCCATCCTCTCCTTGCTCCTGTGCTTTGGGGCCCCCCTTTCCAGAGGAAGGGGGAGCATCAATTTCCCCGGCAGCGCGTTGCGGGCCGGGCACGGTGCGGGAGCGGGGCAGCCTCGTGCTGCCCGAGCGGGGCTCCGGCTGACTCATCGCCATGCAGTGTGCAATTACCACGGCAAGTGCAGGCCCCTGCTGTTCCGCACAGGTATCTGTGTCAGCCAGGGCTATTTCCAGCTCTCCCCGCACTCCCGGCTCCGCAGAGAGGTAAGAACGCAGCCGCCTCGCTCCTCCGCCTGCCACAGGCACGGGCACGAGTTTGCCGGGAGCGGAGAGACGAGGGGGGGGTTGGAGATGGGATCCCGACAGCCCGGATTGCACAACTGGGGGAGGAGGGAGCGCTGCGCCATCCCGTGCCCACGCGGGTTAGGGGCGCAGGAGCTGGGAGCGGTGGGATCAGGCAGGCAGGATTTGGGGTCATTATTTTAAAAAAAAGCAGCAGGGATGGGATAAAGCACAGTCTGAGAGATGCTCTGGCCTGGAAAGGCAGAGGGGAGGGATAATGGGAGGGCAGTGCAGAGCCTTGCCCTGCCAGAGCAGATGAGCGGGGTCAGCAGCTCTGCCTCCCCATCTGTACATCGAGTGCCTGCCCTTCCCCACCGAGCTGCTGAGCCAAACTGCACTCGGAGAGGGAGATTTTTGGATTCCCAAAATGTTTGCCGAAGATTTTGCTCACTGGTGAGCTGCAAGTGGGGAAAGCTCAGGTGTTGGGTAGGTCTTGGACAAGCTCTGAGCAAGGATGCAGCCGTCCAGCCACAAACCTTAATCATAGCAGGAGTTTTATAGCCAGGCAGGAGTCCCGCCCTGTCCCCACGGCCATGGACAGAGGCAGCTGTGCCATCACACCAGTGACAGACTGGGAAGGACTGGTGTCCCTTCCTGGGAAGCCTGGGTGGGGTGAGTCTGCCCAGGGAGAGCAAGCCCAGCCTTGCCCAGCCTTTGGGGGTTTTCCCGAGGTGCTGAAGGTGCTGAAGGTTTGCTCGTCTTCATCTGCAGGCTGCAATGTGGGAGAAGCCTCCACATGTGATGCAGATGTGCCTGGCATGGCTCTGCCCAGGATGGTGACACGAAGGATGTGTGACATCCCTGGAGCCCCAGGGTGTGTCAGGGAACGTTGTGTGTCCATCCTCACTGCCCTGAGCATGAGCTGTGCTCACCACCCAGCTGGGCTTGGGGTGAAAATGGATAAAGAAGGGATGGATACATCCAAGGGACTGGGAGGGCTCTGTGCCTCAACATCCCTGTACCCACCAAAGCCCAACCTGGGAGAGGGTGAGGCCACAGCCAGACCTGTGCCCCTGCTCCAGGTGCCAGGCTGAGAACAGCACCCAGCACCTCCATCCTTCCCACACCCGTCAGCAGAGCCCTCAGCACTGCTACAGTATTTCACTGGAAAAATCACATTAATCATCCTCAGCACCGCCTCCCTGGCCTTTGTCACAGTTTGGTGCCCCAGCACCAGCTGTAAAAGCATTATTTATTTTTAATAAAAGCTGATCTAAAGAGCGGCGTTGGCGGGATGATAAAAATAAAAATGCAGTGGTTGTCACAACTGTCAGCATCCCTGGGAATGGGGTCTGGCAGTGCCCAGCTGCCTTCCCCTCCAGTCTGAGTGGCTGCACAGGAAAGGAGGAAGCAGCAGCACATGCCTTGGGCAGCCTCTGTGCCAGGAAAACACCTCCTGCTCCTTATTTCAACACACAGGTGCACTTCTCCAGTGTATTTGTAATTTTCTAAATGTTTAGTAACTTTAATTGCATTTACTGCATGAATAAATGAGCAAATAGGACATATACAAATGTTGAGAAGTAAATTAGCTTAAGTCCTTTCATTAAAAGAGCTATGTGTTATTAAAACATCTGTGTTGCAATGTGCTGGTATCACATTAGCAACAGGAATAAGAAATCCTGTTTATTCCTACGAAACTAGATTTTCAGGGCATGGATCTGGCAGCGTGCAGGCTGTAAAGCACAGTGCCTGGCAGCATCTCCATTTCCCCAGGGAGCCTGGAGAGTCACGGGGCAGCATTCCACGTCCCAGGCTCCAGGGCAAGCTGAGAGCCTCATCCCAAGCCTGTCCCTGGAAAAGTCTGCCTGTACTGCCCAGCCCCACAGGGTGCCTATCAGGCAGGGGGAGAGGGAAGCATGCAGGAATTGTGCAGGAATTGTGCAGGAATTGTGCAGGAATTGTGCAGGAAGGATGCAGGAAGTGCACCTCACTCACTTCCTGACCATCTCTTCTCTTTCCATCACTTTTTCTTTTCTGGCAGATGGGAACAAAGCTTGACTGGAGGCCCTGGGAAGAGCCCACCCCAGCTCCTGCCCACCCCTGCTGCTGCACCAGGGCTCCTCTCCAGCTCAGGTTTCTCCCTGGCTTTTCCAAAGGAGCCCCGTGAGCAGCAGGGTTTGAATGCTGCCTGGCCGAGGCAGAGCACAGCCATGGCTGGGACAAAACAAAACCAGCATTCACGGGCAGTCATTGAAATTCCCAGCAGCTGTTCCCTCCCAGCACTCCCAGGTCTGCCCTCCTTTGCTGTCCTCAGGCACTTCCAGTGACATTTTCCTGGGTGTTAAGGGAACAAGTTCACCCATCAGCAGCATCCCTCCTCCTGCTGCTCCTGCCTGATAAAAATAAGCCCTGGTGGGGTGAAAAATAAGCCCTGGTGGGGTGGCACTGCCTAGTTCAGTGGGTCACTCCCTGCCAGGACACCCCACAGTCACCAGCACCCCAAACCCCTGCCCCGTGTGTCCCACAGCCTCCTCCCTCCTCCTTTCCCTCCTCCTCCTCATTTCCTCGTGATGCTGCCTGAACCCCTGAGGCTGAGCCAGCCTGTGGGGGTGGCTGCCCAGGCTGTCTCCAGCACCTCCCCACACAGCTGCAGTGGGAGAACCCCCAGGACACCCAGAGAACCCTCAGGGATGGGGCTGCGAGCCAGGCACAGCCACAGCAGCCCCAGCTGGAGCTGAGCTCTGCCCCAAGCACGGCTCACAGCAGGAAGAAATTACTGGGGCACATGTTTTGGTCTGGTTGGGTTTAACCCCAGCCCTGGCTGGCCGTGGGGCTGGCTGTGCTGGGAGCAGGCACTGGGGCAGGCAGGGGCACGCCAGGCAGGGCAGCAGCAGCCAGCACACTGCAGCTCCCAGCCCGAGCCTGGGCTGGAAACGCTGCCTGCAGCGAGCACAAATGAGTTTAGTGGCCTCAATTTAATTCCCATTTGGACACGGTGGGGAAAAAAAAAATGTATAAAAAGAGGGAGAAGAGCAGAGTCTCGGATGGGCACTGGGATGGGGATGGGGAGCTGCAGACATGTGGGAGGCATGGAGTGCCAGGGGTGAGCCCTGGGAAAAGGGGCTGTGCTGGCAGCAGGAATGGGTGCCACAGGGACAGAAAAAGGGTTGGCACTGCCACTGGATGTGCCCAGTTCGTGTGGCTGGAGCACCAAGCACGGAGCTCCCCCATCCCAGGAAATCCGTGGACGGTGCCCCTCTGTCCCTCCTCTCCTCACCCAGGGTGTCCCTGGGGCTGGGGCAGACCCAGCCAAGGGAAGGCTGGCAGGGGGAAGCTGCCACTTCAAGCCAGGGCTCCCATTTCAAAAAATAAAGTGAGGTTTTCATCTGTGTTTGCTTAGCAGGGTAATGACTTTATTTCTGATTTGATGCTCTTGTCCCTGATGACTCAGGCACAAAAAGGGAGAGCTGATAAGAGTGAAGAGGCCCGGCCAGAGGGATGCTGGTGGCAGCTCTGTGCCTGGCATTCCCCACCTGGACCTCTTCCAGGGGATTCCAGAGATGCTGTCAGTGCTGGGAGCTGGGCTGTGGGATGGCATGGGGAGGGCAGCAGCTCGGGGAGGTGAAAGCAGCAGCAGCCAGGCCTGATAAGAGCTGGGCTCTGTCCTGTTATGGCTGTGGGGAAGGCACAGAGAGGAGCACAAGGTATTCCATACTTGGTGTGACCTGCCTGGATCACGCTGTACCTCTGGCTTCATCCCCTTTGGGAGAAACAAACCTTTCTGCTGGGGAGGAGAGGAGAGGAGATATTCCCCCTCCTTGACATCCCTCTGTGCCCACCCCATGCCCCTGGGTGCCTGCTGAGGCCTGGTGGGCAGCAAGGAATGTCCCTCCTTGGAGGATTTAATCACTCCCAGAGCAACCCAGCTCCATTTCTCCATCACGAGAAACAAGCTGATGTGTTTTGCCTGAGGTAACAGCTTTAGATTGGGAGGGCAATCCCAACCCCACTGTTCCCCCCAGCCTGAAGCAGCAGCTGGGCAAAAGACACATTTTCTTTGCTGAGAAGGAGGTTTCTCCTCTCCCCCATCACTTGTTCCAAGTTTGCCAGTCCCACAGAGATGTGAGCAGAGCTCTGTGCAGCTGGAGGGTTAACATCTCAGCTCTTCCAAATAAATAGAAAATGACCCAGTTTCTTCATTTTCCTCTTTTCCCTAAGTCCAAACACCCAAAAAATGAGATGGTAAGTGGAAGCCACAAATAGATTTCATGTATCCTGGCAGAGCTGGGAGATGAAAGCAGGGAAAACAGCTCCTGCCTCCCCTGCTCAGACCTGGGAATGGTGCAGCACATCTTGCCAGGGGTCAACAAAGCAGGAGAGGTTTTGGGTCTGATCCCAGCTCAAATCCTCATCCCTGGGGGAGCAGGCTCTTCCCAAGCTCTCCCATCTGCCTTGTTCCAAGCATTAAGGTGAGTGGCAGAACGTGCCCAGCCTTCAACTATTCCTATCACGTCCCATCTGGAGACAGAAATCTGCCTGCTGGCTTTACAATTAAAATTGAAATGATTTGATTATGGGGCTTCATTAGTAAAAACAAACACCAGGCAGCCTCCCTCCCTCTCGCCACACATCCCCGCCCAGCCGTTCCTCCCTGGGGCTGTTTTAGGTAAATCCCAGCCGGGATGCGGTCGGGCTCACAAAAGGCTTCGTGTCTGCAGCTTGTAGCTCCTGTCGGGAGCAGCCTGAGAGAGGCAGATTTCAGACCCACAGATCTCCTGCTTTGGCAGAGGTGAAGGAGCAGCCCCGATGATTTGATGGGCTGCATGGAGTGCCCTGCACAGACAGGGAGCAGGATGTTTTCCAGCCCCTCTGGATGCCTGGAGAGCTCACCAAGGGGTTCCCACTGCTCCTGGGGCTCCTGCCTGGACTCTGTCCCCTTCATTCCGTGAATCTTTGCAATGGGGGTGTTTGCACCTTCACACCAAGCTGGCCTTGTCACTGCTCCGTTTTCCTTGCCTGCAGCTGGCACATCCCACGGGAAGGGCTGAGCAGGCAGGGAGCAGACTGCCCGTGGTGTGTGCAGATGCTCCAGTCCCTAAAGCATTGGCAGTTCTGGGGGAAGCAATTCAATCAGCACTTGGGGCGTTGGGAACAGGCTGTGCAGGCTGGGAGAGGAGGAATGCCAATGAAGGAGGGCTCGGGAATGCTGCTGGGTTAGGGTGCACTCTGCCTGCCTGCTCCCAGTTTCTCCAGTAGTGACAGCACAAGGGGAATGGTTTCAAACCGACAGAGAGTAGGGTTGGGTTAGATATTAGGAAAAAATTCAAGTGTCACCAAGCCAGTGGCACTAACAGCATTGCTGTCCTACCCGGGCTTGCCTTGTGGGCTAAATCTTTAACCAGACCAAGGGTTTAACTTTATCAGTAGCTAGAAAAACGTGGCACCATTTCCCTGGGGCAAAGTATCTTGAGCGCTGCAGAAATTGCTTTTCCTGGGCCTCACTCAGCAGCTCCTTTGGCATGGGGACCCGTGGCACAGGGAGCAGGGAGCACCCTGTGCCCCGTGCCAGACCTGGGCTCCCAGCTGCAAAAAAATCCTCTAAATCCTCTAAAATCATGATTTTCACAGCCAGAGGAGCTGGCACTTCCCCTGGCATGCTGTGTACCTGCTCATGGGTTGCCCTCCTGCTGGGCAGTGCAGGTGGGAAGCCACCACCGGAGCAGAGGCTCCTGTGTCCCCTCAGGGGACCCCCCCAAAATCCCCCTGCCAGCCCCACCAGCTCCCCAGCCCTGCAAAACCTCGCACATCCCCTGCCCAGAGCGGGATGATTGATTATTGTTATTAGAGGTGGAGAGCAGTTTCTGTGCACAGCCAGGTGGCTCAGGAGCAATTCGTCACCCAGCGGCGAGGGGGCCGGGCTGTCCCTCTGTCCCTGCCGAGGTGGGGGCTCTCTGCAGCCTCAGGAGGGTCCGAGGCAGCTCCGGGCACGGCCGGGTGGAGCCCTCCCCTATCTCTTGGGCAAGGGCAGGGCTTCGGCAGCGGCACAGCCGCAGGGCAGGGCTCTGACCTGAGCTGATCCCTGCACCCCCGGGGCATGAGGAGGCGGGACGGCAGCCCCCAGCCGGGGCAGGGACCCATTCCCACGGCAGGGATCCAGCCCTATGGCAGGGATCCACCCCATCCCCACAGCAGGGATCCATCCCCACGGCAGGGATCCAGCCCCACGGCAGGGATTCATCCCCACGGCAGAGATCCATCCCCACGGCAGGAATTCATCCCTATGGCAGGGACCCATCTCCACGGCAGGGATCCACCCCATCCCCAGAGCAGGGATCCATCTCCACGGCAGGGATCCATCCCCATGACAGGGATCCAGCCCAGTCCCATGGCAGAGATCCTCTCCAGTCCCATGGCAGGGATCCATCCCCACGGCAGGGATCCCCCATCCCGGTGCTGCCCCCGCAGCAGTTCGTGCTGTCACACAGACTGGGCACAGCGGAGGGGCTGAGAGGCACGGAGGGCACTCTGGGGACCCCCGGCACAGAGGGGACTCTGGGGACCCCCGGCACAGAGGGGACTCTGGGGACCCCCGGCACTGAGGGGACTCTGGGGACCCCCGGCACTGAGGGGACTCTGGGGACCCCCGGCACAGAGGGGACTTTGGGGACCCGGTTCTAGGGGTGCTGCGGGCTGTGCCAGGCAGGGCTGCAGCCCGGGGCTCAGCTGGCACAGCGGGACACGGCGGCAGCCGCTGCGGGCGGCGAGGGGGGGCTCTAATGACGGTCCAGCTCAGCAAAGGTAGCAGAGCATGAAAGCAATTTCACACTTTATTAGACAATTCAGGTGCCAGCTGCACCAGCCTGGAGCGAGCGCTGCTGCTCACACCTCCCCTCCTGCTCCGCACCCCGGGTTCGCTCTCGGTGGGGCTCAGCCCTTCCTCGGGCACACGAGGGGCCAGCGAGGGTGGCCGGGGGCTCGGGCTGCTCCTGGTGGGCCACCTTGCTCCCGCAGGTGGCAGGGGACATTGCAGCTCTGCTCGGAGCCAGCTCAGCCTGGCAGCGCGGGCAGCTCCGTGCCTAAAGCCTCTCGGGCTGGCAGCGCCCTTGAGCCCAGCGCAGCCACCCTGCTCCTCCTGCTCCCTTCTCCGCCCTTTATTCCCTCCGCCCTTTCTGCACCCCGTGGCGAGCGGATTGGGAGCCTGGGCTCGGGGCTTGCGTGGCAGCTCCTTGTTCTCACGCCTCCCTGCCCGCGGGGTGCCCGATGGGCACACGGACACCTGGGCACCGAGCCATCCTCCTGCCATGCCGGATCTCACCTGGGCTGTGTCCCCGGGGAGCAGCAGCCGGTCCGAGCCGAGCCGGAGCTGCCCCGTCCCGCTCCCGGCACGTGGCAGGGCTGGCACCCGCGCCTCGGGGACACAGCCGTGCTGTCACACCCGCGGGTGGACACCATCCAAATGCCGGCACGTCCAGGATATGAATCAGCGCGGACAGGAGCGCAGCAGCCGCTCCGGGACAAGCGGAGCTGCTCCGGCAGCCAGGCAGCGCCGCTGCCAAATTCCGTGCGGGCTGGCGGGCAGGGCGCTGTCACCTCCAGAGCAGCTCCGGGCACGGCAAACCCCTGGCCTGGCATTCACGTCCCTGTTTGCACGGCTCTGCTGCCCTGGTGCCAAGCCATGGCACGGTGGCACCGGGCCAGGGCCGTGCCTAACCTTGACCCGGTGTCCTGGCAGCAGCCGGCCCTGCCCCGCTGTCCCCCCGTGCCCCCAGGCACAGGCACGTTCCACCGGGCCAGCCAGAGCATTCCTCCCGGGAGAGCCTGTCCTTGACAGGCTATTTAAAGGCACACTTGTGCCCTTTCTCCCCCATCGTGTTTAGGCTGGAAGAGCCCCGTGCCCTCCCGTGACTCCAAGAGGCACTTCCAGGCTCGGGGCAGCAGCAGTGCCCTGGATTTGGGTGGATTCACGGGAGAAGGGAGGGATGGGCACCCACGCCCTGCAGTTGTGGACACAGACCCCTGGGAAAGGTGCCCTGGCCATCGAGGCTGGCAGCAGGACTGGGGGGAACTGCAGAGCCCAGCCACATGAACTCATTTCTTCCTTCCTGCTAGATGTCCAGTCAAGTCCTGACCACCCCAAATCTCCTTCCAGTGGGAAGATCGTGGCCCAGGCATCAGAGATCTCAGCACTCCTTGTGCCACCATCACCTCTAACCCTCTGAAGGGTCTCAGGCTGTGGCCAGCCTCACCTGGCACGGGGCTGATTGCTTGTGCACCCCACTGAGCTGGCAGGAAAGTGGCTTGGAGAGAAACCCGACCTGATGGGATTTGATTAGGGATGGAAAAACCCAGAGGAGCCATCTGCAGGGAGCTGGAGGAGTGAGCCCTGTGGCTGCAGGGCCTGGGCTGGGTGGGCAAGCACAAACACTCAGCTCCTGCTCTATGACCCTCATCCCCCAGCCTGCTCATTTTCCTTCCTGAGGAACCCATCAGCCTTTCCCCAGGCTGGGAGCATCCCCAGGACGTGTCCCCAGCTCTGGCACTGCTGTCCCCTCCCAGGTTTTGTGAAGGTGAGCATTTCCTCGGGGCTTTCAATGCCACCTGGGCAGAGCTGGCTGCCCCCAGCCCCCCCACAGGTACAAACACAAAGGAAGGTGACCCCCACCAGACCCCAGCCCCACATGTGGGACGCATAGGGCAGTGCCTGGGGCCTGTCCTCACCTGCCTGGCACCTGCTCAGGGTTGGGTGAGGACGTGCCAGCCCTGCCCCACTGCCCAGAGCACTGGGGAGCCCGCGGGGAGCCCGTGGGTGGCCCCGGGCAGGGCAGGGCAGGGCAGGGCAGGGCAGGGCAGGGCAGGGCAGGGCACAGGGCCCGGCGTGCCAGCGCTCCCCAGCCCGCACGGACACCTTTGATGCGGGCAGGCAGGAGCCCGGGGCAGCCGGGGCGACGCCAGCCCGGAGCTGCACTGCGGGTGAGGGATGGGCAGCGAGCGGTGCCAGCCCCGAGGGGCTCCTGAAGTCCCCTCTGGCACCATATCAGCACCTCCTAACAATGCAACCACGGGGACACTGAGGCAGGGAGCTCGGGAACGGTGGGAGGGAGGCTGTCCCCATTCGCAAACCGAGCCTTAGGTCAGGACCAACACGGATCGATTCTCCCAAAAATCTCTTCCATGCGACCCGTGTCAACCCGCCGGGGATCTGCGCGGGTCGCAGGGGCACGGGGGGGCCCGGGGGTCCTGGAAGTGGCGATGTCTGTCCCCCCGAGCGGTGTGGAACCCCCGGAGTGCCCCCGCACTCCCCGCGCTCCCCGCACCAGCGCTCCCAGTACGAGCCCAGCGGGCACTGGGAGCTGGTGCGGGGCTCCCTCTGGCGGCCGCAGCGCAGCGCTGCCGCAGGTGCGCACTGCCCAAATTTCAGGGACTCGGTGCCCAGGTAGCCAAATTCTCAGGTGCCCAGGTGCCCAGTTTCTAAGGTACTAAGGTGCCCAGTGCCCAGGTAGGCAAATTTGAGGTGCCCAGGTGCCCAGTGCCCATCTGCCTAGTGCCCAGGGGCTCAGGTATTCAGACACCCAGGTAGCCAAATTCTCAGGAACTCAGGCACCCAGGTAGCCAAATTCTCATGTGCTCAGGAGCCCAGTTTCTCAGGTCCTTAGGTGCCCAGGTAGCCAAATTCTCAGGTGTCCAGTGCCCATCTGCCTAGTGCCCAGGGGCTCAGGTACTCAGGCACTCAGGTAGCCAAATTCTCAGTACTCAGGTGCCCAGTGCCCAGGTGTCCAAGTGCCCCATGCCTGGCTGAGGACCCTTCTGCATTGCTGCACCTCTGCTCCAACCAGACGCTGCCTCATCACCCTCAGGACACATTTGTCACTCGCAGGGATTTCAGCAAATCCCTGGATAACTGCAGCCACCTGCCCTGACTCCCTGGTGCTGCTTTGCTTTGTGCCAACACACCCACGGCACCTGGCACCCTCACACCTCCCACCAACAGGGGCCTCCCAAGCGCCATCCTCGTGCCCACACCCCTGGGCTGTGCCCCCCAGGTGCCTCCCACCACCTTCCCAGCCGGGGGCTGCCTCCCTCCAGCATCTCCTGTGAGGTGTCCTCGGGTGCCAAGCTGGCTGCTCCCATCCTGTGCCCTTGCTGTGGGCTGGCCACGCTCACACGGGCAAGCTCCAGCCCGCGGGGTCCTGCACGGGGACGGTCACCAGGTAGCTGGAGGGCACGTAGCCCCTCTGGCCATTCACCTCCACCAGGCTCCACTCTGTGCTCCCCTTCTTGTCGTGGGGCTCCAGCAGCAGCACGGGCTGCCCTGCCTGCAGGGTCACCTCCTGCGGGCTCCTGGCTGCGAAGGAGAAGCCGGCGACCACCTGTGGAAGGCAGGGAAGGAAGGGGGGAGGAAGCCTTTGCTGGAGCTGGCAGTCAGTGGGGGAAGGATGTGGCAGGACAAGCAATTCCATGAGGGCAGCATAGCAGTGCCAGGGATGGAGGGACTGAGGACCCAGCAAGGACAATTCTCTTGCCTTGTCCACCCTGGTCCCAGCAAGGAGACCCCTGGAAATGCAGATGCACCTTCCCACCCACACAAGGAACTAGCAGGGAGCTGGTGGGGCTCCTAGAAATGGTCCTGGAGATGTCCCCCACTCTCACCTGGAATGTTGGGGTGAAGGTGGCCACCTGTGGCCTGGGAGCTTCAGGGGATGCATAGGAATGTCTCCTCCTCTCTGTGCCACTGTCCAGGGACAGCAGCTGCATCCCAGGCTGCTGGGCTTGTACTGGGCTGTAGGGTCTGAGTTTTGCAGCAGGAACAAATCCTCGGGGACCTGCAGGACATGGACACACACAGGTCATGGGGTCCTGCTGCCTGGCACAGGCAGGACTGGCTGGAGGAGACAGGAATGACATTTTGGCTGTTGCCTGGCATGGCATAGCAGTCCTGCTCAAACTAGGGGATATCCAGGAGAAATCCCTGTCAAAAGAGGAGTTCCATATCTTTCTGGTGCATGGATTCTCCTTCCCCAGCCATAACACTTCAGGAGTGTTCCCCTGGAGAATCAGCCAGGACACCTGAACCCTACAGCTGATGGCAGAGCTGAGGTGGCCTTGGGCTGAGCACAGCCTGGAAAGGAGCACCCAGGACACCACAGCCTGCTCCATCCAGGCTAAGGAAATGATTCAGGTGAGGAGAGGCTGCCCACAGTGCTCACAGTACCTCCAGCATCCACCAGCCACCTGCTCGTGTTCCCCTTGGTGTCGGAGCTCTGCAGCAGAGCCACGATCTGTCCCCTCAGCAAGGTCAGGTCCAAGTCTCTGCTGCCACTGATGTTGCTGGTCACTTGGTAAAGCTTGTCTGGGCCGTGCTTGCTCACAAGGGAAAGGACCTTCCTCTCCTCAGCAGGGGTCAGAGGCTGGTGGGGAGCACGAGACACAGGAGCATTCAGTGAGACACGGCACTGGGGGCCTCCAGCACCTGCTCTCCTGTCTGCAGGATCACATCCAGGGTCAGGGTAAGAGGAGAAACTCCTGGACACTCCCTGCTCCATCCCCAGGTTTGCAGATGAGTGTCCAGAGCCAGCAGAGCTGGGCTGGTTCATCCCTGAGCTGCTCTCAGGGGCTTGGGGGAAATACTGTGGCAACTCCCTGGCTCACATTCTGAGCCAGCCTCCCCACCAAGGGGATTTTCTGCACTGGGAATCCACAGTCCCAATGGATAAATGCACAGTCCAATCTCTCTCTATCCAGCTGGCTCAGGCTGTGCCCAGCCCTACCTGTGTGCCAGGGCTCGGTGTGACAGTCTCAAAGGCCTGGCAGAAGGCACGGAGCTGGGCCCCCGACTGCTGCAGGGTGTCCTCCACCACCTTCCAGAAACTGGGCAGGGGCATGTGGCCGTGGGGCAGCTGTGGAGACAGACTGAGATCAGGGGCAGAGCTCTGGGTACGGCCAGAAGGGAAGCAGCAGGAAGAAAAGGGGTGAGAAAGTAAGAGACCAGACCCGACCACTAAATTCACCTCACACAGGGGATCAAAGGTTTGATCCTTCCTGACTCTGAGCTGTACCTTGTTCTCCTCCTGGTCCTGGCTCAGGCCAGGGCTCTGCTCCACCCCAGGGCTTTTGACAGCCCTCACTCTCTGCATTTACAAACATCAGGCTCAGAGTCTGAGCAGTGAGTTCTGGGAGACATCTCCCAGGGGATGGGGCTGGGGGAGGCTGTACCCCAGCCCAGGAGCTGCCTTTCTCCTCCCTGCCTTCCTGGCACAGGGCTCTCAGCAGCTGTGAGCTCACACTGATCTCTCAGACAGCAGCACATCAATAAATCACCAGCAGTGTCCACAAACAGAAAGCAGGGTAGTGCAGAAGAGAAAATTTGGCTTTCCCCAGGCAGGAAGGAAGGGAGATCCTTACAAATGCTCTGCAGGCAGCTGTGTGTCTGCAAGGGCAGGTGGGCCACAGCAAAACCTCAGTGCCCTCATGTCTCAGAGACCTCCCAGACCTGAAGAAGGCAGCTCTGGCTCAGCTCACGTGCCTGAGGGGTCCCACTCACCTGCTCCAGCTCCTTTTCTGCCTGCTGCAGGACCTGGGCAGCCAAGTCCAGCTGCAGGGCGCTGAAGGAGCGCAGGATCTGCCCCAGGAGCTGCAGGGCCACCTGGTTGAAGTGGGGCAGCTCGGCCAGCAGCAGGTCATTGATGGCCAGGTAGGTGTTCATGGCTGCCTCCTCGTCGTAGCTGACGCTGCCCATCTCGCTCTTCCTCTCCTGGATCTCCTCATAGTCCAGCAGCTTGTCCAGGCGCTTCTTGACCAGCTGCTGGGGCCCCTCCAGCATGTCTGAGAGGCTGCACAGGGGCTGCCACACCAGCCTGTCCACACGCTGCTTCTGGCAGGTGGGAGAACCCCAATTGCCACGTGAGCCCCCAGGCAGGAGCAGCTGCCAGCACTGGGGCAGGGGGGAAGGTTTGGGGATCTGTGGAGGGGCTTGTGTGGGGTGGGGAGCACCTGGGATATTTTCCCACAGGGTGCCAACAGTGCAAACCCTTGGGAGGGAGCAGTCCTGCCCCACACAATTCCAAACTTGTGCTCCATGGAAACAGCTCAGAGCTGAGTCTCTCTCCCCACACCCCTGCCCAGACCCCATTTAAAGGCCCTCTGCCCCTGCTTGGGGTGTCCTGGTCTCCTCCCCAGCCCCCTGGATGCACATCAGACAGCTCACCCCAGCCCTGGGTGGGCTCAGGAGCTGTGCTGCTGCTGTTGTGTCTCTGTCCCTGCCCTCCCTTCTTCCCTGGAGCTGCTCCCTCAGTTCATGTGTCAGGGACTGCAGATGGATCTTGTTACTCGTTCCTGGCTCTGCCTGCTAAGCTGGGCTCTGGGGGACTGTGAGGACATCGGGGAGGACTCAACTCCTGGCTGCCAGCCCCCACTGTGCCCTGGCAGAAGGTGGCAGAGCTGCAGGAGATGTGCAGGGAAGGAGCACTCACAAACTCTGGGAACACGGAGCTGTGGAGGAGCTCCGAGAGGCGGCGGTGCTGCTGGGCGGGTCCCTCGTCCAGCTGCAGGTCACACTGGTGTGGGGTGGGCAGCAGGAACGCCTGCAGGGAGGAGAACCACACTCCTTTAGCTCCTTCCCAATGGTCCTGTGTGGGCAGCCCTTGTCAATCTTGTCCTGCAACGTCTTTCCAGCCCAGGAGTTGCTGCTGAACCCTCAGCAGCTTTCCTGATAATGCTATGTCTGGGGATTGCATGTTATGCCAGCACTCAGACTTTCATTTTCCTCAGATGCCCCAAGGGATTTCCATGAGAAAATCGCAGCAGCTGCTGACCCAGGTGATTTCAGAAGGGCAATTTGTTGTCAGGACTGATCTGGGAACGTTTCTGCCTTATACACATTATTAGAGCAAGAATTCCCAGGCTGAACAACACCTGGCCTTTTCAATCTTTTAAGACCTTGAAATAATGATAAGTTTAAGGGCAGATTATTCTCAAATGACACCAGCTCAGACAGTGCTGTCAAAGCCTCACCTTTGGTTTAAACCCCCCTGGACCTGAGCAATCCTTGGATGTTGAGCAACTCCCTGACACAACAGCTGCAAATCCCTGGACATCCCCAACAGCTCCTGGTTTCCACAGGGCTTGAAAGAATGCCACAATCTCAAGGAAGAGCCCCTGGCCAGTGGCCAAGGTTTTACCTGTAAATGGTCCAGGTAGGATGCCACGTTCTCCTTCAGCGTGGCCACACTGGATGCCACACACTGGAACTTCTCTTCCAGGTCGTCATATTCCTTGTCCTCAGTCTGTAAGGAAAGAGGCAGCATGGGCAGGGCTGGTGGCCATCACTGAGGGCTGAAACAGCAGCCAGGAGCTCATGGGGTGGGATAGGTAGGGCAGAGGCTGGAGGGCTCCATGAATCTGGAAAAGGGTCAAAACATTGGTGCAGGCAGCTCTTGGTGGGGTTGTGGTGCTGGGGAACACTATCTTTCCTTTTGCTGGGGGGCCCAAGGATGCTGTAGGTGCTTTGAGAGCTAAAATGCTGCTCTGCAATGCTCTGGGGTGTGGAGTGAGGTGTGTCCTTCCATCTCTGCTATCCCACTGGTCCTTGGGATGATGGAGAACCAGGATGCAGCATCACCCACCCCACCCTGTGCTCCTCATTCTGCTATGGAGGCACTTCAGGAGCAGCAAAATGCCCCAGAAAGGAGCCCAGGAGGGGCAGCAGCGGTGAGGGCGGGGGGGAGGGCTGCCCACCTTGGCCACGATGCCAGCCTCGTGCATGAGGAGCCGGCTGAGGCGCGTGGTTTTCTTGGCAATGGAGTGGGTGTTGAGGCGCGCCAGGCGCTCCCGCAGCGACAGGTGCTCGGCCTTGTTGTATTTGGTTGCTGCCTCGGGTGGCAGGACACAGAACAGGGGGAGAAAAGAGCAGAAGAGGAGAGTTCATGGCTGAACAGGCAACAAAGGTGAGCAGCACAGGGGCTCACCAACGGGCTAAGCACGAACCACATCGAAGAAGGAAAGGATTGTAAAGCCAGAAACCAGGGCGAGCTCCCATCTATGGGGAGCCTGATTTCTCCTATCCCAAGGGCAGGAGTGTTATTCCCTATTCCCTATTCCCTATTCCCTAGCCCCAGGAATCTGGACAGACTGGTTTTGTCCTCTATGGAGGCTGGTGAGCCGACAGGAATGGAGTTAGCCACTCTCCCTTGGAGAGAAGGCTCTTAGGCACCCACCTATCTGATATTAGAGAAGAATATTTCTCCCATAACGCCTCCCTGCTCTATACCGCTGGCTCTTCCCCTCTTTTTCCTCCCCTGCACCCTCAGCGATGCTCTACTCCTCCCCTGAGCTTCCCTATATAAATCCCTCTCCCCTGACCCTGGGATAATTGATAAATGATTCGTGTTAATCATAGAAGTTTTGGAGTTTGTATAAAGCAGAATACTTAAAATAAGAAAAGAACATGGACCTAGATAAAGGGAAATATGTTATTAAACCCATTCTGTTTAAATCCCCGTTATGAATTTTGTATATTGAATATTGTATACCAGTTTGTAAAAGAAAAAATAAAAAAGGGTTTTTCCACAGTCTGAAAGGTTTTCTTGCAGAATCAGATTTCCTGCCTTTGTGTAATCAATCACAAACTATCTGCTAAAGATCAGGCTTCTCACTTCTCCTGTTTTTTATCTGCCAAGACCAGATGGTTACATGACCAATTGTCCAAAGAACTGTTCCACGGAAGTTTGGAAGTTTCTTTGACCACCACTGCTTACCTTGCAGAATTACTACAACAAAACAATAACAATTATTGATTACTACAAGGAAAACCATCCTATAAAAAGGGAGCTGCAAACCAAGTTCGGTGGAAGCGTGGAGCGGGCGGTGACCTCTCACGTTTTCCCCAGCGCGCTGCTTGCTCTGTCTACATAAAATAAACCAATCTAAATTTTGCTAAATATCGAGACTTTGTTTCTCATTTATAACAACCCCCTCGAGGAGAAGACGAGTAAAGCTGCTGTTCGGAACCCGCACCAGGCTCCTGTCCCTTCTCTTCAGCGTCGCCGACAGGAATCACAAAAGAGCTCAATCACCTCGCCCGGGAGCGAGGACGTTTCCGTGCCAGCAGAACGTCTTTTTGAAGACGCCTCTTTGTTTTCTGTTTCGCTTTTACTGCAGGGTGGAGGAATTGAAGAACCGAGAATGGGCAATCACTTAAGACGCCCGAGGTTTAGCCCTTCTCAAAGGGACATTTATTACCAAGGTACCCTTATCTCGGGAGACTTAAAGTTTTCAAAGAAGCGACTTAAAAGAATTTCTTAACTGGGTTTTTAAACATTTTTCGCTTACTAATCGGGATTCTATTCTTTTAAGTACCTTTTGGGATGACGCAGGGAGAAAGGTATATGCTGTCCGAGGATCGTTGGGTAAGCATTCAGAGGGAAGCCACCCGGGAGGGAGACTGGGAACTGGCAAATAAAATCATAGCTTTCCCACTTATTTATAAGCGAGGGAGTAAGAAGAGAGCCACACACGCCCCCCTCCCATCTGGGGAACTCAAGGAATTAGGGAAAGCAGCAAAGGAGCGCGGTCGGACACGGGCGCGGCGGGGGCCGGTTCCGTGAGCGGGCCGGAGCTCCCGGCTCAGGATCATCCCGGCGGTGCCACCAGGTCCATGTGGCACTTGTACGGCACGGACGGAGGCGATGGCGAGGAGATGGAGAGCTCTGAGGTGTCGGACTGGGAGCTGCAGAGCGAATTCAACCCGCAGCGGCACCGCCCGGCCAAGGAAGAGGCGACCTACGGCGTGTGGGCCGAGAGCCACCCAAATGAGGATTCAGACGACAATGAGAAGCCTGTGAAGCAGGAGGAGATTCCCAAGGAGTTTGTGCCCAAGAAGTTAAAAACAGGTGGAAATTTCAAGCCCAGCCAGAAAGGCTTCGCAAGGGGCTCCGAGTCCTTCGTGGGTTTTGGCAGCTGGGAGAGACACACTAAAGGAATTGGGCAGAAGCTTCTCCAGAAGATGGGATATGTCCCTGGAAGAGGTCTGGGCAAGAATGCTCAAGGAATCATCCATCCCATCGAGGCCAAGCAGAGGAAAGGCAAAGGTGCTGTGGGTGCTTACGGCTCCGAGAGGACCACGCAGTCCTTGCAGGACTTCCCTGGGGGGGACTCCGAAGAGGGAGCTGAGGAGGAATTTCAGAAGGAGCTCAGCCAATGGCAGAAGTACCCGAATGGAGGCAAGAAAAAGCCCAAGTACAGCTACAAGACAGTGGAAGAGCTGAAAGCCAAGGGCAGGATCAGCAGGCAGCTTGCAGCCCCTCAGAAGGAGCTGTCCCAGGTCAAGGTGATCGACATGACGGATCGGGAGCAGAAGGTTTATTACAGCTACAGCCAGATCAGCCACAGGCACAACATCCCAGATGACAGCCCCCAGCAGCCCCTGGGCAAGGACTCCAAGCCCCAGGGCTTTGCCCTGCCCGAGCTGGAGCACAACCTGCAGCTGCTCATCGACATCACAGAGCAGGAGATCATCCAGAGCGACCGGCAGCTGCAGAATGAGAGGGACGTGGTGCTCAACCTGAGCCACGAGATCCAGAAGATGGCTGAGGTGCTGTCCCACGAGGAGAAGGCCATCAGCAACCTCAGCAAG
>JAOTQP010000680.1:1058628-1074277 GCA_026413545.1 Cichladusa arquata
AAAGTATACAGGAGCTGTTACAAAGATACTGTTGCTTTTTTAATCTTTTTTTTTTCCTTGGGTTTATTAATACTGCAGGGGACATTGCAGGGATGTGGGCACTGCAGGGATGTGGGTATTACAGGGATGTGGGCACTGAGAGATGTGGGCACTGCAGGGATGTGGGCACTGCAGGGATGTGGGCATTGCAGGGATGTGGGCACTGAGAGATGTGGGCACTGCAGGGATGTGGGTATTACAGGGATGTGGGCACTGCAGGGATGTGGGCACTGCAGGGATGTGGACACTGCAGGGATGTGGACACTGCAGGGATGTGGACAGTGCAGGGATGTGGGCACTGCAGGGATGTGGGTATTACAGGGATGTGGACAGTGCAGGGATGTGGGCACTGCAGGGATGTGGCCGTGACGGATGGCTCTGCTCACAGTGTCCTTGTCAGGGGGTCACGGGCTGGAGTGACCACCCAGGACCTGCATTGTGAGGGGCTGAGGGGGAACTGTGGAGCAGGGAAGGGGACGGAGCACGGTGAACAGCTCGGCACCACCATCCCCTTGTGAACACGGATTGTGGGTTTGAGAGAATCACGGGCTTGTTAGGGTTGGAAGGCACCGCTGGAGATGGGCCAGGCTGGAGCAGGGGCACGGGAATGCGTCCAGGTGGGTTTGGGATGTGTCCAGAGCGAGAGACTCCACAGCAGCCCCGGGCAGCTGTTCCAGGGCTTTGCCATGGTCACGGAAAAATCACAACACGCCAGGATCGCTGGGGGTGGAAAAGATCTCCCAGATCGAGTCCAACCTGTGACCGATCCCGCCTTGTGACCCAGACCAAAGCACTGAGTGCCCCGTCCAGCCTTTCCTTAAACACCTCCATTGAACGGAGCTGCTGTGTATTTATTTCTCCACAAACCAGCCTGTTAACGTACACACAGGCTGCGGCCTGGCCTTTGAGAACAGCCTGGGAACAGCACCATATGTGGGGTGGCATCTCAGTGGTGACTGACCCAGCTCCAGCCCCCGTCCCCGTGGCGGATCCCCGGGTGCCTCAGGGCCCGGAACCGTGTGGGCAGCGCAAAGAAACCGCCACCGACCCCCGCCCGCTGCCGCCGCCTGCCCCTTTAAGAGCGAGTGAGGGCACGTCCGCTTTCCCCGCCCTCTTCCGCCCGGACCGGCGGAATGGCGCTGTACGCATGCGCACTGCCGCAGAGCAGCCAATCACCGCTCTCAGCCGGAGGGCGGGGCGCTGAGAGAGGGCGGTGATTGGCGCGGAGCGATGAGGGGGCGTGGTTTGTGCGGCAGCGCCCCGCCCCGCTCCCAGCGCACCCCGCGCGGTGAAGAAGCGGCGGCCGCGCGCCGGGGGCATTTTGTGTCGGCGGCGGCGGCTCAGGCACAAGATGGCGGCGGCGGCCGAGTGAGCGGCCGGCGGCCGCCGCGACCCCGCGAGTCCCCCCCCCTCTCCCCTCCCTGCTCTCACAAGCACCTCGGGGGCCGCTTCTCCTGTTTCTGGAGCGCGCCGAGAGCCGGGCAGCGGCGCAGAGCCGCGCAGGGGGGGCGCCCGCCCGAGGGCCCCGGCTGGAGCTGAGCGCGGGGACCGTCCTTGGCTGCGCCGTTCTCCCCCCTCCAGCCCCTTTCCCCTCCTCGGGGGCGGCCGTAGAGCCCTCGTTGTCCCGCCGAGCCGGCCAGGAGGGCCCGAGAGCCGCCCCTCGCCATGGCGAGCAGCAGCGGCTCCAAGGCCGAGTTCATTGTCGGAGGCAAATACAAGCTGGTGCGGAAGATCGGGTCGGGCTCCTTCGGGGACATCTATTTGGCGATCAACATCACCAACGGGGAGGTAAGGGCCGCTCGCACTCCCCCCTCAGCTCCCCAGGGGGAGCCGGGCACCAGCCGTGGCCACTGAGCCCCACCTGCCCCCGGCTGTGCCCTCCGGGTCCCCGGGGTGGGATCTTCCCTTCCCCCAGGGTTTTCTTTTCCCCTCTACGAGGGGCTTCATTCCCCCCCTTTCCCCCGAGGGTCTGCATCCCCCTCTCCCCACCGAGGGTCTTCCTCGCTGCCCCTTCCACAGCAGAGCCTTGCGGTCGTGGGCTCCCCCACCCAACACTTGGGAGAGGGGAAAAGAGTCGAAAACCATTGTGGGAAAACATATTTAAATGTATTTGTATTTTGTGAGCGGCCAAAGTCGTCGTCCCTCGCCCGCCATTCATCTCCTCCTCTGCCTCAGCTGGGAAACACTTTGTATCTCGTTTTATCAACACTAATAGAAACAAAGAAGATCCCCCTGTTTTTCCAGTTTTTCCTTTGTTTTTTTTTCTTCTTTTCTTCCTCCCCCTCACGGCTCTGAGCTGTAAAGAAGAAACACCCACGTATGTTCTTCCTCACTTAAGTGGTTCTGAAGACTCCACGTCTCTCTAGCTCAAATGCATGACCCGACATGGATATTCATGTACAAATCACCGCGATGTGGATTGTGCTGGAAGACGCCACAAAATGCAGCAAGCACGTCCAGCTGGGAAATAAATAAATATATACATACCCAGAAGTGTTTGCATCAGGGCTGTGTTATGTAGGGGATGTTGATGTGCTGTGTCCCTTAAAAACCTCGGTGGACGCTGTGCCCTGACTCCTTGTTCCCTCTCCCTGCAGGAAGTTGCTGTGAAGTTGGAGTCTCAGAAGGCTCGGCACCCCCAGCTGCTCTATGAAAGCAAACTGTACAAGATCCTGCAGGGAGGAGTTGGCATCCCACATATACGGTAAGAACCAGCTGTGTGTGCCACTGGTGTTTCTGTATGCTTGGCATGACTTTTTTTGGTCATGCTTATTACTGTGTATTGGCAGTTGTTTTATACTTTTTAGTGTGAGGCAGGGCACCACCATGAAAATAAATTTATCCATGCAGGATTTGGGCTGATAAGGGGGGAAATGCTCCATCCCAAGCTCTCCAACTCACTGGGTTCCTCTGGCAGCCCTGCTGTCTTTATAAAGAGCGAGACACCCAGCAAGAAATTCTTGTGGCCATTAAAACAAAGTGTGATGAGGTTGTTTCTCCGAGAGGCAGAGAGTTGAGAGCCGACCCTGGAAATGGCTGCTTTCTTTTGTTGCCTCTCTCTCTCTTTTTTTTTTTTTTTTTTTTTTTTTTTTTTTTTTTTTTTCAACATGTCTTCCTGCTCCGCTCAGAAAATGGCGGCTGGACGTGATTAACCCTCCCCCTTCTCCTGGTGGGACAAGGGACGTGCTCGGGCTTGTGCCTTTTTCCTTTCATAGTTCTGAGCCGCCAGCCTTGAGACTGCAGAGAACCTGGAGCAGGAATGAAATGGCAGCAGCTCCTTTCTGCTGCCCGCAACAGATGCGTCACCAGGGCTTGGATTAATCCCTCCCAGTTCTCATTATGCGGCTCCTTGCTTCGTGTTCTAGCTGAAACTTTCGGCAGGGTTGCAGAATTTCCTTGATCTGGAAGAAAATTGCTGGTGCAGGACTCCTGGAGGGGGTTATTCCTCATGGGATTATCCAGGTGTTACCCTGGGGTAGTGCCCAACTCTGGAATCTGGGCATTAAAGAGTTACATAAAACTTTAGTTTTTTCCATCGAGACTTTACAAGTTGTTCCTTTTTTTGAAACTTTGTTATTGTTTTTAAAGTTAGTCTTTTCTTTTTCCTTGACACAATGGCATAAAGGATTTTTGTTCCTTGAGCTGCACTAACTATTTCAGTTTATGTTCTGCGTCAACTGTGGATTCCATTTAATTTAACCCTTCCTGACTTTGTACAGGATCAATAGTGACATTTTAAAGCCAATATTCTGTATTAATTTAGACAAAGCCTAGTACAAATCTGCATTTCTGAGGTTAAAAGCTCCCTCCTCCTTCCCCCCAAACACAACTGTCTCTGATCCTGAATGTGAGCTGGAGGAGACAGTGTTGTCCTGGCCATCTGTCCTCATTCACTCCAGCCTTTTGCAGGAATACAATCAACATACCTGAATTAAATACTTGCAGCTTCAACAGACTTGCTGGTGTGAAAACAGATGCAGTCTTTCTTTGAGAATACAGTTTCTTTTTTTTTTTTCTCAAATGTGGCTGCCTTTATTTCACAACTGAAAGAATAGGAATTGCAGTTTGGAAAGCTTTCATGGTATAGTTGCATGCTAAAACAGGGATAACTAACTGGGAAAACAGCCAGAGCAAGCAGATATCAGGTGTTTCATCACAGAACTGGAAAAGCAGGCATTCTTGAACTACTCTTTTGAAAAGTAAATGAGTGAGTGGTGCTGTAGTGAGGCCAATTTGCAAATTCTTGGCTTTTCCAGTGAAATACTGTTTAATTTCTTGTATTTGGTTAAAATGCCCTGGGAAATACTGATCATAACCTTACATGTTGGGAAATTCGCCTCTAGCTTCAAGTACAACTTTCCTCTGTAATTGATGTTTTTGTACCCCCTAAAAATAATATAAGGTCCAAAACCATTGAGAATTGATAAATGAGGCAACACTCACTAAATTGATTCATGAACTCATTGTGCTAAAGGTGTGTGATTATTGGATAATGCCAGTCAGTCCTTGCAGGTTCTCACAAAGTTAATCTCTGTAGCATTTTTCTAGAAAAGTATCTTTTTGGAAATGCTCTTTTCTTTTCAGAAGCAGCATTAATTGTAAATGTATTTTTAAGTGCCAGATGCTCCTTGAGAGGTTTCTTTGGGCTGCTGGTAATGGTTTGGTGATGCTTGAGAAAATCTGAACCAGCATACTTAGGTTTATTTTCTTCTAAGAGAAAGCTGAGTAGGGGACCAGGACAGTTGTTGTGACAAATATTAAAATGTTCAGTGTTTAGTAGAAGTAGAATCCATGGTGCTCTGAATCCCAGTCAATACTTAGGTCACTTTGCATGTGTCACTGCTAATCTGTGTGCCACCATTGTGTTATAATAATATGCTGTCACATTGGAATAAGCTGTTCCTGGCTCTGTATTCACAAGGATGAATCAAGCTGAAGGCAAGTCAGTACATTTGGTAAAATTTCTGTAATGTGACACCTTTAAACAGCAGCAGCACAAGAATTTGATAGGAAGTGAAGGAATCAAGCCAAGACTTCCCTATTGCCATGCTTTATAAAGCTCAGTCCACATCTTGGACACATCAACATGAAAATTTGTGTTTCTCATTTGAGAGTGAGAGACTTTATTTTTCACCTACTTAAGTGATGCACTGGCCAAAATCAACTTCCTGGAAGTTGCATGATGTGAATTTGCCTCACTCAAGTGGTCTCTGCTGTGGTTCTGACTCAGTGCTGAGATAATAAATGAGGTCTGGATTGCTCATTCACTGGGGCTGCTGATCCAAAGCTGACTTCTGCCTTTAGGTGTGATTGCAGCTGGGAATTACAAGAACACCTGCCCAGAGTGTCACTGGGGTTATCTAGAGCCAAGCAATTCCTTTCACAGCCTTTAGGGTTGATTGGAGGGACTTTCTGGTTCATTACAAGAAACTATTGAGAAAAAAATCTCAATTTTGGGGTTAAGAGTTGAATGTTACTGTGGGGTGAGCAGTGAGCCTTCACCTGTCATGGAGGTTGAACAAGGGGCCTTGGTGCTTAATTCCACTGTAACAGAACATTTTGTTTGCACAGAAAATTGCAAAAAAATGAGATTGGCGTGAATGAATTGGAAATTTTGTTCTCTGAATATTCTAAACCCTTTTTGATCTTTAAATTTGTTGCTTATTGTTTCCTGGAAGAGGAGCAAAGTTTCTGAATTTAACCTGAAAGTTTCGCAAAACCTTCATTAATACTCCAAAAAAATTTTTAAGCTGTTTTATTCTCAATGTCCAAGTTTTGCTTAATTATTACCTTAATTTTTTTCAAAAGGCTGTTGAACCAAGCTCAGCATTGTGACAATCTGCTGTGCCTTTAGGACACAATGGCCAGCCCCCAGCATTCTGCTGGGTTTATTCTCATTGTTCTCCCTCATCAGCTGCCCTTTGCTTTTTTTTTTCCCCTCTCTTTTTCAGTGACAAAGCATTTTGAGCTGTAATCTTGTTAACTGGGCACTGATCCTATTAGTTGGGACTATCCACCTTTATTCCCCAATTCCTGGTGCTGCCTTGGAGAAATGCAGCAGAGTGTGTTTGATTTTTGGGTGTTTGTCCACAGCATAACTCTGGTAAAGCTTTATTCACAAAAGCAGTTATTCAAATTACCTAGGACAGCCACTCTTGATTTTTTTGCCATTTATGGTGTTCAGCAACTATTGGTTGTAGCCTTGATGAAGATCAGCTATTTGTAAGTTTAAAAACAAAAAGTTACTGACTTGTGTTTTTTGAATTTTTTTTTTTTTTTTGCAAAGTTCTCTTACAGTCTCTACATTTCTGAATTTTTCAATGCAATAATTGTAAATATTTTGATGCAGAGAAATTCTCAATTGAGTTGAGTTTTCTGGAAAAAAATAATTATCTACAATATTTGTGCTTCTGGTTGATTACTGCCATGCTGCTGGATAATTATTAATAAAATCTGCCCTTATACATCTTTGTTAAATACTACCTGTAATGGAAAAATGTGGTCAAGGTTGGCAATCTAAGAGTTATCCCAATGAAATTTGCCTTAAGCACTTGAAATATTGAATTTTTTAGCAGTGCTTAAAAAGCTGTAAACACACCTGTCAAACACCTTCATTCTTAACTGTTTCTCAGTAACTTCCTGCAGCTTAAAATTCCCCAACCAACCACCAAAAAAACCCCCAAACCACCATGAGAAAAACAGAAAAACACTAAACCTACAAGAAACCAAATTAAAAAAAAAAAATCTGTAAGTAAATCCCACTATTAATTAACTTTCTGTTATTAGTCTGCATATTGAAGGGTAGAACCATCTGAGAGGTAACCAGAAGCCTCTTCTTGTGCCTCTAAATAAAATGGAGGATAATATTTTAAATTAATACCTATGGTTCCTTTATTAATAAAATAAATATATATAAATAAAATTTATTTCCTGTTTTCTACCAATCTAAACTCTTGTGTTAATTGATCTTTTTGGATTCTATCCAAGCATCCAAGACACCACAATTTGAATTTTTTTCTCCCTGCCTTAACTTAGATTTTGGAGTTGGAGGTCAGTATTACTCTTGGGTGAAACAAATGAGCAGAGATAATATTAAAATATCCTTTTCCTCATTGATATTTGCTGTCCCCAGTGTGGATTAATGGTTCACCTTCTCACTGAGCTGCACCTCCTGACTTTTGCAGAGGAAACTCAACTCCTGACTTCCTCCCAGGTGTTAGTGGAGTTTTTTGAGGAGCTCAGCAGAACAGGGAGTGAGCTGCGTGTTTGCACCATCCCATCGAGCAGATGAAACCTCCTCCTTGCTGAGGGGATGAGCTGTGCTGGCATCCTTGGTGTGTTGCTCTCAGAACTGTACAAAAAGTGATCCAGAATTGTATTTATAGAGTGGAGCCAACTCCTTAGCGTGGGGTGTTCATGGCTGTTTCTTTATTTAGTGCTTGGGTGGCCTAATTCATGCTCTCCATGGCAACTAACGTTAGGTGACATCTGCTAAATATTGCACTTCAGGATTTCAGTCATGCCACATTCTGTGAAGTTCATTTCTATTACTCCTAGCTGGCTAACAGTTAAGTGCTTTTCCAGTTTCAGGGGAGATAGATGAAGCAGAAATATGAAAATGTGTCAATTTAGAAATGAATCTGTGGTGGATTACCTTTCACTTCTGTGTTGCTTCAGTGTCTGTAAGTCTCAGTGCATTTTCACAGGCATAATTCACTTTCCAGTTTGTCTGCACTGTCAGTATTTGTCAGGAGCTGTCTGTGCTGAGAACATGGGAGCAGAAGAGTCTGAATCAGTCAGGTGCAACATCACAACTTGCTGGGCCAGCAGGGCAGGGCTCATGATTGGACAGACAGAGAGCCAGAGAGCTTCTGTGCCTAAGGATAATGCTTGTACCCACAGGCACTCAACTGCCAGCTATTGTTTCCCTGATTTTTGTTAATAACCTTTTCCCTTTTCTCATCCTCCTGTATCTATAATGAATAATTACACAGCTCCAGAACTGCCTTGCTGAGCTGTTTAAATAAATGATTGCAGAGGTCACAATCCTCCCATCTTTCTTCAAGTCTCTGTTCTGCCCTTGTTGGGATTTGGATTTCCTTTCCTGAGTTGGTGACAGGGTGTGCAGCAGTGATCCCCATTCACAGGTTCTGTGTAGAACAGCTGCACTTTTGCTCTGATATTTTTCAGGGATATCAGAGCTGTGTAATTACAGGGAGGTCAGTGTTTTCTCTTTAGTCCCATCATCTGACTAATGCCAGTTCAGAGACTTTTGTGTAAATGACTTAGGGCTGGCAGGACTGGAATACAGTTCCAGAGTGTTCACAGATCAGTGCCATTTGGATTTCTGTGGGATGTCTGAATCCTTTGTGTCCCTGAGCCTTTCCAGACTTGCATATTCCCCCTCATGTGCCTGCTGACTTGTCAAACTTACTGATTAGGTGATCTCAGGTAATTCTGTTAGCAAGTTCTTTCCAGCTTGCTTTTTCACCTTACATTTTTGTTCTAACAGCTTTTTTATCCACCTTAGTTCTTCTGACAATCTCCATTTCTGTCACAAGAAGTCTTTCACTTGTTGCTTGAAAACCCAAGTGCTGGGAAACTTAATTCCATAGGATTATACAGGGTAATTATAGGGTCACACACCATCATTTATGAACGTGGCAAAAATTTATGTAATGTCAAAGAAGTCAGAATCACCTTATTGTAATGGGAGTATAAATGTTTCTGGAAGTGTAAAGGTTTGAGTTTCAATATTCCAGTGTTGGAAGAATTGTCCTTCCCTGCAGTGAGGCACCAGGAGATGTTTTTTGTCTGACAAAAGCACAGCCTCCTGTAGCTCAGTTTGTAATTCCAGGTTGCCAGAGCCCCTGTGGGAATAGTCAGTGATGGAGCTGACAGAAGCTTTTAGTGGAGGATGGGTTACCTGGCAAAGCAGGTGTTGATTGAGGAGAGCTTTTACTAAGTTGGAACAAAATGGTCTTGTCATGGTTTGTCTGGTGGTGGGAACAGTTTTTTGTGACATTGAGCTCATGTTTTGTTTTTTTGCATAAGCTGTAGGCAAAGTGAGGTCCCTTTATTGCCTCCATGGCTTCAGAATTCTGGGATTTGGGGTTTCTTTATCAGTGGCTTCCAGCTGTCATTTACTAATTCAGTAATTTCCTTCATCTTGATCTGAATTTGTTTTTGTTTTTCTTCTATTGTGAATATTCTGAATAATTTTATTTATTTCTCACACATTTTAGGTAGTTGTTCTGTGTTTGTAATTATTATAATTGCCAGCTTAGTGACTGAAACTGCTGGTTATTGACTGGAATTGTGAGTGACACAGTAGTGTGAAACTGGAATTTCATGGCCTGTGTGTGATTTTGTTAGCCCTTCACCCCCTTTCTCTGCTAGTTGGCCTGGTTCTGTTTGATCCTTTCAAAGGAAGATGTGAAAAAATCTATTAATAACCAAATGAAATGTTTTCTTGGGTAAAACAGAAATGCAAACAAAACAAACCAAGCTATTAACAAACACTTCCTCCAACATTTCTTTTGTCCTTGGCATTACTTACAAAACACGCAGTTGCTGAAATAGAAATTACAGAATTTTTGAAAGATTCAGCTTTGAAAAGGCAAAAGGATTTTAAGTTTGGGTAGAGCTGACTACAATGTTTACCACTAAGTATTAGATATGCATCAAGACTTCACTTCCTTGTCTCAAGGTTAGTCGAGAGAATTTAAAAACCCACCCCATGTCAGTTCAAGTAAACATCCACTTGTGTGACCTGACATCATACCTGCTTCTTTGTGTATTAGTTAGAAACTAAACACTTTCAAACTGCTCTGTGGTGTGACTTAGATGTTCCCACAGAGCTCAGATACTGAAATCCAAGATGTTAGAAAATTTTGGCTCTGTGTTTATGCTGTGGTTATAGACTAGGCTCTCAAACCACATGATTTAGAAACTTGGTGACGTGGCCAGTCTTGGTCTTTCACACAGACAAGTCACTGAAGTCAGATTAAGGTCACCATGCTCAGCTTTTAGCTATGCTCTGATAGAAAGCTTCATAAAAGAGGTTTACTGTATTCTGACTAATTGGAATAGTTGGATTATGTAGCTTGGGACAGATGAGGGAAGGGAGAGTGACGAAGCATTTTCCTGCCTGGGAGCTGGGGCACACCTTGAACTCAGGTAGGTTTGTGACATCTGTATCAGGTGTTTGTGTGACACTGCCTGTTCAAGGGTAAACTCACCCATTCTCATGGTTCTGTCCTGTTAATGGTTTATGTAAGGAGGTAAAGCACTGTAAGAATCAATTAGAGAAAGACTAGGAGAACTTTTTCTAGGAAATTCACTTCTCTTGTTGAAATAATGCACTGTATGTAACTAAATCAGAGTGATAACCCACTCAAAATGGCTCTCAAGTAGTTCTGTCTCTTGCTCCCACTTCTCACTCCCCTCCACAACTCTCCCTTACTTAAAATGTGTTGATTCCTCAACTTTATTATGAGGGAAAGGACTTTAAGTGTGCTGACAGAAATCAATGGATCTCTCAGACATGTGGCACACTTGTATTCTGAGATGCCAGTGCCACCTAAGAGGTGCCCAGGGCTTTGTATGGATCATTCCCTCATATCAGTAGATAATTCCCAGTTTATCCTGGTGCAGGATAAGAACTTGAGAAGATCTCTTTTTGGGACACCAGCTTTTATATATCCTAATATCCAAGTTTTCCTAAGAAAACCAAGACTTCTAATTTTGTTTCATTCATGCCAGTAATAGCAGCTCCTACACCTTGAATGGACATGATGCTGCTTTACTTCTTAATCCCATTTTCCCTGGAAATGTTCCAGGGAAAATGAAAACTTACTTGGAGGGTTAGCAAAGTAAATAAAACACTCAGATACCTTGGAAGAAATTCCAGTTGCCAGTATTGAAATGAATAGGTGTCACAGTCTTCAGTGAGGAATTAGAGGTAGGTAAATGTGAAAATGAAATATTAAGAGCTTCTGCCTTATTTCTTTGTCTTGGAGAATTGAATGTGCTTTCCACCAGTGCAGAATGGTCAGGAGATGAGAATTTTCTTAATCATACATAGAAATAGGCCAAACAGAGGTTGTGCAATCATCCTGAATTACTGCACTTACTCAGCAGACAGATCCCTGTGGAGGAACAAAAAGGTTTTTAAAATGTACCTTTCAGGTTGGGTTTCCTTTGCATCAGCTTCACCTTGGCTGTGAGGCTCTGACTAAATTTTCTTAGCTCCAGTGCAGGCTGATCTTTGATCCTTTTCCCTTCCACTGCATCTCTTGGGCACTGAACCATTGCTGTGCTGAACAATTGCACTCAGCATCTCAATTAGAATTCTGTCCCTTGAAGAAAATAGTACTTTGTCTACATCTTGATTTACTCCTTATAATTCTTCATTTCTGGCCATTACTCTCTATTTTTTTTTCACAATAAACCTAAATTTCATAGGACAGAATACCTTGGCAGGTAATTTGCTCCAATTTTCGTTACTTTAGGTGACCAAAATGTTTCATTTTCACCTGTGACCCCTGTAGTTGTTCACAGAGCTGTTCTGTTGAAATTTCATTTGAATGACTGCTTTCAAAATACATATTTTCTGCATCCCATTTTGATGCAGGGAATGAATAAAGGTCCTAGACTGCTCTGTAAAACAAGGAGTGTGAGCCACAGCTCAAATATAACTTTTATCAGGTTTATAACAATGCAGGAATGAAGGGCTTGGTTTCTCCTAGAATCCAGACAGTGGGAAGGTACAGGCCAGTAGTTCCTGAAACAAATCCAAATATAGAATCTTTTCTCTCTGGCTTTGTAAACATTTTATTTTACTACCCCAGCTAAGCTAAGCTTGGAATCCTGTGAGTACCTAGGAATTTGTTGACTTTATCAGTGGTAACTGTTTTCCAGACAACCGTGCATTGCTGCACTGGAGTCATTGCCTAAAGTGGAAATACAGTGTCTGTACAGATATTTAATCCCCAACTGCTACTTTAGCTGAATCTTAAATTTATTTTTTTTTATCTGCATGTTCCTCTTGTGAGGCACATCCTTGGGGTACCTTGTCTATGCCACTGTTGCAGGAAACTGAGGGAAATTCTCCCTGTAGGTCCTTGATGTAAGGAGCAGGAGCTTAGAAAAGGCAAAATTGCAGCCTTCTGATCAAACAGGTGTCATGTCAGCTTCAAAACAGTTTTTCACACACAGCTGTCACTTCACTGTACTTATCTAGGACGTGCAGAAGGACTGGAGAGGAGAATATTCCAGCCCTAACTTTCAAGTGTGGAGATTCACAGTGAGATGAGCAGGAGTCCAGGGTGTGACTCCAGGTCTGCTCAGGGGCTTGGCTGGGGAGATCCCACCCCCAGCTGCAGAGGCAATAAAGCAGGGCTGTGATGGAAATGTTAAACATGGATTGGAAAGGAAAATATCCATGGAAGGACTTGCATTGTTAGCCTTTATTTTTGCCCAAAATTGATGTATTAGGCACTTACAGGTTACTACCACAGTATAGCTGCAATTAATATTTTCTGTTTCTACTTTTGCTTTTCTGGCATTTAAATGCTTCTTTCTCTGTGATACTAAAACCTGATAAAGAGCCTTTGTATTCGACTGAACTGGACAATAGAACTTGGTTGGCATTGTTTAAATTGAGAAATAAATTAAAAAGTATATGAGTGAGCTGCTTTGGTCTGGTGCAGGGAAGTCAGAGCTGAAAACCAAGCCTAAAGCATGTCAGGATGGTTTTGTGAAGTGAAATGATGCAGGAAGAATGAGAGAAAGGTGTCCTGCAGAGGAATTTCAATCCAGGTTTTACACACTCCTCAGTATAAGGACACTGCTGCTGCTTTGGTTGCATTTTCATTCTGGTGTTTGGTATTTTGGTTGTTGGAGTAGTGTTTTCTCTTCAGGGAAAATTGCCAACTTGTGTGTTCTGGTTTGTGCTCAGACTTTTGTTTCCAGGAAAAATAAGATATTACCAGCATTAATTGCTCATTAGCTTTCAAGATGGAGCATCAGTCAGCAACATGCCCTTGCAGCTGAGAGCACTGAGGCTGTCCTGGGCTGCATCAGGGTTCCTGCTAATGCTGGATCATTTCCTTTCTTGCAGGTGGTATGGTCAAGAAAAGGACTACAATGTTCTAGTCATGGATCTTCTGGGACCCAGCCTGGAAGACCTCTTCAACTTCTGTTCTCGCAGGTTTACCATGAAAACAGTACTTATGCTAGCAGACCAGGTATGTGCACACCTTGGTGGGAGCAGCTTCAGGGCCCTGAGGGATTCTCTGCAGAGTGGGTTAAATAATTGATGCATTGTTTTATACACTAAGTGAACACTTGACCTAAATAAGGACAAAGTAATGGTGATTCCTGTGTGCTCTGCCCTACAAAATGCATCGAGTGGGAGGGCACTGCAGCTGCCAGCTCCTTTGTGCTGCTGCTTTAAGGGCAACTTCATTAAAATATTCAGACTACTTAAGGTGGATTCACTGCCAGTATCACCATGGGGGTTGTGCTAGGGAGGCTGAAACAGTCTCCAGTTGTGGGGGATCTGATTCAATGGGACCTGTGGTGACAACGTGCAAGTCTGTCCCTGAGCTCTCACACCCTCCTGCAGCCTCTAGGACCAGACAGTGAGCCAAGAATAAATAACTGGCTGGCTTGTTTGGTCCTCACAGACAGCTCTTCAAGCTGGTAGTGGAGATTCCACTCTACCTCCAACATAATCAAGGCCTCTAAAACTCTCTGAAGTCTTTTTTTATAGCAGTTGATATTTTTCCAACTTGGTCATGAGAATACAGCATTTGAAATGAGCAACCATATTTATTTCTTGCAGCTTAATAAATGGCTTGATTGTGCTGCCTTCAGCTCCTTGAAAAGCAGTGAGGGTTTTTCAAGTTGAGTTTTTCAATGGTAGTTGAAATTTCATCTAATATTATGTAATTGATCTCAGTAGCAAGTTGTCACTTAGCCAGATGCTCGTAGAATCCCAGGCTCTTGGCCAAGGAAGCTCAAGGCATTTGTCTGGAGACAAGGTCAGCTGTCCCTGCTCTCAGCTGCCCTGAGAGGGTGATGTGCTTGCTTTATGGAACCATTTGCCTGCCTCTTAGAGTCTGGGTGTGACAGCATCTCCAGAGAATCCACAAGGGGTTTGTGCAGTATTCCTTTGGATGATAAACATTAATTAGCTGTCAGCTGGGAAACAGGCAGAAATGGGGGCTCTCAGTGCTTAGAAGTGGCTTTTAGGGCACAGTCCAGCAAACAGCTGGCAGGAGGGTGATGTAACAACTCAAGGCTGCAAGAGGAGTGTTGGAGGAGCTGCAGAGCTGTGCCACATAACCATGGGCTGTGATCTCACCCACAGGAAATGGGTTGGCCCTGTGTGATGACACAGATGTGCCACAGATGTGCCAGAGTTTCTCCATGTCTCAGATATTCTGGGACTAGGGTAGCCTAGATATGACAGCATCAAGTTATGACTTGCTCCATGAAGATTGTTGCCTGGAAAAGTGATGTTTGATGAATGAATAACCAGATGAATGAGTAACTGGGACAGGGGGAGGGAATGAGCTTTAAAATTGGCTTGTGGTAGCTATAAAACCTTTGAAGTAATGAAAAAAAGTTACTTTTTAATAGGATGCTATAGTTAGAAACATGAACTTCAATATCTGGGAAATACTCAGGTATTTAGTCTGCCAGTTTCTCACCAAGATTATGGAATTTTTGACATGGAAAAAAGATATTCAGACAGCATTTAAAAAACTTGATTTTCATTAAGCAAACACAGAAACTGAAGTTGCAGAGGAAGGTAACACTAAAAATTCATGCTTTCATTGAAGGTTTAATGAAATGTCTTGTTCTCTTTGAAATCTTACATGTTGCTGGTTTTTTTTACAGATGATCAGTAGAATTGAATATGTGCACACAAAGAATTTTATACACAGAGACATTAAACCAGATAACTTCCTAATGGGTATTGGGCGTCACTGTAATAAGGTTAGTCCAAAGCTCTTTGTTTCCAAGCTGCAGAGAGAATGCCTGTGTGATTTGATTCCAGCTGCACAACTTTTGTAAAATCCATTGCTAAAACTGCTGGTTTGGATGCTAAACCACAGTTCTTGGGTGTGAGAACTTGGTTTTCTTGGTGTCCACTTGTAAATGCTGTGAGTCTCTGACCCAGCCTGGGAGATGCACTTGATTGCAAGGTGACTTCTAGACTTGCAACAAGCTTATAAACTAACCCTAGAGCATACCTGACTACTTCTCTCAAGATGTCTGTTGTCAGAGCATTTTATTCCTCTGTGATAAAGAGCAATCTTATCTTTGGCTTTGGGGCTGACTTCCTAGGATGAAAACAATTTGTGCCAACGTGGGAGCTCCTGACCTACCAGTCAGTAAGGCATTAAATCTTGCAGTGACAGACTGGTAAAGTCTCTTCAACCATCAGAATTGTGGATAAGACCAAGAGCCAACATGCAGATGCCTTTATAAATAAAAGAAATGATGCAATTATGTTGATGGAAAACTGTTAAGCTGTAGCATACCTGCTGTACAACAAAATTTTTGTCTCAGTTTACTTTGTGGGGGGAAAAAAAAG
>JAOTQP010000680.1:1074299-1119100 GCA_026413545.1 Cichladusa arquata
CTGAGGTTGTTACACTTTTTGGGATGGGTAAACATAGTCAGAAGTGCATGTTTTCTGCCTAGAAGGCAACTTTTTCATTTCATTTTTAGTTTTCTTGAGTGAAATATGCTTAATCCTGCAATTTGTATGTCGAGCTCGGGCAGACAGGCAGCATTGGCAATGCATTAAGCATGCTACTGATTAGAAATTAACTTCAGGACAAATGTACGTGATCAAGCTGTTTATTGGAAGCAAGATTCCCACTTATCTTCTCTATATGCCATCCCAGGATGTCTCATCTGGTTAGGCACTACCAGTAATCAAAATGTTTACCTTTGTTTGCCTGTATGAATGCCAACTTCAGGGCCATGAGCATTAGAAGGGGAAAGCTTGGATAATGTGAGATACCAGCTCTTGTCTGAAGAGGTGCAATGCACTGAGTGTTTAGAGACAACCATTGTTGGAAAAGCTTGGAATTCCAGCTGGAAGGCAGTCTTTATGTAATCCTGTTGCTGTTAAACTTTGTTTGTTCCCAAGTTTCATACTTTCACTCTGTACAGCTCTATTTTTCTCTGCTGTGTTGAGCAGTTTAGGCTCCTTAATTCTTTGGCATGACTCAAAGTAGAACTTGAAAACTTTTATTTTGGTTTTTTCCTAGTTTTAGTTTCTGATTTCCAATTGTTCTTTTTGGGCCATTTTTCTATACTTTTGCACAGTCATGCTAGGTCGGCATTGCTGCACTCCAGTTCATCTTGGTGTGGATTAATGGCCTAGAAATTGCTGCTGTGCTTACTTTAGAGGAGGAGGAACACTTGAGATTTGCATCAGCTGAAATGCAAGATAAAATTGCCTACAAACCATTTGATTTTTTTTTTCCCCCGTTAATTAGGGAGCCATGCAGTGATTTGGTGGTAAAACACTGTCTGTGAGCATGGGCTTCACTTCTGTTTCAGGGCTTAGGGAGGTAGTTCTGACCCAACAGCAAATTACTAGTTTTACACGAGCAAAATGTGGAATGGGTTCCTTCAGTTTGGAATCAAGTGCTTTGTCTAGGAAACACTTGCCACCAATACAATATTTAATGTTTCTTTTTGTAACCAAGTGTAGTTTGGGGTTTTTAAAGATGACTCTACACAGTTAAAAAAAATTCAGCCACAAAGGCTAGAACAGCATGGTAATCTTGTTCCAGTAGCTTCCTGTCAGTTATATTTAAAAATAAAAAATTAAATTGATTTTTTTTTTCCAAATTTTAATTTGGTGATTGGGAGAAATTTTGCTCCCCCCTTAAAAGATGAATTTCCAGCTCTGCTAGAAATAAGCCCTGCATGCTTATGAAAGTAAACTTTAAGGTGACTAAATGCCTTCTACCTCTTCCTTACTGAAGATTTACTTTTTCTAAATGTCTTATGGGGGAAGGGCAGTTTGTGGAACCAAAGGCTGCTTTTGTAAGCAAAAAAACTTGAATTTCCTTTTTTAATAGAGCCAAATGTCACCATTGCTATCCCTGGTTAAGGCAGTGCCATTTTGGAGCAGCTCACAGTTGAAATTTACCTTGTCCCATCTATCAAATTTTCTCCTTGGGAAAAAAAAAAAAAACCAAACCAAAACCAAACCAACAAACTACTACTATAAAGAATCAAAATACTACTTTAAAAAAAAAAAAAAGATGGCAAGATACAGTTTTTTTGACAAGTACAGTGCTTGGTGGAAGAAGGATGGCATTTGGCTACCCTGTTCTTTCTCGAACGCCTCGGTGTTGCCTGTCTGCGCCGGCCAATGTTGCAATGTAAGCAAGACTGTTTGATGCACTGCCACCCTCTATTGTTTGTTCAGTGTTTAGAATCTCCAGTGGGGAAGAGGAAAAGAAGCATGACTGTTAGTACTTCTCAGGACCCATCTTTCTCAGGATTAAACCAGGTCTGAACTGTCTCCTATTCCAACCTCAACCCCAAATTCATGTGCTTTATTTTTGTTTTGGTTATTATTTTTTTTTTTTTTCCGTTTGGTTTGGTTTCTTTTTTTGTTTTTTATTTTGTTTTTCTGGAGAATGTAGATCTTGCAAAAGCACCTCTTATGTTGGCATTATTCAGACATACTTGGCAAACATGTAACATTACTAAGATGTTTCCCTGTGGCGCTTGTTTAAATTGTGGAATTATTTCTAAACTTTGATAGGGCTAAATGTACGTGCTTGATTTCAGGTACAGGTTTTATTTGTGGTCTTTCCAACTCAAAAGGCAATCTCCTAAAAATGTGGTGAAGAATAGACATGAAATATCAGGGCTCCTGCTTACCTTGCTGAAGGTTTCCTGCAGTTCCTATGGATGCATGTGGAGAAATCCCATTATCACTTCAGCCAGACTCCTCCCCGAGCACTTCTTGTTCCAAATCACCCCAAATGTGTAATGAAGACTTAATATTTTCATCCATTGTGCTTAAAAACTGAAATTACTCCAGCAAGCTGTGTCTTGGAGAAGCAGGAGCTTATCTTGTAGTGTCTAGTGTTGTATTTCTGGCTCTTGAAGAGAAGATGAATTGCAGAGAGAGGAAGACATTTGCCAGTTGGTAGCAGGACAGCTGGAAATTGCTGAATATGAATCACAGCTCAGGAGCTTGGCCATTGGTGCACAGCTTTCCACAGAAATCTCCATGGATTAAGTCCCAGGCGGGTTCCTGCTGTACACAAGCTGACAGGCTGCTGTTGTCTGCTTCTGAAACTTTCTTATCAGAGGCACAAACTTTGATCTACTTCTCTAGTTGCTCTTGGCAAAAATCGTGCCCTACTTCTCCAGTTTCCTGCTGATAGTGCAGCAAACAGAATGAAGGTGCTGTGAGGTTATCTGGGAACTGGCACTGGGATGTTCTGTGCTCATCCAAATTGGGCTGTGTCTCCCAGCTTAATTCTTTCCAGGAGGGATTCACTCCTTTGCCTTCAGCCCATCCACAGGGAATTACAGCCTGATCCTGAGCTAGGGAACAGAGCAAACTTCCCCAGGGAAGCTGCTGCTGTAAAATAATACTCAGTTACAGGTCTGTGTTGTGGACCAAATCAGAAAATGAGGGATTGCATTCGAGCTCAGGCTTTGCTTCTAGGAAAGTTCAGCACAGCAGTCACGTAAAGCTTTATCCTGTCTGCTTTGGGATTCAGTATCAAATATTTCCTGGCATATCAGATGATTTCCTGGTAGCTAGGGAATGTATCCATGCTCACTGAGTAGCTGCCTGTAGTGGGTACAGCACAGCCAAGACTCACACCTTGCTGAGCTGTCTGAGCAGTGCAGTTGATTTAAAAACCTGAATTTATGTCCCTTGCTCCAAGCATTCTGGGCTTTCAGGGTGACTTTCACCTACCAGTGCCTTGTCTTTGTGTATAAATCATGGCAAGACTTCAACCCCAGGTTTTCTGCTCTGCACCAGTTGTTTAAGAGGATTTGAGCTTTGCTTTTTTCTGTCTAGGCTACTGTAGTTGGTAAATCTTGAATCAGAATTCTGAGCCATAGCTACTCTGCAATTCAGAAACTTTCAAAAAACAGATATCTTGGATACTTCATATACAGTTGAACTTCCTAGTGCACAGCACTTCCAGCGTGCCAGTGACCCTCCATTTCAGCCTTGGATGTATTTTAGTCTCCAGTTTGTTTTTAAAGATGAATCTTCAGTTTTGGAATCAGCTTTAAGGTGATAACTGAGTTGATTTTTACTGAGACTTTATCAAACTTTAAATGTCTTCTTTCCATCACGTTCTGCCCCCACCCAAGTTACTTTTGCAGCACTCATCAGTCTGTAGGGATTGTAGTCCTTGATCCTGTAGCATTAATCCAGTGTTGGAATCAGGATTTGTAGCCTGAAGTCTGAGTGCTAGAATTTAAAAGATTCCTTAAGTACTTCTTTCTGCCTCAGCTTTTTTTGCCTAGTCCTGAAATCTTGCCCAAGAAGGTACAGCCTGCATGACCCTTTGTAGGTGGGCTGACTGGCAGCACACTGATTACCACACACTAATTACCACACACTCAGGTTGCTAAATACCAAATCCTTGGGCAAGCTTGGTTATTAGAAACCCAAATTGGATCCATTCCTTGGCTCCAGCTTCCTGGCTGTGTTCAAACCAGCGAGTTTCTCCTGCTGCTGTCCTGTGGCAGTATTCTGGGAGCCTTCAAATGAGCCAAGAGCAAGCTGTCTTGTTTGCTGGGGAAGGTTTTGGCCTTGTGCTCTGCAGAGTGGCCACTGTTCTTTGAGACAGGAGATTGCAGGATGTGCATGAACTCTGTGTGTGTGACCTGCTCCGGTGCCAGTGAGGTTTGGGATGTGCTTCCACACATCTGCCTCCCTCAGCTGTGCCCTGCAGTCACCAGACTACAGCAGTGACAGAAAGCAGTGGTAGAACTAAGCTCCAGAGACTGAGTAGCACCATCTAATCCATTGCAGGGGATTGAGAAAAGGCTTTGAACTAATTCACCATCGAGTTTTTAACTTGCTAGTTAAAGCTGGTTGCGCCTCCGCACTGTTACTTTGCTTCTTTTAACTGTAGGCTGTTACATTGTCTGGGTGTCTTAAAACATAGCTAATGCCTAGTGAAAGAAGTTGGGAATTTGGGGGATTGGATAGGAATCTAACCTATTTTCATTTTTCTTAAAGTTATTCCTTATTGACTTTGGTTTGGCCAAAAAGTACCGGGACAACAGGACAAGGCAACACATACCTTACAGAGAAGACAAAAATCTCACTGGCACAGCTCGATATGCCAGCATCAATGCACACCTGGGCATTGAGCAGAGGTGAGTGCTGCCTTCTGGAGGGTGGAGGCTTCTGGAGAGTCTGAGCTGGTTTTATATGAAAAGTGTATCCATCCCTTTGCAAGTGTTCTGCCTTTTGGCTGCCTGTGCAAGGATAGGGGGAAAATCCAAGCAGCTGATTTGCTTCTTGGAGAGACTGTGTGTCTTGCAGACATCAGGTGGATGTTCTGCATATTATTTTGGCTTTTTAGAGGCTAAGCCATACTTTGATGTGGGTCTCTCAGAGGCCCTGCACACATGGAATGGTGCACTTTGCTGATGTGTTGGTACCTGTTGGCACCACTGCTGAGAGGCCTTTCTGTAAGCAGAAAGGGTGTTCCAGAGCTGGTGTCTGGCCTGTTTTCTCACTCTCTTCAAGTTATTAACCATTAGTTCTCCTTTTGCCTGCAAGCAAGACTTAAATACCTTCAGTCCCACTGTATTTTGGTTTCTGGTGTAGTCATGTCTGTGGGCATGTACACATGTACATGTGGGTATATTTATATATTTGAGTTTTGCTTAATCAACAAACACATTTTTATCTTCTGGATCAAAGGTATTTTGTTGCTACAGAATTCTAGCATTTTCCAGTGGAGAGAGCACTGCAGGTTGTTTGGAAGTGTTAGGTACTCATGGGATATCAGGGGATGCCTCTCTTCCTTACATCTTTAATCCTTGAATATTGTAATGGATGACTGAAGAGTGTGGCTTTACTTCTCTTGGATAGTTAAAACTTCCAGGAATGGCTGTGCCTCTGACCTCTGTGTTAACCAAGATGGGAATGACAGAATTTCTCGTGGTCAACTTCAGCAGAACATAGAACCCACTAATGGTGCCTTAAAATGCTCCATGTTTCTTTTTTTTACTTGAATTTCCTTAAGGTTCCTTCAGGGGATTTAATTGTCTGTCAGTGTCATTATTTAAGCCAGCTTGGTATGTGGCTCAGGGAGGTAAATGACAGGTGTCAGTTCTGAAATAAATGCATTTCATAGATGCCAAGCAGTTCTGCTAAGGGGATATCTGCACCTGAGAGTGAAGGAGGGATCTTCAAAGCATGTTGCTTTTGAATTTAGTTGGACACCAAAAATTGAATTTAGTTGGATTTTACACCATATCTGCTGGTAATGGGAATTCTGTTATAATTAGAAATGTAGGTGGGTGCTTGCTAAAAGCTGCTAAACTGTCTAGGTCAAGCTAGCAGTGAGAAAAAGAAGTAATGCATTCCTGTAATCAAGAGAAACCAGTTCTGGAGCTTATGGCAGAATATTTTAACCTCTAGTCCTGTACTTTTAACTGTTACAGAACATGTTTTCCTACAGGTAATGACAGCTGTGCTCAAGGAGCTGTTTGCAATGTTATTTATTTTAATAATGGAGAGGATTGTTCTATTTTCCAAATCCTGAAAGCTGCTGCTATCAATATATTCTCAAATGTAATGCACCCATTACAGATTTACAGAACTAAATATTTCCTACTACAAGATCATGACATTAAACATTAAAACAATGAGCTGGATGGGGGATGGATACTCTTAATCCCTTTATTGCTTCTGAATTTATCACTGCCTTCTCAGAAAACATAATTTCATGTCATGGCCCTGTACAGGTTCACTGAATGCTGTTGGTGATTAAAATCTGCAGTTCTAATAGAATGAGCAAGTTTTGCAGGCTGGAATTTGTGGGCTCAGTATCATTTTTCAGCCCTTTGTCTGTGGTTTCATGTTGCAGCTGAGATGATCTCAGAGGTAGCTGCTGCTGAGGGGTGGGAACCAATCCTTTCTTCCCTGGGCACAGCAGAGCTTTTCTGCCCTTGTGCTAAAAGCTGATTTTCCCCTGGGATAGCTTTTCCTTTGTTCCCCAGAGGGGCACAGAGCTGGCCCGTGGGTGCCAGGCTGTTCTTCTATTGCCTGGGCTAGAACACAAAACATCACCAACTTCTTTCTTCTCATACCAAGATCTGCAGATAGATCAGCTTGGAGCCTGTTCCCACTTCTGGGGAGCTGTTTTCTCCTCACCTTTGTGTACAATCCTGTTTGCAATACCACAGTCAGCCTTTTGATCCCTTGTTGAGGTAGGAGGTAGAGTCTGCCCTGCCACCCTTTAAATCCTTCTCTGGGTGGCAGAGCAGCAGCAAAACCCACCAGGTTGTCCCCATAAGGGATCAGGGAGCAGAAAAAAGTTATTTTTCTGCCTCATACTAAATAGATGTCAGCTGCAGAGGGGCAGTCAGAGGGAAAATCTGATTTTACCACAGCTGGGAAGAGGCAACTTTGCCAAGAGGAAAAAAAAAAAATCCTGGAGTGTTTTCCACTCCAGTGAACTGTGCTGGTCTTGGTGCTCAGGAAAGCTGTGAGCAAAGCACAGTGGTGTTCATGTGGCCAGAGTGGGGATGTGGAGCATGTGCAGGGCAGGAGGCATTTGGAGCCTTTTGCAGGAGAGTTTATGCAAGTTCTCAGTGAAGTCTGTGGCTGGATCACTTTGGAGTTCTCCAGCTGCCTTGGAACAGACTTGTGGGAAGCAGTCAGATTGATTCAGATTGAATCATGCACCTTTATAAATATTGCTGCCTTTTAAAACCAGAGACAGCTCAGGGGTTTTTGACAGAAGGGAAGGAAGAAAGGAGCAATGCCCTGTAGGGGCCAGGTGGTCAGGATTGATCCCAGGCTGAGCCAACATTCAGGGAAAAACTTTATTGACATCATGTTACAGCCTTATTGACCTCATTAACCTCATTCTCTCTTTCAATGCATTCCATGGTTCCCACAGGAAAATCTTCAGTTTTTACCCAGGCTACTTAAGAAGGCAGGAAAGACATTTCGTGGTTTGTTTTTTTCTTCATTTTCCAAAGTTTTTGTTTCCCAAATCAGTGTAACTGCAGATTAAAACACACAACACCTACAGAATATACCTTGCTTAAAAAAATGAATAGGATCTCTTGCTATCTTAGGGGTTCTCTTAGGGTTTGTTCCTGAATTTATTTCTTTTAATTTCAATTTTTGCATGCTAGCACTGTGGAATAAAATAAGAAATGGCAGCATTTGTAATTCCTTGTGTTTTTCCTCCTGCAGTCGTCGGGATGACATGGAGTCTCTAGGCTATGTATTGATGTACTTTAACAGAACCAGTCTGCCTTGGCAAGGATTAAAGGTAAGTTATGATGCTTTTGTTTCCCTCCCCCACCCTTTTAATATTTTTTTTTTCATGTTTGTGTATCATGCTTCTGCCTGTCAGGTGGGTTTATATAATGTTTATCCTCAGTTGTACAAAGCAGCTTTTCCCCAAGCTTGATATTTATAGACTGTGGATTCTGCCTCTTACGCAGCAGGCGAAATGTGCATTGTTGGACTGGCTTAAAATTTATGCTAAACAATAGCTGACATCATCTCTGCCAGTTATTGTCCTGTTGCAGGCTGAGGCCCCTTTGGGAAATAGAAAAAAACATTGTTAGTGGCTTTTTGAATTGCTGGAGAGAGCATGGAAATAATCTTCTGCCTGGCAAGTTGAGCCTCAGTGGTATCTTCAGTCCAGGTTATGGCACAACTGAATAATTATTAACTGCAGCAGGCTTGTTCAGGATTTCCATGTATGGGAGCCAGCTACAAACGTGGCAGACATTTCTTATTTCACTTATTTAGACTCCAGTGATTGGTTTTCATGTTTTAATTGTTTTTCTTCCTCCATGTGAGAGTTGTGTAATTCCAGTGATGTTGCAGCTGCACAGTTTCTAAAAAGGCAGCAGCTTGTGGGCCACTGGAACTCTTCAGCTACAAATGAATGCAAAGGGTACTGAAGCACCAGGCAGCCCTGAATGGGGCACTGAGTGGGAATTAATACAACTTTGGCAAATGTAGCTGCAAGTCTGGTGTGGTTCATGGACAAAAGCAGCAGCAAGAACCACACGAGCTGTGCCATGTGATGGAAGCATTAGACTGAGACAAATGGTATTAAACTGTGGCCAAATCTTAATACCAGCTTGACCTTCATTCTCTTTGCAATAAGTGTGTGGGACTTGGAGATTTCACATAAAATACTTATGGTTGACCAAAGGATTTTTGTCATCTTTTTTTTTTTTTTTTTTTGCTGCTGTCCTTGTTAATCCAGTGTTGCACAATATCTCTTATATTGTGACCTACATGTTCCACAGGCTGCAACAAAGAAGCAAAAGTATGAAAAGATTAGTGAAAAGAAAATGTCCACTCCTGTTGAGGTTTTGTGTAAGGTAAGAGTTTCCAAATGATGTCATACTGTGAAATGGAAATTCTTTTCTTGTTTGGTTGGTTTTTTTCCCCCCTAAACTTGAGCCAATGTATTAAATAGCCTCACATGGCATTTGCTGCTGAATAATACTGCTTTGGCAGGCACTGGGTGCCTTGGGTTTGGCCACCCAGCAAGACTGGGAGTGTGTGTCCAGGGTAGCATTTGCTGCTGGTCCTTGGCAAAGTTCATGGCACCATCATTCAGGTCTTGCTGACTGTTGGCTGTGCAAGCTCCCAGCTCTCTCACATGTGGCTTGTTCAGTTCTTCAAACACCAGAAGTAAATAAGTAACCAAGGTGGAGCTGTCTGGCTTGCCACATCCATTTTCTGCCTCTGCAGGAGGGTTCATATTGCCTGCCCTAACTCAGGTAGTGCCTGTAGTGGAATTGGATGCAAGTGATCTTTGTTTTTCCAAGGTTTTCCTATGAGTTTTAGGGTTCCTTTTGCACTGTGGCATCCAAGTGCTTCTTAACAGAGATCCTTGCAGGGTTTGTGCACCTCAGACACCAAGGATGGCACTTTCTAGTCCTGCACATCTCCATCCACAGACTCTGACAGCATCTCCCAAGCTGTTGAACTGTTCATGGAATGGTTTGGGTTGGAAGGGAGCTTAAAAATCATCCAGTTCCAACCCCCTGCTGGGGACAGGGACACCCTCCTCTAGTCCAAGTTGCTCAGAGCTCCATCCAGGAACTTCCAGGGATCTTAACCCTGTGATTTTTTACAGCACTGTTCTGTGTGTTATTACCTACTGCAGTTAGGCTTTCCTACAGTATTAAATGTTTAAAAATGTAAAGCAGGAAATTTTGAAAGAGGTTTTCATCATTTTAAGTTTTCACACTTAATGCTTGTTAACTGACCTTGTCTCTACTGTGCTTAAGGAAATGAGTGAATCTCTTACCAGATAATTATCATTATTTTAGAGACTTAGTTAATAAGAATAAAGTTTAATTAGGATGAACACTATGCTTTATAAATAAATGTTGAAGGTTCTGGTAGCAGAGAGCTTATGATTGCAAACCATGCATGAGGTGACATTTCAGGGGAGGGAGTGAGTACCTGAGCAAATACACATGCAGGAATACAGAATAAATTAACAACTGGGGGCAAAGTGGAATTAATTCATCCATCTTCAACCAGTTCTCCTCTGCTGTTAGAGAGACACGTGTCCATCTTTTTGCCTTTGTTAGAAGGTTTTTGCTGCAAGCCCTGGCTTGATTAACACTGTTGATTCACAGGGGTTCCCTGCAGAATTTGCCATGTACCTGAACTACTGTCGTGGCCTGCGCTTTGAGGAGGCACCAGATTACATGTACCTGAGGCAATTATTCCGTATTCTTTTCAGGTCAGTCTCAAGTGGAAAAGTACAGAAACTTCTCAGGGAACTGCTCTGTGGGACTGGCCCTGCAGAGAGCAGCTCCTGTGTGTGTGTGGTGTAGGGAGTTCTTCTGGAACTTCTTTCATTTCAGGGCTTCAAAAGCTGTTTAAAGGACCTGAAAATTATGGTTCAATGTTAAACATAAAGGGAAAAGATTCTCTTGTTTTTGCCTTGTGTGATGTGACCACAGGGCTGAGCCCATGCTTCAGGTTCTGTTGCAAGTACCTTAAGAAATTGACCCCTTGGTAGAAGCCTTTGAAGCTTTTTATGTTTGGAAATCAGTGCTGGGCCCAGCAGTGGTTCCCAGGAGAGAAATTTCAGTGGAGGAGAAGAGTGCTGCTTCATTGAGCTCATTAGAGCAACTGGAACATCAATTCCACCTCGTGCAGTGAGCAGCATCTGTCAAAAGAAGGGCTGGTACTGATCTCTGGAGTCTCCCCCCAGGTTTCTGGAATCCAAAGAGTTCCTATTCAATGATGTACAATGCTGCAGTCTCTCCTTGAAATTATATCTATATTAAAAAAGAAAACTCAGAAGCTCAGTGCAGCTGGGTGAGCTGGGCTGGGAGGAAGTGCTGCTTCCACAAGTGCAGACCTTTGTGTAAGCAGTGAGTAAATGCTGCTGGCTGGCATTTGGGCTTGCTGCAAGAATCCCTTTAAGTTAGTAACACTTAGCATTTCTATACCATTCATAATCTCTAAAGCAGCTTAGAGAAGGAGCTATCCTCTAGTTTTGGGATTTCAGGCAGGGCTTGGTGTTAGCTCTGACGTGTTACAGAAGATTTCCCTCTTTTGCAGGACCTTGAACCACCAGTATGACTACACATTCGACTGGACAATGTTAAAGCAGAAAGCAGCACAGCAGGCAGCCTCTTCCAGTGGGCAGGGGCAGCAGGCCCAAACCCCCACAGGCAAGCAAACTGACAAATCCAAGAGTAACATGAAAGGTTAGTAGCCAAGAACCAAGTGACGTTACAGGAAAAACAAAAATTCCACGAATTTGGACAACGGCAGCAATTGCAAGTGTTAGATCAAGGAGGTGGTTTAAAATCTACATTTGGCTCTTAAATTCAAAAGCAAAACCAAAAGACGTCCTTGGAGAATTTGACTACTAACTTTATACCAAAATGTCCTTGTTATTCATATCATTTCTTCTGGGGATGTTGGGTCATTTTTAACCACTGCATCTTTTGCTCCTGCATTAACCACTTTCCAAAAACAAGAAACTGACTTGGTGTTGGGAATGTGACATTTTTATTTATTTTGATTTATATATATACATATATACGTCCTTATATATGTATAAATATATAATGCAATCCAAAATCCTAGACCTAACACTTCTTAAGGGATAATTCTCATTGACTAGGCAAGGATCTAGAGACTTTGGGTTCTGCTCTGTGGCAGCTGGTACAGTGCTGTGGGTTTGCTTCTGTTCTGTATGCCTCAAACACTGGGAACAGAAAATTGTGACTGCTCTGGCTTCCTCCAGTGGGTTTACATTGAGACAATTGGTCCAGAGTTCAAGGAAGGGACCAGTGAGCTCAAAATGCCTTGTGGAAATCAAGCAGTAACCCCAAACTGCTGTGGATTGCCAACTCACAATTTTCTGAAGTATCTGGGTGCTCTGGGGTGGGGCTTCAGGTTTCCTGATGATTTTTTTTTGATGTTTCTAGGTTATGGTTTCAAAGGGAAATGTTGTGACATGTTCAAATGTAATTGTGTAATAACTGAAAACTAAGTTCTGAAAAGAACATCAGGGTTTTTTTCCACATGGTCTAGAAGCTTTTAAAATACTTTTTTTTTGTGTGTGTGTGATGTAAATGTGCTGGTGTGAGTCTGGTAAGTCTGTAGGATGAAACTGCCACATCTGTGCATTTCTGAGCCAGTCTTGCCATGAAACCAATTCTTCCAGCTGAGCTGTGGATAAAATTGAAACTAATGAGATTGTGTGACTGAGAATAGAGAAGCAAGGTTTGCATTCTGTGCTGAGGCATTGCTGCTCTTCACCAATTGTCTGTCATTCTTCTGTGTGTAAAATTATATCCTTGGCTAGCATGACAATCCTGGAATTCAAAGAAATGCAGAAGTGTTTACAATAAACTAAAACATTGTTCTTCACATATTGTGGCAGCATTCAAGCCTTACCAGGTGTCTTTAGTTGAAATAGCTCATCAAAAAACCACATTTCATCCAGAACAAATGAAGTAGTAAAATACCTGCTGCTCTTCCCAAGATTGAAGTGGTTCTTGAAAAAAATTAATTTCACAGATGCCATTAAGTGTCAGATTTTTGGCATAAAGAGTGGCTGGATGTGACAGAGGCTGGAAACCAGTTCTTCAGCTGTAACACCAGTAACAGACTGGGTGATTCAGCACCTGGGCTTGGATTGCTTCCTGAAATAGAGAAACTCTGACTGAAGTTCAGAACCCAGCCCAGTTTGGGGTGTGGAGAGCTTGGCTGGTGGAGCAGGAGAAGGTAATTTGAGCAAAGATGCACATTCCTCCCAACAGCTCATGCTCAGAGTGAAGGCTTTGCAGGAGGTGATGATCTGTAAGTGGAACCTGCCCTGAACATCAAGGTGTGAGCTGGTGAAACACAGTTTTGCTGAAGTGTTCTGAGGTTTAATGTGCTGCTCTGCTGGCTCAGACAGTCTCTGCCCAAGTGCTGTGTGTGAAGAAAGAAAAGTGCTGGAAGTGATTATCTGCACCTTGAAGTGATGCTGCAGTGCCAGAGAGCAGAGCTGAGCTCACTGCCAGGCACCATGGAGGCTCTGCCATGGAGCCTTAGACATTTCTCTCCACTGATTTACATTCCTTATCACACTGTCCTTTGGTAGAGACCCATTGCTACAGCTGAGAAGCAATTCCTGAGGTTTTAGCACAATCTTATTGGCTTTTTTGGGGAATGACTCCTCTTCCCTCCCCATCACCAAGAATGGTTTGTGACCTTTGGATTGATCAAGCTGTAATATCAGCAGAGCATTAAAGCAGTGCTTGGCAAACATCTGAAGACTTCAGAGGCTTCATCTCTTCATCAAAGTAAAGATCTCCAGATTCCTAAAATCCTACATGTCTTTTTGTGGGGAATTCTGCCTATTAATGAAGATTTTTTTGAACCCAGCTAAGATGGAGTAGGCTGTATGGCTTGGATGCTCTGTCACATTGGAGAGGATGAAACACCTGATTATTTTTTCTGGAGTTCAGTTAAATTCTTTTGTAGTTGCTGTAGCAAAGCCTGTGTGGAAGTGGCTTAAAAGGCTTCCTGGTATCAAATGTTACCCCTCTGCTAACCAAATCCATTGAACAGGAGTCCTGCAAATAGCAATGTACAGGTGCAGTTATTTATAAAGTGCTGTTGAAGATGTGCATCTGGGCAGAGTGGGCCAGAGAACTACAGACTCAGATTGTGCAGTGTGCTCATTTACAGATATTCCTGACTTCTTAACTCACATCCAGGTTAAATCATCAATGAATCCTAGAGTTTATCCAGGCTAAATATTCTGCTTCATTCCAGAATCACCTGTTCTGTCCATGGCCTTTTTTTCTCTTCAGTTTATTTTTTCCCTGCCCCTCTCTGGAACTCTGTGCAGTGTCTTTTGTAACAGCCAGATCAGCTGGTTTGGAACTTGGGAGAGGTGAACTGTTCCAGCAGACAGAGCTCTGCTGACTCGGGCAAGTTGGGCTGGCTCTCTTTTGCCAGTGCAGCAGTTGTTCAGGTGTGATTTGTAACTCAGCTTCCCTCAGTCATAAAAGTGACTCAGGCAGTCATTCTGTAGGATAAAGTCTACCAGTTCCATTTGGGAGAGGTGTTTTTAATTCCTGGCACTGGAGATTCTGTGAGGCTGTCAGCAGGTCCATTAATATTTGCTGGATGCCTGTGGTGGTGGCAGAATTGCTCAGAACAGACTGAGGCTTCTTTGCTTGGGAATTAGAATTATTGACAACTGAATACTTCTCACTTGCTTGTCTGGAGAAATGAGAATACACAAAGTTGGAGCATTTCAAATTGAGGAGGTTTTTAGGGAATTATACTGCATTGACACTGCTCAGTCAGATCTTCAGCCATGGTAATAATAAAGCAATTAGAAGATCCCTCACAGAGCTCAGAGGTTTTCAGAGGTTTGGGTAACACCTCAGAGGGACAGGGAGTGATGATTTGGCCCTGGATGGAGTGAAGGTCTGTGGAAGAGATGCCACCATGAACTCTCCAACACGTTCCTCATGCCAGCAGTGCTCTGTGTGCTCTGGGTATCTCATCTGACAGTGGTTGGGCTGTGTCTTAGCAGGACTCTCAAGGGCCATTTTGAGTTGAATCCAGTTCCCTGTTGCTCTCTGTAGCTGTAGCTGGACATTCTCCTGCCCATGTTACCTTGGGTTTGAGGAGTTCTAATAGCAACAGATCATTTGGGAGGATCCTCTTTGTCCCCAGGTCCAGGCTCCCATTTCTTGTGAAATATTCAGACTTCTGAAGCAATGAGTTGATCTGTTTCTTTCCACACTCTTCCTTTGTTGACTTTGTTTTGGCTGCTTTGATGGAGAAAGTGGTTCAAAAGATGAATCAGTGTTCTCTGCTGAGCACACTACATGGAAAAACAGCATAATTTCTGGTTGTGTGCATCAAGTAAGGATTAGGGAGCTCAGGAGTCCCTGTTCTGTGGGAATTTGCACTCAAGTGGGAATGGCTGTCTTGATTCTGGCAGAGGATATTTTTTTTTTTAATATGACCAGTGCTGGACAAAGAGAATTGTCCTTCAGTGCATTAACACTGGGTTTGAAACAAGTTCTTGAACCTCTCTGAAATGACCTGTAGCCCGTTCTGGAAGAGTTAAAGCCATTTTCTGGGTGCTCTCCAGATACATTTTGGACAGAACATCAGACTAGTAAGGCTTGTTTGCACTTGCTTCTCTCTGGATGACAGCACAAGCTCTAGCTGAGGTCAGCTCTGTCTGTATTTCACTGAGAAGAGATTTCTGTTGCAAAAACTCAGAGCTGTTGCTGTGATGAACTCGTCCATGGCCAGAGCCATCCTGCCTGGAGGGCATCCAGAGCGGAAACTCGCTTGGCAGAGCCATCTCTGCTTGGGGCTCCTGTTCCTCTGAGGCACAGCCCTGCCACCTGAGCCACCAGGAAGGAGCAGGGAGAGAGGACTGGCTCAGCCTGCAGTCACTGCTTCTTGTGTGTGTGTGTGTGTGTGTGTGTTCCTGTACCCTCCCTGTCCCCCAGTGTCACTGGGAATACTGACCATGAAAAGAGCTGCTGTGTGTGCATCACCTCCCTGTCATTGAGTCAGCTTGTCCTTCCAAACTCTGAGGTGTGCACAGCTTCTGCCTTGTGCTGTGGGTTTGTGGTGGCAGCAGGTACAGTGAGCTGGGCTGAGGTGTCCCCTGCCTGTGCGTGTGACACTGCTGTGACACTGCAGCATGTGTCCCTGCAGTCAGATGACAGCTTGACATTCAGGGATATAAACATGAGCCACTGCAGACAAGTAGAAAACAATCCTATGAAATTACATCCCGTTTCCTAGTGGCAATAACACAGCTTGTTTTCAAAGTGCTGGGCTGAATTCCTGCTGGAGGAATGTGGCATCCAGCTGGTGCACCCAGCCTGGCTCCCAGTGCAGCAGGAGGTGTGAGAGAGAGCTGTGTGAGCTCCAGAGCTGTGGCACATGCTGGTTACCTTTGGAAATGGACACCAGGAACTCTGCAGTTCCCAGATGGAGCAGCATTTTCCCCTTTGAATGACCATAACTGCTGTTGAATTCTCCTCCTGTGAAGGCTGTTGCTTCCTTCCCATATCAGTAAGTTTCCCCTTGTGTTTATCTTGCAGGTTTCTGAGCATGAGGAGGATGGGACAAAGCAGAGCAGATCGGAGCAGGACTTGTCACTCCCCAAATCCTAGAAATTTTAGTTCATACACTTGCCAGTGGCTGTGGGCAACCATTTCCTTGGTGTAAAGAACTTAATATCAATATAAACTGGCTCTGGGCAGTGTCAGTGATGCTGCACTTTGAGTTGTAGCAGCTGTAATTGTGAATATTACTGAGATAGTGAAACATGGTGTCCAGTTTTCTATTGCATTTTTTTCAAGTGGAAAAGTTAACTAATGGTTGACACACAAGTGGAGAAAATTGTGCATATGCCAATTTTTGTTACCTTTTTACTTTGAACTACACTGCTTATGAGATCTCATTGTTTTGGAAGAATGGCATGAACAGTCTTCGGCAACAGTTGTGATAATTGTAAATGCTCACAATTGTGCACTCTTTTCTGGTTATTCCTCCCTGGGTTTTGAAAGTTGTACACTTAAAACATTCTTAAAGTTGTTGGCTTCTATGTGCAACATACCAAGCCAGCTGACATGGTAGTAACCAAAGATTCCAGTTTTTAAGCATATGAAAGACTCTGCCTGCTTACCTGTGCTAGAAATAACAGCATCTAAAGTGAAGACTTAAGAGAAACTTAGCGACTACTAGATAATCTTTAGGACTCTGCATTAACTCTATAATGTTCTTGGTATAAAAGGAAAAACAGCATATTTGTCACGAAATTTAGTTAACATCTTACAACTGAACCTGTATGTAAGTTGCTTAGATAAATGTAATCACTGTAAACATCTATATGATCTGGGATTTTGTTTTTATTTTGAAGCGGGAGCTTTTTTTGTTTACAAGTTCATTAAAAACTAAAAACTGTTTCTGTAAGGAAATGAGATTTTTTTTTTTTTTAATTTGCCTTGTTAATTCAGTTTAAGAAATTTACATTACCCTGTTTTTAAACCAAGTTTTAAGGCCATTTGTTAAGCAAAAGAAGTCATATTTCTTTCTAAATCATTTTAGATTTAGTGTTGTAACTCTTCCTCATTTTGTTTTTAAATAAATTTTGTATTTTTTCCTTGAAGGGGGAAGGGGCAGTCTTGCATTTTTATAACCTGTTGTTTGAGACCAGCCCTCTATAATGAGATTGGAATTTTTAAAAAATGAAATGGCATCTTTTGCAGACCCAGGATTGGCAGCCTCTGAGCATTGCCATGTCCTGCCTCGGCTGGACTGACTTGTGATTGCTGCTTTGGAGAAAAGATTGGAATGGTTTTAAAAAAACAAATTGGATGGTTTGAAACCAAGGCATTTTCTTTCAAGTTCTTGTGAAGTGGATATGACCAGATTTCCTCTTGTTCTTGGGGGCAGCCTTGCACCATGCAGAGTTCACATTGGTTACTGCCCCAGGCTGTCTTCCTTCTCACTCCTATTCTAGCCCAGCTGAAAGAAAGAAATACTTTTATTGCTGGTAATTCTTTAACAGTGTAATTTATTCCTTTATAGCATGTCAGAATAAATTAAAAAAAATGTCTGAAAATGCTGCCAGATGCCTATTGTGTAAATGTTGTCTGTATGTTTGCTTTTTAGACAGTTTTCTTGCATGGAGCAGAGTTCCTGCTCACAATTCATCTTTTTTACTGTTGGAAAAGATCCTTCTTTCCTTTTGAAAACAATTTCTTCAGGATCATAAGACACTGTGCACTCCTGGAATGGTGATGATGTGGATCAAGGCTCCCCTGTACTCTGTCCAAGAAGGATCTGCCCTGAGATGTTAAACTTTAGGTGGAGAACACAGTGTGCTAGTAATAATAAATAATAAACTGTGGGATAGATAATCTGGGAGGACAGGGAGGCTGCTGGGCTTCAGAGATAGCAGAGCACACTGGGGAGCTCCTGAGGCTCTGCTGCCTGCCAGGTGGAAGAAGAAATGAAACTCATTTGGTTTTTCCAAACTCCTGAGTATTGCCCCATCCTAATAAGGATGGTTTTCAAGCAGTTCCTCCTATGAAAACCAGTGTGTTTGTAAGAACTGGTATCTAGAGCACTGAGAGATGTCCTTATCCATGATTTCTGCTGTCTAGGCAACGTGTCTGACAACACACATTGGCAGGAGGGGAAGAAGCATCAATGAAATGCCTTCTTGGCAGCTGGTCTTGGAGAGGCTGCCTGGAATTGTGGCATTGCTTTTCATGCTCTGACATGAGATACTCACTGGAAAGTTGGAGAAAATAATTTGGTTTCAGGAGAATAAATTATTTTCTCTGTCTGTTAAATTTGCTCGTGACTTTGAGGGGGGTTTTAGAGACAGAGCTGCTCTTGATGAGCTCTGTAAGGGACAGTAAATACATTCAGTGTCAAAATGCATTGGTTTGTAGTTTGGGGAGCTGCAGGTGCTGTGGAGGAGCCTGGAGCTCAGTCAGCCTTGCAGATTTGTGGGAATTGAATTTATTTCTGCACTAGAGCGTGGGCCAAGTGTTTTGCATCAACAGCCTGTGCCAGATGTGCTGGCACACAGGAGATGCCCACCTTAAACAGGCACCAAACACTTGTTTGCTGTGTGTTCTCCTTGGTTTGTAACAAAGACTTCAGCCTGAAGGATTAAAACCCTGTGGATCCTGACTTCTGCTTGCACCTCTGCAAACGTTTTGTGTTGAGAGAGATTCACCTGCCAAGTCAAAACTTCTGCAAGCAGCCCCAGGCCCTTGACAAGGAATCATCATTTGGACAAGAGGCTGCAAAGCTCAAGATCTGCAGCCTCGTGCTCCCTGGAAAGTGCCAGAATTTGGGTAATGCCATTAGGCTGTGACAACAGCTCCTTAGTCATTGCACTAAGCTGCGTCCAGGGTTCCAAAGCAATTTATTAACCTCCTTAGAACGACTCTGAGAGGCTTCCTAAGGCCACCTTTTAAAGGATTGCTTAATTGGGAGCACAGAGTGCTCATGTGCAGAGTCTGCTTCATTATTTTTAACCTATTTAAGCCATTCCTTGTTAGAAGCAGTTGAGAGCCTTTTTCTCTTCTCCCATAAAGGCTCTGAAAACAGCTCTGGCTTCCAGTTGCTGCCAGCGTCACTCCTTGGCTGCTGCTCCGTGTGGTGTTGGTAACAAGTGACAAACACAACCCCTGGCTGTGTTAAAAACACTTGATGTGTCTGCTAGGTCTGGAGCCTGTCCAGCATGTACCACACTTTTATTTTTTTTGGTGCTGATTTCTATGCTATTCTATCTGTCTGAGGGTTATTTTTCAATCTCAAGCATTGCCTTGCTGTTGCAGTGTTGTGCCTGTTCTCTCTTGGCTTTTTCAGGTGTTTTTTGGAATCTGTCTCTGCTTTGTGCTGGGGTTTTGCTGAACTGAGGTGTTTCAGTGCAGCCCCACAGCTCTGACCAGGAGCTCAGGCTGGCTGCCTCCCTGCAGTCCCTCCCATATGGAATTTTTCTGCCATCCCAAGTTGTTTTTCTACACGAGGCTTTAATTTCTCTTGACAGCGTTCTCCAATTTAGAAGATTTGTTGCTTAGCCAGTTCCATCTGCTTCTGCCTTAATTGCAGTGAAATCATCATGATTTCATATCAGCTTGATGTCATAGCACACGTCGGTGAGCAGGGCAGGCTGCAGACAGAAAGGAGAAGTGGGCTGGGAGGAAGAGTTGTCTGGAAGGATGACACAGAGGAAGTGCCCACCCTCCTAATAGTGCCTGAGTGCCAGGACTGCATCCCTGGCTGTTCCAGTGTGGAAATGGCTCTTTAATGTGATCCTTGTTAGCCAGAGCTCAGCAGGGAGGCTGTGACCAGGGCTGGCTGTGAGGAATTGAGATGGACTCGTGCTGGGGCACAGCTGCATTAATGAAAACACACCCAGGTCTGTCCCTCTCTTCAAATGCACCACAGTGAGCTCAGCTGCTTTGCAAAGCTCACTAGTAAAGGTGTAAAATCCATTACTTTGAGATGCTAAAGTGACTTTTTACATTACCCGAGATGTTCTTTGATGTGGCTCTGGGCTGGGTTTTGGTAGCTGGAAATCAGGAGGAGCAGGAGAATAATCTCACAGCAGACTCGAGTTGTATTTCAGGTGTTTGTGTTCATAAATCACTGAAGGTTGGTGAAGCTCCTTTTTCAGGGAAGAGTTTGGTGTTTTGGTGTTTACTCCTGGCAGTACCTGAGCACGCTCAGCCCTCCCCATTCTGCCTTCCCTCCCCAGAAACCTTTTCTTCCTGTTGATAATGAGGGTTGGTTTTTGTAAACACAGCTGATTAACTGCATTTCATTCCCCCTCTGAGTGTGTAGGAAGGCATCAATGTGCCTGGCTGGAGGAGAAGCTCTCCCAGAGCTGTGTGTGCACGCTGCAATCCCGAGAGCTCCAAGGCTCCTGTCCCCACCCTTGGAGTCACACCGAGCCCTGAGCTGTTTTGCAGGTGGCAGACTTTGAACTTCTTTTGAATGGAAGCAATTTGAGCTGGCTGGGAGGCCTTGAAGGAGTGTTGTACATGTTGTCCTACAGGGTGGACTGGCTTGTGAGCTTCCCTGCTGCTCTCAGAGCCTCTGCATGCATGATTAAATTCAGGCTCCTTCACTTTACAGCCCTGTAAATGCCCAGGGCAGGAGCCTGACTCGGCACAATCCTGTGCCTGGCAGAGGTGGGGCAGGAACCTGCTGTGACTCAGCTCTGTGGGACTTCATGAGCCACCAGAGCAGGGGCACGAGGAGCAAATCCTCCTTGTCCCTTCCTCATAGCTCATGGCCAAAGCAATGCACTGGGACTTTTCCAAATGAGACCATCATGTGTTTAACTGGGAATCTCCAGGGCTGGGCCCTGGGCAGAGCTGGCCCTGATGTTTCTGGTTCTCCTGAGTTCTGAGTTTCTTCCTTCTGGGTTTTTTAACTGCTGCTCAGCGCTGGAAGTGAATTAAAGATTCTTGAGCCCTTCTCTGGTGACTGCAAGGATTTCACAAACCCAAGTGGGCACAGTGGGGAGCAGGAGCAGCCTGGGGCTGGCAGCTGGCTCTGCTGTTGAGCAGCCAGACCAAGCTGGGTGGCCTCTGCTGATGGCATCTGCCACATCCTCATCTGGTGGGAGCCCTGGGCAGGACTTTGCCCAGATGGGGCAGAGAGGAGCAGGGAGCATTTTCCTGCCTTGGCAGCTGCAGTCAGTCAGTGAGGGAGGAGAGCAGAGAGGTAAAGCCAGAAAGTGCTGCAAGTCCTTGGAGCTGAGAAAAACCACTTAGGCAGCAAATGGAATCATTCTCATGTGCCGACAGCTTCCCCCCGGCACAGCCCTGCCTCTGCTGAGCTCTGGGTTCCTCCTCCTCCTCCTCTCCAGCTGGAGCTGGGCCAGGGCTCTTTGTGCCACCGGGTTGGGGTCACCTGGAGGGGGGCAGAGCCTGTGAGCAGCTCCAGGAGGGTGGGCACAGTGGGTAGAGAGTTAATGCCCCTTCAGTTCTGGCATTCACGGTGCCACTGAACCCTCAGGGAACTCCTGCTGCATGGAACAGCAGGTAGAGCCAGAAATCCCTGCTGCCACACCCTGGGAGTGCCTGCCTTCCTTCCCAATCCCCCTTTTCTTTGGGGAGGAAAGGTGAGGAACAGGCTGTGGCCACTCATTCCTTCCCAAGCCCCCTTTCTTTGGGGAGGAAAAGTGAGGAACAGGCTGTGGCCACTCCCTTGGGCTGCCCAGGAGGTGTTTGCTGCTGTCTTTTATTTGGTGGGTTTGTGCTGTTTGTGCCCAGGGAGCTGGGGAGGGTTGATAACCCTGCCAGAGCTGCACCCCTGGGAAGGTAGAGCTGTGCTGGAGCTGTGCTGACGCCGTTCCCAGCCGGCCTGAAGCTGCTCACAAATCCCATAAACTGCTTATGGGTGTTAAGTCCCTGCTCAGTGACCTTTCTCCCTCTCACTGACAGCTTTTAACATGGTGCCCCTCCCCGAGGTGCTGCTGGGGGGTTTGGGGACAGCAGGGTGGGTGTGAGGCTGGCATGGGGCTGCCTGGTGTGCCAGCTCTGCCAGCCCTTCCCAGGAGATGCAGCACGGCCTTGGCAGCTTGATGCTGATTGGAACTGGCTTGTTTTTGCTTCCCAACATGCAAACAGCTCCTGGGGTCCGGGCTGGCTGTGCTCAGCCCTCCCCAGTGAAAAGCTGCTGCAGGGGCTGCAGTCCCAGCTCCTGGCAGGGCAGGGCAGGGCAGGATCCCGTGGTGCTGGGGAGGGCTGGGCTGGTGGCACTGCCAGACTGGCTCAGCTGTGCCTGGCAGCTCCTGCAGGAGCTGATCCTGGGTGACAGGGAACACCTGGGCATCCCTGAGGCACGGGGGGTGTGAGCACGTGTGAACACGTGTGTGTGTCCATGTGTGTGTTTCCATGTGTTTTCATGTGTGTCCATGTGTGTCCATGTGTTTCCATGCATTTCCATGTATTGCCATGTATTTCCATGTGTGTTTCCATGTGTGTTTCCATGTGTTTCCATGTGTTTCCAGGTGTGTTTCCAGGTGTTTATGTCCTTCCCAGGGTGGGGCAGGAGGCAGTTGCTTCTCCACAAGCCCCACCCCGGTGCCAAGCTCGTGCAGGCAGCTGTCTGTCTGTCTGTCCCTCCTCCCTGGATCCTCCTGCTTTGTGTCCCCCTTGGGCAGTGCCAGGAGCTGCCTTGTCCCTGTCCCCAGGTGAGGGAAGGTCTGCCACCCCTGTCCTGCTGCTGCCAGGGTTCAGCTGTGAAAGCAGAGCCAGCACCGTGCTCCTGTCCCTCTGCTGTCCCTCTGCTGTCCCTCTGCTGTCCTCAGCAGGTTGCTGGGTGACTGATAAACACAGCAAAGGCAGTGCCAGGGGGGCTGGGTGCCCTTCAGCCCTGCCTGGACCCAGGGCACAGCTGTGGCACCGAGGGACCTGCCTGTGTTTGGGACACGCTGTGACTCTCTGTGTGCCCCTTGGCCAGCCCAGGGGGCTGTGGTGGGTGAAGGTGGCTTCTTTCTGACCCCATCCTTCATCTGGGGCAGCTGCTGAGGCTCCCTGGGGCTGGCCAGAGGGTCCCAGAGCTGCAGCATCCCTGTGGCCACGCTGCCTCTCAAACACCCCATTCCTGCACCTTCCTCCTGACCTCTAGGAAGAAGTGTAAATTCAGGATATTTGAGCAAGCAGGGCACAAAAACCTGTCTGGCTGTTCCTCAGCCTCTTCCCAGGTTTGCCTGGGGAGTGGCAGGGAGCCTGTGTGTGGGGGGCTGTGGGACTGTCACCCCAGTGCTGGCTGGGCTCTGGGACAGGAGAGCAGCACTGGGAGCAATCCTGCTGCTGTAAATAACCTCCCAGCTGCTGATGTTTGTTACCGTGGCCCCGCCGAGGTCCTGCAGGAACGTGAGGTACTCCCGGCTCGGTGTCGCAAGGGGAGCCCTGTGGGATGGGAAGGAATCCCAAATGCCAGGATACACTTTCCAGGAAAGAAGTGTTCATGCCCAAATCCCACGTCTGCAAGGTCAGGGCAGCCTCCTCTGTGGCTCTATGGCTGCTTTTATTTTTGCTGGGCTAACAGAGCTGGGCTTGGAGTCCTGCTCTGAGCCTTTCTGGGAGCTGAAGGCTGAGCCAGCTTCACACCAGCTCTGCCACAGCTCTCAGCTGCCCTGGAGCTCAGTGCTGGTCCCTGGAGGGTGTGCCCTGCTCTGGACACCTGCATGTCTGCTCTGGACACCTGCATGTCTGCTCTGGAGCGGGTTCAGAAGTGCTGAGCTCAGTTTCCCCTGCACTGCTCCCCCTGCCCTGCCTGGCTCCTCACCTTGTGGGGACAGTGTGGAGGTGGCACTGGAGCTGGTGACAGCTCTGCCTCTCCCAGCCTGCAGCCAGCATGCCCAGGGGACTGGGAAAGCTGGGGATAGTCCATCCTGACCCTGCAGGTGGCTCTGGGAAAAGCCCTGATGGTGCTAAACCCCACTGTGGATGATCTCAGGTGAGCACAAAGCACCTCGGGCTCACCTCAGCCCATGGAGTGTGCCCCAAGCAGGACAGCTGCTGAGGAGCCTGGCAGATCTTTTTGTTCCCTGTGAAAAAGGTTCTCTGCAGGGTTTTGGATGCAGAGGGGGTTTGAGGGGCAGCTGTGCCTGGAGAGGTGCTGGAGCTGCTGGGGAGACACAACAGCTCCTGAAGGAGCCAGGAATGGGCAGAGTGTGCCAGGTCAGGGTTTGATCCTCTGGGATGCCTGAACCTGTGCCTGCAATTTGGGGTGCAGACAGAGCCTGTGGTGCTCTGCACATCAATTTGCAGTGAAATACTGGGTGTGTTTCACATCTGCTGATGCCCTCTCCAACCCACCCACCCAGCTCCTGGGTCCCCACTGCCCAGCTCCAGAAATAACAGGGAATAAACTGCTCCTTCCTTCAGCTCCCATCAGGAGCAGCGTGATAAACCCACAGTGTCTGGCTCTGCTGACAGCTGGAGCTGGAGGTGCTGCTGATGGAAAGCTGAGCGTGGGGTGGGAAAAGCTTTTGGCTCCCACTGTGTGAGCTGCTGCTCCTCCAGCAGAGCCCTGCAGGTGCAGAGTCAGCTCCTGCCGGGGTTGGGCTGGGACAGGCAGCATTCCCAGGGTGGGAGCTGCCAGCCCTGCAGGCACAGATCCGCCTCTGAGTCGCAGATAAGCGCTGCTGCTCCCAGCCTGCTCCCTCCCAGCCAACGCCTCTGCACAGCTGCCAGCGAGCTCAGCGCCGCTCCTGCCACCGGCAGGGCTGCACAGCAGGGCTCTGCTCTGCCTCTTCACCCTGCCGTTTAGATTCTATGTTTTTCAGCATCTCTGCTGCTTAGTGTGAACTCTGAAACTTCGTATTAGGGGTTGGGAAGAGCTCTTCACATGGGAAGAGACAAAACAATTCTGTTTTAGCTAAAGAATCAAGGACAACTGGTACCCAAAAAGCAGAAACAACAGCAAGGGAAAGGGGAAAGCCAGGGGGCTGAGACTTCATAACCTGGGGCTGTGGTTGGATAATTGACCCCAAGGTGTAGATGAACCAAAACTTATAAAAGTGTAAAAAACTCGTGACCGGGATCTTGGGTTTGATTTGGGTGTAGCCCTGGCCAGGCTCTTGCACTGCCCCAGGTGTATCCTTTCAATAAATACCTATTTTATTCCTTTTGCTCTGTCTAGTCTCTGCTCCAGCTCAGCCTTTCCAGGTTCCCTGCTGCACTGCTGCCACCTGAGAGCCCTGGCAGGAGAAGGGCTGGGAGCCCCCAGCCACTGCTGGCCCACCCTGTGCCTCTCTCCTGGAAATGTTCCCTGCCTGGTGGGCTCAGGAAGGAATGTGAGGTCCTTTCCAGGCTGGGCTTCTCTTCCCCAGCCATAAAAACTTTCAAGGCAGTTTTGAAAATGCTCTGCACTGTTTTCTCTGTCCCGAGTGACTCTGGAGCTGCCGGGCTCAGGCTGATTTGTGCCACCCCCAAGCAGCCGCTTCCAGCTCCTTCATCCCACTTAGCCCAGATTTTCTTCTAAATAGGTCACTCGTTAATTGAGGGCAAGTACAAAGTTGCTCTGTTTCTCCTTGTTCTCCGAGGCTGGTCAGACCCACTTCAGGAGCTGCCAGACCTGGGGCAAGGCTGGCTGGTGAAATCCTCGTGGGCTGCCTGGGCTTGGCAGCTGCAGGATTTGGAGCTGTGCAGGGCAGGTTGGGGCTGACTCTCCCTCCAAGGCCGTGTGAAAGCCCAGCCCTGGCTTGTTTGCAGGAGGAGAGGCCAGTCACAGTCTGGTTTGTGGCTGCTGGGAGGGAGGAGGGAGCAGTGCTGGTCTGGCAGGATGGGGTTTTGTCCTCCATGGTGGAGGGGAACGAGCCCTGTGCGTGTTCCTGCCCTCCAGAACTGCTCAGGCTGGCTCTGCTGCCAGCCCAGTGCTGGGGAGGTGACACTGGGGTGCTGTCCCCCATCTCTGAGCTGTGCAGAGCCCAGGGATCCCACAGAGCCCATCCCAGCAGCTGCCTGCTCCTGCTCTGCCTCCCAGCTCTGGGGCTGGGTGTGTTTATCTTGCTCTGCTTGTTTCCATGCAGAAAAGCGTGGATGGAGGGAGGCAGCTGCAGCTTCTGGTTCCCAGCAGCACAGACCAAAGTCCAGGCAAAGCCAGGGAGGATCTGCTGCAGCAGGACGAGGCATGGCACTGGGTGCCACCACCTTGGTCATGGCACTGCCCTGCTCTGGATGGTGCTGTGCTGGTTCACCCTGCACAGGAGCTCAGGGCAGGGTTCATGCAGCCCCAGGACCCGGTGGAAGGACTTGTGCTGCTCCCCCAGGGCAGGAGGAGAGAGACAACACCAGAGCCAGGCCCATGGTGCCGAGGTGGAGCTGTGCCCTGAGTCAATATTGGCTGGTGACAGCCCGTGGGCACTGGTGACACAGCAGCAGGGCCACCAGCTCTGCCCCTCTGGGCTCAGCTGTGCCCCAGCTGTGCCCCTCCCAAGGCAGGGCCAGCCCCAGCAGGATCCAAACCCGTCCTGATCCCTCCCCAGGGCTCAGGGAAGGAGGGGAAGGGGATGGGAAGTGCCCCGTGCTGCCCTGGGCAGCTCCTGCTCCCCCACCTGCAGGAGATTTGGGGCTGGGCTGGGAGGTTTGGGGCTGGGAGATGCTGAGGGAGGTTTGGGGCTGGGAGATGCTGAGGGAGGTTTGGGGCTGGGAGATGCTGAGGGAGGTTTGGGGCTGGGCTGGGAGATGCTGAGGGAGATTTTGGGAGCGGGATGAGCGGGCAGGGCTGTGCCTGCCCTGGGATAGGCTGGGCACGGATCTGGGCAGGACTTTGGGCACAGCTTTGGGCACAGCTTTGGTTTGGGCATGGCTTTGGGCATGGCTCTGGGCACAGCTCTAGGCATGGTTCTGGGCACAGTTCTGGGCACGGCTTTGGGGAGCAGGGAGGAGCAGGGACAGCCCTGGGGGTGAGGCTGGGCTCTGGTGTGTGAGTCTGTCTGTCTGTCTGTCTGTGCACGCTCTGCTCCCAGCCCTGCTGAGCAAAGCTGCCTTTTCCTACTCCTGGAGCCTTTCCCCAGCCCAGGGCTGCCCTGCCCCTGGCAGGAGCTAAACTGGGGTGCCCCAAGCCCCCCTGGGGCCCAGCTCTGTGACACCCCCAGTGCTGAGCCTGCTGGGCAGCTGGGCACGGCCACAGCACCCTTGGGTTTGGGAGGAAGGGAAGGAGCTGCCCTGCTGGGATGGCAGGGACAGCCTCGGGGGTGCCAGGGACTGGAAACACCCTGTGAGCCTGGCAGGGGCACTGCCAGCCCCCCTGGCAGCCCGAGGCCAGGGCAGGACACGCTCAGGGATTATTTTTAAGCCGATTGCTGCTGCCCATTGACGAAGTGCTGAGGTGCTCTGGGCTGAGGGTCAAGGGGGGAGCGTGGCCACCATGGGGCTGGCACTGGGACAGGGGGAGGTTTTGTCCCTTCCCCAATCCCTTTGGGTTTGCCCAACAGCACCCTGAGAGGCTCTAGGAATGAGAGGAACCATCCTCTGCCCTGACACCCATCCCACCTGGGCATCCACAGGGACAAACCTCCCTGCTTGTCACAGGGGTGGCTCTGGGTTCTCAGGGACGTTTTTTCTAAGGGATAAAGTTTTGGAGGGCACACAGGAGCTGGAGAGAAGGCAGAGAAGCACAAGCAGCAGTGCTGGGGACAGAGGAAGATTTATGGCCACCGAATTTCTGCAAAATTAGGGGTGACTTGAGAGCTCCAAAGGCTTTCAGGCACGTGGGTGCCACACCACCCCTTCATTAAAATCCCAATGTCTCCCTGCAGAGCCTGGCAGGGAGGCATTGCCAGGAGAGCCCTGAGTGTGGGGAGTCTTGGAAAAAAAAGCTAAAAAAAAGGGGAGAGTGGCAGCTTGGCCTCCCCTCCTGGTGCTTTGCAGGGAGCAGGGAATGTGTGGAGCTCAAACTGCAGGGAGCAGGGAGGTGAAGAAGGAGCAGGGCAGCTCTGGCACTGCTGCCACCTCCCTCCTGCGTGCCCAGGGCGGTGCCAGTGGCTGCTGCTGCTGCAGGTGGTGCTGGTTTTGCCAGATGAGTCAGGACAACTCCCTGCCCTGCCCTTCCCAGCCTGACCAGCCCTGCCTGGGCACCCTGAGCTGTGCTGGCAGGCTCAGCATTCCCCAGGGACGCTGGATGTTGGAACCCTAAAGCCTGAGAGTTCTCAACTTTCTGTGCTTTCTATCACTGACCCCCAAAAGAACACTGAGTGATGGAGTTAAAATCACTCATAGCAGTTTAAGTGTATAATATCACATGGTAAAAAATTTGAAGTTTTGAAATATAGTAATAAGTATAGGGCAAAACAGAAGTTTTGAGACAGTAGCTCTTTTTGCTTCTTGTTCCTTCTTCTTCCTAGTTTTAAGCAGTATTTTTTGTTTAAATAGATGGTGCACTGCAAGTCACCAGTATTTAATCATCAGGTCAAAAGTATAAATAATGTATCTGTTAGTTTTTAATTAACCAATTGGAGACCTTGGAAGGAGCAAAATACGACTCTGTTTTTTCACTTTTAGCTTGTTAACTAAAAATACTGTAAAACTCAGTGTACTATAAATAAAAATTAAAAAACAACTCAGTCCAAACACATATATTCAATCCCAACTCTAACTAAAAAAAAAGAAAAAAAATAAAAATAGAAATACCACTAATAGGATTCTGTGCTAACAGCAGGGAAACTGAGGCAGGCAGCGTGTGGTGCCTGTGATGGAGCCAAGGTGGCATCTTGCCCAGGGCATCCTCACCCACACCATCCTGCCTCAGTTTCCCTGGCAGGTGCTGGGTCAGCACTCCTGATAATCCCAGTGATTGGAGCTGGGAATGCACCTGGAAAATTCCAAGGGAATCACCTGGCTGGGAGCTGAAGCCCAGCCCTGCTTTGGTGACTGGAACCAGACTGGAACATCCCTGCAGTGGTTGGGGTTCAGCTGGTTCACAGGCAAGCTGTGGGCAATGGGGAATTCTCCAATAAATTCTGGTCAAATATTACTGATATTGTCCAAAATATCATGATATTTCATTAAAATTTAATATAAAATATTACTGATGTTGTCCCCTAAATCTCTCTCAGGCACAGGGTAAATCTTGATGAAATTTCTGTCTGAAAAAAAAAGAGAGGGGGGAAAGAAAGAAGGAAACAATCAAAGCTCTCTGAGCTGGCATTTCCTGAACTAAGTGCCTTAATTTTTAATTTGGGTGTGTAAGAGCCACGGCTTTCCCTCCTGGCTGACCAGGAGGCAGCAGCGCCATGGGCAGAGCTGTCACTGACCAGGAGACAGTGATGCCATGGGCAGAGGGAACAGCTCATCCCAGCCCTGCTCTCCAGGAGCAGAGTGATCCACCAGGCACCGAGCACTGGCTGTTCCCACCGAGCCCCAGGGGAGGAGCAGGATGCCAGGATGAGCAAAGGCAGGTCACCCTGGCACTGCAGAGCAATGACCCTTGGAAAAGCCTGATCAGGGACAAGCGTAGTTCTTGGACAGAAAAGGAGACCGAGAGGAAAAAAAGACTCTTAATTGTCTGCAGACTCTCTCTTGACAAGTGTGGAGGGAAATGGCACTCTATCCAGCAGCCACCCAGAGCTGCAGCCTGTCTAGACACAGCCTTTCCCGAATTCCTGCTGATAACTGCTTGGGAAATCTTTGGCGGAGGCGTCTGCCTGTGTTTGTTGAAGCTGACTTCTCTCCCACCAGCTGTTGGTGGGGAGGCAATTCTGCTGTCCTTTGGAGGGATCCCTCCAAGAGGGGTCTGGGCAGCCAGGCTGGGCTCAGACAGCCCAGGGACATTGCCACTGCCATGGGGACACAGCTCATGTCCCACCAGTGGCTCTCCAATCCCGTGTGCACATCTCAGTGCCAGGGTGCTGCAGCTTCCCCAGGAGCAGCCAGCAACAGCAGGAGGCTCTTGAGGAACAGCAGAGTGGGGACAGAGGTGGCCACGGCTGCCCTGAGAGGCTGCAGTGCCCTGGTCACTGTCACTGTGCCATTGCAGAGGGACACAGAGCCCACACAGAACCTGTACCCCCAGGGATGGCACCAATGTCCTGAGTAACACCTGGCAGCTGTCCCTGCAGAGGAAGGAGGTGGAAGGACACGGCACCTTGCTGCCACCGGGCACAGTGTCCCCAGGTGACCCACAGGGAGGGGACAGCCACTGCCGGTGCTTTGGGAGCAGAGCAAGAGCACAGAGCCAGCAATAAACCCCACAAAGGCAGCCCTGAGGGGCGAGGCACCACCCTGGGGAGCCTTTGCAAGGCCATCAGCCCTGCTGGCCACCAGCTGCCGTGACACATCACCTCCCTGTGCCCTCCGTGCAGCCGGGACAGCGCTCAGCTGCTGACCCCCGCAGGGTCACACGCTCTGCAGCCACCGCTGCAGCTCGGGGGGTTTGAGGATGCAGCCACCATTCCCCAGGGAAAGTGTCCCTGGCTGGGATAATGTCCAGCTGGGGCCATTCCTGGAGGGTAGGGAGAGGCAGGGCGCAGGCTGGGTGGCCCCAGGGTCCCTAAAGCTGCAGGCAGCAGGATGCTCCCAGCTCCCAGCACTGAGCCCCAGCCACATTCCCTCCCCAGCTCGTTTTCCCAAAAGTGGCAGCAGCACAGGCGGGCAGAGGAGCCAAGCAGGGGCTCCATGTCCCTGCGGTGTGAGGAGCCCACCCACCTGGGCTCACCTCCACCTTCCCCCTTTTTCCATCCCAGACATCCACAGAGCAGACAGCAATTCCTCCTCTGCCCCCACATCTGAAAAGCTGGGTGAGCCCCACCAACACAGCACCAGGACGGAGCTATAGGGACAGATTTTTGGGGAACCCCTTTGCCCAGCATCCCCTTAACCCTGAGGAGGCTTCGGCCACTCCTTGCCACCAGATTTCCCTGTTCCTGGCTGTGCTGCACTCACCTCCCGGGGTGAGCATCCCAGGCTGGGCTGGCACAGGGGGATGTTGTAGGAATTGTATTTCCCAAGCGGGAAAATACAGAAAAAATACAAAGCTGGAGCTCCCATCCCACCAGACACCCACAGCACCAACCTCCCCATCCCCACTGCCCCACACACCCACCCGTGCCCCCACTGCTCCCTCCACCCTCAGCCACCTACCTGCGACCCCCAGCCGCCCGCTGGCACCGTGGGGACACGGCCACGTGCCCGCCACCTCCTGCTGCCACACGCACCCCGCCACTGGCCCGCGGCCGGCCCGGCCCGGCCTTTTTGAAGCGGCCGGGCACGGTGGGAGCCCTGGGTGCAAAACTCCTCGCAGGGCTGCCGAGAAGCTGGAAAAGCCTTTTTGTTTTTACCTTATATGAGCTGTCGGGGGAGGCCAGGCCCGGCGGGCAGCGCTGTCGGGGGCGCCGTGGGGATCCATTGGCTCGGCCGCCATCACGTGGGGCCCGCGCCGCCGCCAGGCCCCGCGTTGCTTTTACCCCCTAAGGAAGGGCCGCTTGACAATTTTCATATTTCTTCTAAATTTGGAGATTTCAGACAATGCTGGGAGGCTTGGCTCGGGCTGCCGGAGGCCCATGTGGAAGTCATTAAGGCGGAGAGGTGGAAGGAGGGCTGGGGGAAGCGAGGGGGAGGAGAGCTGGGAACCCGGGGCCATCCCAGCCGGAGAAAGTTGTTTGGAATAACTCACTTCCTTCCAGCATGGTGCAGGGGGACACACACATCCCACTGCCCGTGGGGAGGGGGTCCAGCAGGGCTGGATGGCCAGCAGAGGATGTGAAGATTCTCCCCAGCCGGGCTGGAGGGGTCCCATGGCTGCCATGGCTTTGAAAAGCTCCATCTGGCCTGGGAAAAATGACATTGCAGCAGCCTTGCTCTGCTGGGAGTGCAGGGTGACGTCCCTGAGTGTCCCCAGGGATGGGATGCCCATGAGTGTCCCCAGGGATGGGACCCCTGAGTGTCCCCAGAGATGGGACCCCCTGAGTGTCCCCAAAGATGAGACACCCTGAGTGTCCCCAGGGATGGGACCCCTGAGTGTCCCCAGGGATGGACCCCCCTGAGTGTCCCCAGGGATGGGACCCGCCTGAGTGTCCCCAGGGATGGGATGCTCTGAGTGTCCCCAGGGATGGGACCCCTGAGTGTCCCCAGGGATGGGACCCACCTGAGTGTCCCCAGGGATGGGATCCCTGAGTGTCCCCAGGGATGGGACTCCCCAGGAGTGTCCCCAGGGATGAGACACCCTGAGTGTCCCCAGGGATGGGACCCCTGAGTGTCCCCAGGGATGGGACCCCCTGAGTGTCCCCAGGCTGGGACCCCCCTGAGTGTCCCCAGGCTGGGACCCCCGTGGGGTGCTGGTTGGGGCTGCAGGGCGGGTTCCATGAGGGCATTTCCCAGGTTCCAGGGGCACGGGGAGCCTGTGTGGGAGCTGTGTCAGCGAGCCCAGCCCCTCCTGGCCCCGCGAGTCCATGTATGGCCTCCAGCCGGCACTGGGGCCCCTGGGGCGGGGAACACCCAGCACTGAGCACCTTCATCCTCTGCTCCATCAGCCCCAGCGTGGTGAGGAAGGAGTTTGTCCCTGCTGCTCTGCCTGGGTGACACAGGGCTGTGAATCCAGCACGGGGCTCAGCTCTGCAGCTGCTGCATGAAATAACTGAGGGGGAGCACGGGCAAACAGCTTCAGCTCTGGCTTTCCAAGGTGGTGATGTTCCCTGAGGGGAGCACAGAGCTGGGTTCTGGGCTCTGGTCCATCAGAGGGTCCTGGCTCGTGGCAAGGAGGCTGATCCTGAGCCATGCACAGGCACAGTGGTTGCTATAACCTCGGTGGGGACAAATGTGGAGTAAGAGTCTGGCAGGGCAGGACTTCCACCAGAAACCCATCCCAGAGAGGGCTCCTACCATCCCGTGAGCCTGTTGGGACAGCCCCAAAAACAGGGCCAAGGCCTTTCTGCCATCCTGCCAGGCTCTGTACAGGGATGGTGTGGAGTGCTTGGCACCCCTGAGGCTCCCCCCAGACTTAGGCACCACCTGAGCCGCTGCTGCAGGAGCTGAACATCCCCTCAGCACTTCTCTGTGTGTCCCAGGGATATCCCTCATCCCCATGGAGCTGCCCTGCCAGCTGCAGGAAAGGAGAAGCAGGGAACCAGCCTGTGCAGGACGAGGCACCAGGAAGAGCAGGGATGGAGCAGCAGTGCCTGGATCTGCCAGCAGCACACCCAGACCTGGCAGGGAGAGGCAGCGAGGTACCTGGCCAGGATTATGAAGCACTTCCAAGGGGATGCTTGGGAAAAAAAAACCAAAAAAACAAAAATGCTTTTTTTGAATTGCTGCACACGGGGAAATGCAGTGGCCCCTGGCAGCACAAGTCTTGGTTTTGCCAAGCTCCCAGCAGGTCTGCCCGCTGTCAGCAGGGCAGAGACGAGCCCAGGCTCACAGAACTGTGATGGGAATTGCACAGAGCACAGCCCACAGCAGGACACCCCCTTCCCCTGCTGCAGACAGCCTTGGTGCACTGTGCTGAGCTGGGACAGCACCTGTGGGATGTCCCCAGGACACGCTGGGCTCTCCCTGGGCACAGACCCTCCCTCACTGCTCCCAGTCCCCAAAGCCATCGCTGTCCCCAGTTCCATCCCCGTCCCACACCCTGGGAGCCAGCAGGGAGATCTCCCAGCCCTCTCACTCCCCTCTCCCTCTGCTCTCGGGGGGCTGGCTTTGAGTGAGGCACAACCAAGGGCTGCCATTAAACAAACACTATAATTAGAAACCAGGTTCCCTAAATGAAGTGAAAAATGTAACGTTAGCCTCTGTTTGTTCGCTGGATGCTGCGCTCTTGTTCCATGACCCAGAGGGGTCGTGCCCTGTGGTTTCTGAGAAGCCTTAATAAGGTAATGTTTAGGAGGTTACTATCTTTACAGCTCTTGTCTTATTACAACTCCATAAGAAAAACATTTGGGGCAAAGCAGGATTCCTTGGCGCGGGTTTGTTTTTGTTACTCCTTCACTAAGATGCTGCCCAGCCATCCTTCCTCACCACAGATTCAGTTTCAGTATCTCCACAAAAGTGACATTTTTTCCCACCTCCCGCTGATCTCCAGCCTCTCTGGCTGGCTGCAAGGGCAGGGGTCAAGTGGGCAGTGACAGCTCTGTCCCAGGCAGGTGGGGAGGGGAGCACTGGCTGCACATGGGGTGATGCCACAAGGCAGGGATGGAAAAGGAGCCCCTGGGCTGCTCCCACCTTCCCAAGAGAGCCTGGGACATGGTAAGAGAAACCCTCCTCCTACAAGCCCCGTGAACATCCAAACACACCAAATTTAGAACCTTTTCATCTGCTGCCCGACATCAGAGGGGCTGCTGGAGGGCAGGAGGGCATTTCTCAGCTCGTATATTGTTACAGCCCCTGCCTCCCTCAGCCCCTTGCAGGGGCAGGACAGTGATTAATGGGCGAGCTGGGCTGGAGCTGCTCTGAAGGTGACCTTCAGCACTGGCCAGTGCTGCCCTGTAAATCCCTTCCCTCCCTGGACTGCAGCACACAGGAGCAGGGAAGGGGGAGCAGGGCAGGAGATTGTCTGCTCTGACTTCAAGCCACCAGTTCCCACCTGGTGGTGATTCCTCAGCAGTTTGGGGGTCCCTGCATGGGACCCCTTGCCCAGGGACATGGAGAGAAGCTTGGCTTGATCACAACCCTCCAGGACAGACGTCAGTGCCACTGCTGAGCTTTCCATTTACCTCCGCCCTTCGCCTTGCCCTGAGAACTGGGAACTTGGACTCCTGCCCACAAGAAAAAGCCACCAAAGCCCTTCAAATAAGAGGCTTTCTCCTCACAGACCCCGAGGGCACTGCTGCCCTGGCAGCACATCCCTGGGAGCATCCTCCAGTGCCCTGGCCTTGCAGGGTAGGTGGTGGGGATGGCTCCAGGCTGCTCCATGTGTCCCACATGGGGCTGAAGGACCAGCTCTTCCCACAGCCAGGAGCTGGGATGCAGAAGGGACCCTGGCAGGACTGTCTCACCTTTTCAGTCCAGCACAAAACGAAACCACCCCTCCAAAGCACTCAGGGGTTGGTGTCTGACTGCCTCAGGCTGCAGGGAGAAGGAAAACTGAATTATTTGGGAAGCCAGCATTGCCACCCATGCTCTGTGCTGGTGGGCAGGGAGGCACAGCCAGGACAGGCTGAGGCCAGGAGCCCAAAAGGCTGGAAATGGTCAGAGGGCAAGCACAGGGGCCACGGAGGGAGCAGGGCATGTGGCCAGGAACGATGAGGGGACCCAAGGCCAGGTCATGCCCCAGTGATCCCTGCAGCCTCCCAGCCTGGTTCTGTCACCCTCTGTCCTGACTGAGCACAGAGCTGCCAGAGGGGCTCACTGGGACCTGGGTCTGCCCCTCCAGCCGTCCCCCAGTGCCACCAGCAGGGACCAGACACGGGCCACCAGCACAGGCAGCCAGCAGCCCTGGGCAGGGACGGAAGGAAGCGGCTGCTTCCAGCAGAACAGGCTTTTTCCATCAGGTGCTCTGTCTCCAGCAGCAGGAGGCAAAAGAAAACAAAAGGCAGGAGAGGAGCAGGACAGGAGGAACCTGCGTGTCTGGATGGTGTAAGCAGCAGCGCCGTGCTGTAAACGCCGGGCGGTGATGGATGTGCCGGAGGGGCCGCGCAGGATGTGCCGGACACACATCTCCCCTGCTCCCCTCTGAACCTCCTGCTGCTGTCCCCCCGCCTCAGAGGAGAGCCAGGCTCAGCTCTGCCTCCCCACGCCCAAATCTGACCCAACGCTGTTCCAAATCTGTTCCAAACCTGTTCTCTGCGATCCCAAGGGCGTGATTTACAGCATCACCCAGCCCGGGGAGGCAGAAGCGCCGCTGGGAGAGCTGGATTAAGGCTGTATAAATAATTTTGTGCCTGGAGAGCTGGATTAGGGCTGTATAAATAATTTTGTGCAGTGATGCACAGAGAGAGCTTGGGCTGCCAGCGTGGTCACCCCTCCTGGCACCCTGGCACCACAGTGGGGCAATGCCCCTTCTCTCCCTCAGGAAAACCCATCCTGCCAAGGATGAGGGCTTTTGGGACAATGGGGGCACAGAAGAGGATGAGTCCTTGTCCCACAGCACCCATCCTGCTCGGTGCCAGCAACAAATTCCTGGCTGCCCTGTCCAGCCGTGCCGTGTCTCTGTGTTTATGCAATGGCAGGAGCCGGCAGAATTAAGCACTTTTTGTTTTTCCCTTTTTTGAGAATGGGGAGTTTAAATTCCCACCAAACAATGTTCTTTTTCCAGCAGGCTTAAAATAAGCCTTTTTGGCTCGGGTGTCTCTGGAGCCGTTGTGCAAATAAGGATGTGAGCTCCGTGCTCTGGCTGGGCCAGCACTACCTGCCGGGGGGTTTTGGGGGGACATGGGAGGCCCCCAGGCCTGACCCTCCTCCCACTGCAGCACAGAGCTGGCTCTGGCCAGGACAGCTCGCTGGAGCTTTGCTTTGATGAGTGGAAAATGTTGCTCACGCAGAGATAGGGATGAGGCCGTGCTGGAGCCTCCTGCCAGAGCCGCCTGCCTGGCCCGGGCTGGGCGTGTGCTCAGGTGTGCTGGGGCCTCACAAACCCCATCAGGAGCTGGGCTCTGGAGCAGCCTGGGAAGTGGCCATGCCCTGCAGAGTGGGCACCAACAGTGATGCTGCCCATTGCCCAGTGCAGATGGAGGGGAGTGCAGACCCCACACCAGCAGCTACAGGGACATTCCTGCTTGTGGGAAACTGCACAAAGCTGTTTTCTGCCAGCATGGAGCTGTGGCCTGGTTTCCCCCTATTCCCTTACCTGCAGTCCCCGTGGTGTGGCCAGCACATCCCTGCTGCCAAGCACGAGCATGACATGACACCAATGCCCTGCATCTCCTGGGCTGGGGGGGGTTCCATGGGGGTTATCTGGTAAATAAGCACCTGGGTTTAATCAGGGCAGGTGGAGCTGTTCTTCACAGCCTCTCCTGCCCCATTTGGATCCCTTATCCCCACCTTCAGACCCTGCTCTCCACCCAAATTTCCCATGGCAGTGTGGCAAAGCAGTGACAGCAGCAGAGATCAGCACGTACAAAACCTGAGAGTGCCTCTCCTCTCCCCTCCAGGTAACCTCCACCCAGGAGAGCCCTGGGGCTTCCAGCACTCCAACCCCAGCACACCCTGCTCCCTCAGGGATGGCACAGCAGCCAGGATGGGCACAGGGAGCCCTCCTGGCCATCACCCAGCCTCCCCATCCCAGCCCCTTCCCTCGGGTGAGACCAGTGGGGAAAAGCCTCCCTCGCCCATCCCCTCCTCCTGCAGTTTATCAAATTTGGCCATGTCTGCAAAGGCCTGGTTTCCTTTTCACCAAAAAAGATCAAAACTGGGTAATTGGCTGCCGGCACAGATGCCTCTGGGCCTGTCTCATGTGTAAACAGCATTGCCGAGCGCTGACACAACGCAGGCGGCCGCGGCACACGCAGGCGCCCCGGCTGCCACCAGCCCTTCTGGGGTGCCACAGCAGGGGGTGAAGTCGCTGGGTGCAGGCAGGAGGTGGCTCAGCACCCCAAAAAACGCTGGTGGCCAAAGGCAGGGTGCTGCTGTACGCCTGAAGCACGGGCAGGTGGTTGCAGGGCTCCTCTGGCAGGACCCGGGGTGACAAACGGGACACTCGGTGCTCAGATCTCAGCCCAGGGGACAGAAAACCTCTGAAACACCGTGCTGGGGCTGTCCTTGGGGGTGGTAACGTGGGCTGGGAGCAGCCAGGCTGTTCCCTGCTGCATCCCAGGGCTGGCAGGAGGAGGGGGACAGCCTGAGTTGGGGCTGCAGAGATCTTTACCTTGTTTATGGGATTTTCTAAAGGCACAGCTCATGGACTGGGAAAAGGAGGTGGAAATTTCCCTCTGCCCTACAAAGCTCAAATCTCTGGGGATGCACAGTGGGGCGGGAGGAGAGGAGAAACATCCAGCGCTGCCAGCAAAGGAGCAGGGCAGAGCCCGGGAGCGTGGGGAATAGCGCCGGGCATCAGCCTGAGGCTGGGGCTGGAGGGGAGGAGAGAGGGATGCAGGGAGGGATGGAGGGGCGGAGGGATGCAGGAAGGGATGGAAGGCGGGATGGAGGGCGGGATGGAGGGGCGGAGGGATGAAGAGAGGGATGCACGGAGGGATGGAGGGCGGGATGGAGGGGCGGAGGGATGGAAGGCAGGATGGAAGGCGGGATGGAGGGGCGGAGGGATGAAGAGAGGGATGCAGGGAGAGTGGAGGGCGGGATGGAGGGGCGGAGAGAGGGATGCAGGGAGGGATGGATGGAGAGGAGGAGGGATGCGGACGGGAAGGACGGAGGGCTGGGAGCGCTCGGGTGGCGGACAGCACCATCGCGTGGCGCTTGACCGCAGGGACAGCGACAGCGCAGAGCAGGGGTGCAGTGCCATCCCCTGTCCCCTGGAGGGGGAATTACAGCCAGCACCCCCGTGCCTCAGTTTCCCCCACCGCAGCACCCTGCACCCCGCGGTGCTTGGCTCCGGGGGCACAGAGCAGCACCCACCGACACCCAGCACCCGCAGAGCCACGGCCAGCTGCGGGCACAGCTGCTGTGTCCCCGTGGCAGGAGCTGGAGGACAGAAGGGGAAGGGTTTGGGGACAGACAGACAGACACGGGGTACAGAGATACCATCAGAAGGGTCTGGGGGCTCCTGGGGACAACTGGTGGTGGCACACAGGTGACAGTGGGCTCTCAGCCCCAGGTTACCTGCTCACCGTGCAGGACACAGCCACCCCTGCTCCTCCTGTGAGCCCCTACCCTGCCAGCCCAGCAGCCACGTCCTTGCAGCTCTGCCAGGGCTGTGACCGTGCTGGTGACACCAACAGAGCCCAAACCTCCTCCCCAGAGCGTGTTATTGCCAAGAGAGCCCCTCGGGGCTGCCTGCTCCGGAGGGGACTCGCCACTGACCACAGTCGCCACCGCCAGCGGAGCCAGCGCCTGGGGCGGCGACGGGTGGCCAAGTCCCAGACCACGCTGGCCCCCTGCCCTGTCTGCTGCGAGGCTCCCTGGCACCTTGGGGACCGGACACACCTCTGGCTGGGCACAGCCAGGGGCTGGGGCTTTCCCTTTTTAGCTGCCTGGCTCGCAGGGACCGGCCACACGGCAGGACAGCGGCCATGGAGCGGGCTCCAAACCTGGTAGGTGCCTCCCTGGCAGCTCAGGGCTTGCTCCTCGTTTGCCTTCTCTAAGAGAATTATTTGCATGCTTGTTTACCTGGGGTTGTTTGCTGTGTTCTGCCAGGGTGAGGATGCAGCAGCCTGGGAGAGCAAAGCCACGCCAGGCCAGCCGGGGGAAAAACAGCCCTGGCCGAGCCCTCCCTGCCCCAGAGCAGGGTCTGGGGCTGCCTGGGCCACTGCAGGGATGTGAAAAGCAGGCAGCAGGACTACAGAAAGCAACTTTGTTCCCTGCTGGGCAGCATGCCGGGTGGTAGCACAGGGCTGCTCAGCCCGGAGAGGCTGGAGGGAGAAGGGAAGGAAAAAACCATCTTTTCTCTCTCTGTCCTCAGAGCACAGAGGGAGGGTGAGAAGGGTTTGGATAAAGATCCCATTCTTGACTGTGTCATCTCTGTAAGGCTCCTTTTAAAGCAGAGGCTGCCCAGGTACAGCCTGAGCTGGGTCCCTCCCTGTGTGATGACACAGCTGGGCAGGGAGGGGACCGGGCACAGCTTGGGCAGGGACACTTTGGGCAGCACGAAATGTCAGCTGCAAGCAGGGTGAGGAGCAGAGACACATCAGCTCATCGTGACTGTGTGCCCACCACGCCTGCAAACTGCCCTCAGGTGTTTCTCACCTGCAGGCCAGCACTGCCTTTGGGCATTGTACGTGCCACCCCCACGTCAATGTGGTCCTGCCATCACCTGGGGACCCCTGGGAGGATGCAGAGCCATGCCAGTCCTGCAGCCCAAACAGCCACTCACCATCCTCCTTCCTCCTCAGCTTCTCCTCTGCATCTTCACCTTCGCCATGGTGCTGGTTCCCGAGGCCAAGGACCAGAGCAGGGCAGCCAAGGGCAGGAGAAGGGGCCTGGCCCGGGCACCCACAGCCCCCCCTGCCCTGGCCTGGGCCCCCGATGAGCCCTACAGCAGCATGGCAGAGTACGAGCGCAGCATCCAGGACATGGTGCGCCAGCTGAGGAACGGCTCCGAGCCAGGGGACACCAAGTGCCAGCTGAACCTGAGGCTCTGGAGATCCAACAGGAGGAGCCTGTCCCCCTGGGCCTACAGGTGAGCTTGGGGCCAGCATGACATTGCACAGCCTTGGGGCTCTGCTGGGAGTGCAGAGGTCCCTGAGTGTCCCAAGGGATGGGACCCTCTGAGTGTCCCCAGGGATGGGACCCCCTGAGTGTCCCCAGGGATGGGACCCTCTGAGTGTCCCCAGGGCTGGGACCCCCCTGAGTGTCCCCAGGGATGGGACCCTCTGAGTGTCCCCAGGGCTGGGACCCCCTGAGTGTCCCCAGGGATGGGATCCCCTGGGTGTCCCCAGAGATGGGACCCCCTGAGTGTCCCCAGGGCTGGGACCCCCTGAGTGTCCCCAGGGCTGGGATCCCTGCAGGGTGCTGGTGGCGAGCTTGGGGCTGCAGGGCTGGTTCCATGAGGGCATTTCCCAGGTTCCACGTGCACATTTCCCGAGTGTCCCCAGGCTGTGCTGGCTGCTGGAGGCTGTGCTGCAGAACCCATTCCACCCACTGCCCCATCACCATCCCTCCAGCCTTGCTGTGCTTCCCTTCTCCTCCAGGATAAACCACGACTCCACACGGATCCCAGCAGACATCCCTGAGGCCCGGTGCCTCTGCACGGGCTGCATCAACCCCTTCACGCTGCAGGAGGACCGCAGCATGGCCAGCATCCCCATCTACAGCCGGCTGCCCGTGCGCCGCCGCCTCTGCCCCGGCCCCCCCCAGCCGGGGCACAGCCCCTCGGGCAAGAAATGCCACAAGAAGTACCAGATGGTGATGGAGACCATCGCTGTGGGCTGCACCTGCATCTTCTGAGGCTGCCAAGCTTCCCCCTGCAGCTCCCTGTGGCTGTCTAACCAGCTTGCTCTTGCTTCCCCAGCTTGCCCAGCCCTTTGGGAGAGGCCACCTGGCTGGGCATCAGGGTGAGGGGAGGTCCCTGTGCAAGAGCTCCTCGAAATTCCCCTGTAGACTGTCAGCCTCAGCTCCAGCAGCTGCCTTGGGGTCACCCAGTCCCAGAGACCGACTGCCCCCAGCCCCCAGGAGGAGCTTGGCTACGGGCTGGGGGAGAGAGGGAGCCACGGTCCCTCTGGCTGAGCAGGATGAGGATGAGGATCAGGATCAGGCCCCCTCCCTCCCCAAAGTTCCCACTTCCCTTTGTTTGCTCCATTGCTGCAACAGCTCCAGCAACACCCAGCCTTCCTGTCCTTCCCAGTCCTTCCCAGTCCTCCCCAGCCCTCCCCCAAGTTCCTCTGTGCCAGGCTGGGCAGTCCAAGGAGTGGGGCGAGCTGCTGGTGGTTTGGGCATCTTCTGAGGTCTCAATAAAGTGCATTGCTGGCCCTGGTCTGAGCTGCCCCTGCCTTGACCCCTCTGCCCTGCCCAGCTTCTCCCACTGGGGCTCTTCTGCCCCCCAAACACAAGCCTGGACACCCCCAGAAACACAGAGCACCTGGCAGGACCTGGGACAGCCCTCCTGCATCCCTGGGGCACAGGAGCAGGGTTAGGCTCCAGGCACGGGAGGGGCTGTGGGATCTCCTGCCCCACCTGTGAGTTTCCCAAGGGCAAAGCCAGGAAGGCAGGAGAGACTGCTGGGAGCTGGGAAGCTCAGGGGGGACCCATCTGCTGCCAAAGCCAGCCAGCCTCGCCCCTGAAAGCCCCTCAAGACCCCTCCCAAACACAGTGACCCTTTCTCAGATGAAGACACAGGCTCCTTTCCAGTTGAGCCTGGGAACAGGGAAACTGAGGCACACAGCACAGACACAGCAACACTGGGCAGGAACTGTATTCCTGGAGGCCTTCAAGTCACTGGGACACTGTCCCTTGTCCCCCAGCCCCCCTGGCCTCCCCAAGGCAATAAATACTCCCCATGGCTACCCCACACCAAAGCTCCTGGCCCACCACCCCTCATGAGCATCACAGCTCCGTCTTCACCTTGTGCATCAAGTCCTTCTGGTCGATCTTCTCCAGCTCCTGATGCCAGCGGTTGTAGGCCAGCAGGGCCACGTTTTTGGCAGCCACGGCCACCATCTCCATGGAGCTGGCCAGCCACTCCACAGCGCTGAGGTAGAAGAGGTTCTCGTGCAGCACGATGGGCGGCAGCGCCCTGGCGGCGTCGTAGCGGGGGTACGCCTGCCACTCGGCCACCTGCACCGAGTAGAAGGACCTGAAGAGGGTCTTGAGCTGCTGCTTGTCCAGCGGCTGCCGGGACAGCACCCGCCACACGGCCGCCTCCTGCGGCTGCTTGCGCCGGAACGCCGCCGAGATGTTGACGGGGCAGATGCTGTCCATGGCGTGGAAGAAGAGCTCGGGGGTGTCGGTGGTGAGGATGCTGGTGAAAGGGAACAGCTTGGGGTCGGGGAAGCCGAAGTAGGAGGAGTTGAGGTAGCCGTGCACCACGGAGGTGACGGAGGGGTGGAAGGCGCCGGGGAAGTCGGCGATGGGGGGGTCGAAGTTCTCGAAGGTGAAGTTGCTCCTGCTGGGGTGCAGTGGAGTTGTCACCACCACCATGTCGTAGAAAGCTGAGCCCTGGCCTTCGGTGCTCTCGTAGTGGAGCTGGTACAGGGCTCTCCCCTCTGAAAAGAGATGGGGGACAGTCAGGAGCAGCCCTGAGATCAGTTGGTGCTGCCCTGACCCTCTTTCTTCCAATCTGACCTCCATCCCCAGCACACACCAGTGCTGGACCACAGCACCTGATGGCTATGGATGAGCTGCTGATGCCTTAGGGTGGCAAAAAAACTTCATTAAGACTCTGGGAAAATGCTTCCAGAGAAGCCCAGCCTAGCAGGGGCAAAGAGGACTGGGGGAACACAACCCACATCCCAGGCCCCCAGATACTCTTCTGCTGTGGTGAAAGGGGGAGCGAGCCTGCAACAAGGCTGTGCCACAGGAGAACCTGATGGACCTCAGGAGGGAGAGAAGGCAACCTCAGGGCTGAGGTTGGTGCTGCGGGGTCCCCACTGGATCAGACAAAGGGAGAAGGACAGACCCCCAAGCCCTCTCCCAAATGCCTCACTAGGACCAGGACACCCTCCAGCCATAGCATTCCCATGCTGCCACCACCAACCTCCCACCCCTGTGCCAGCCTCACCCGAGCTGTGCAGGGAGATGCCCGTCACCCTGGCTGGGATGACATTGGCTTTGGTCAGCTTCAGCAGACCTGAACACACCAGCTTATTCCCGCCTTCCACCGCCCAGGTGCTGCCCTGGGCTCCCGCCAGCGACATGGCCCCTGCAGAGAGGAAGAGGAGGGTGGCTGCACAGCCTGGCCGCAGAGGGGACGCCGAGCAGTGTCACACAGCAGGAGCAGGTGGCTTCACCTGCGAAGGCGGGCACCAGCACGGACTGGCCGTAGCTGGAGCGCAGCACGGCGGCGATGACGTCGTCCACGAAGCGCTGGGTGACACCGACCTCCAGCAGGGACTCGGCCACCGAGCGCTGGGTCATGTTCACGAAGGCCTCGCCCCCCAGCGAGCGCAGCAGCTCCTCCAGGCTGGAGAAGGCGTAGCCGTGTGCCTGGTACTTGTAGATCCTGGAGGGGACAGCAGCAGCTGGCACCAGGTGACACCCCAGTGCCAGGAAAACCCTCCCCAGCCCCACGGGCTCTCCTACCTCATGAACTTCTCCATCACCTCCTCCACCCACATCTGCAGGCGCAGGAAGCTGATGCCATAGTGCCACCAGAGGCGGAAGAGGTTGAGCAGGTACCAGTCGGTCTCCTCCAGGACGAAGTGCTCCCCGCTGAAGATGGCGCTTTTCCCGGCCACCTCCCGCCGGTGCTTGAGGCCTGTGGGAGCACAGGGACCACGTGTGGCTGTCCCTCCCTGGGAAGGGCCAGCACGGGACATGTGCCAGCAGGAAAATGGGTAAAGATGCTCATGGAGGAGAATCAGGAATGAGAGACCCCAAGGCATGGGTTCCCAGCCATATCATAGTGGGTGTCTCATGGAGCTGCTGCTGGGAGGAGTTTGTGACCAATCCCCCAACACCAATTCCACCAGGGCCCCCCGATGGCGACCACCCCATCCATTTCTCTCTCTCCAAGGCACAACGGGGCAGGAGTGCACGGGCAGCAAGGGGATTACCACATGCCTGGAGTGCCAAGATGGGCTGGCAGAAAACCTCCCCACTACCCCAAGCACAGAGCCCGGGGGTGCCCAGCCCCCTGGGACGCCCAGTCTCACCCAGGATCTTGACGAAGTCCTGCATGTGGAGGCTGAGGGCGTGGATGGAGGCTCCCCGGCTCTCATACTGCTGCTTGTTGACGGTGACGGTGGCCAGGCGCCCGCCCACGCTCGCCGCCTCGTACACGTCCAGCTGCACCTGCGGCCCGAAGTGCTGCTGCAGGAAATACGAGGCGGCCGAGCCCCCCAGCCCGGCGCCCACCACGGCTGCGGGCGAGAGCGGCGAGAGGCCGGGTCAGCAGCGCCCCGGGGCTGCGGTGGGGAACGGGGATGCGCGGGGATGGGGATGCGGGGATGGAGATGCCACGATGGGGATGCAGGGATGGGGATGCACGGATGGGGATGCGGAGATGGG
>JAOTQP010000680.1:1119800-1131844 GCA_026413545.1 Cichladusa arquata
GCCCCGCCCCGAGCCCCGCACGGCCCGGAGAGGCGGCACCGCGGGGATGGGGGTGCTGGAGCCCAGAGACGGTGCGAGCATCCCGCTGCTCCTCACACGCATCACACAGCGGGAAGCAGCCCCGAGCCGCCCCGGCAGCGCCGCCCTTTGCCATGTGCCCCGTGCGGTGCTCGCAGAGCTCAGAGTCGCAGGCTGGGTCCTGCTGCCTCTTGCAGCAGCAAGGGCGTTTCAGGCTTTCTGTCTCGGACTTTCTGCCCTGGGCAAAACAAGGTGCCTGACTGCGGGAGGTTTGTGCCAAGGGCATCCCGCGGGAGCCCGCTGCTACTCGGATTACAAAGGCTGAGCAAAAAATTCTCCAACAGGTTGGACGTGTAATTACAGAGCCAGAGCCTGCTCCAGCCCAGGGCTGGCTCCTTACCAAGAGACAGAATTTTGTTTGAGAATCCACCACTTGAACTTTGTCTCCGGGAAACACAACACAAGCACAGGCCCCTTCCTTTCCCCAGCCAGGAGCCACTCCAGACTTCCTGCACAGGGAGCACAGACAAAAATTACCTTTGCTCAGCTCCCCCTCACAACGGGCAGAATCCCACCGGGAGGGGGATTTGGGGTTTTGATCTTGGGCAGCTCAAAACACAGCACACAAATATCTCTGCAGCTTTTAACAAGCTCTTACTTAACCAGCCTGTCTTCCCCAGGGCTGTGGGCGACCAGAAATGTGCTGTGCACACAGCAGGGCTCCCAGGCAGGTCAGCACTGCTCCCAATCCCCACCCAGCTTCCAGAAGTTTTGGAATATCATGCTATAAGCAAAATGCTTTGCCCCAAGCTCCGAGGCTTTTCTGCAGATGGTGCTTTGAGAACTCCCAACACTCACTGTTGCTGCAGAGAAAAACCAGCAGAGCCAGAAATTGCCTAATGCAGCAGCAGGATTTCCTGGGCTGGGGTGGTTACACTGAACAAAGCCCGTGCATTTCAGCAGGATGAGGAAAAGCCCCTCTAATGGGCCATCACCCCTGCATCGGGCTGGCTTTGCTGGCAGATCTTTAGCACGGAAATATTGATCTCACCCTCATAAAGGCTATTTGTAAATGGTCTTTTGCAAATGCTTTTTATTGCAGGGAGAAGTGCCCGGGGGCATCCAGAGCTCCGGGAGAACAAGGCCCAACCCACACACGGCAAAAGCAGGAATGGAGGTCCAGCTGCTTTTGCAGAGAATGAAATCTGTTACAAACACACCCTTATAGAGAAAGCCTCGTCTTTTCTCTCACAAATCCCCAAAATCACAGCCTGCCTGTGGGTACCACAGTGTGAGTGCGCCCTGTAAATTAACCCACTCTTAACTGCACTGCTGCACAATGCTCTGGCTGCAGCACAGCACAAACAGGCAGCAGAACCAAGCAAAGATAAACCCAGATATCCAGATTTCAGCTGTTGGCAGAGCTCTGCTGAACCAACCACCACCAGAGGCTGGCAGAAAACATTTCTCTCCACAGTCATCCAGGAACAGACACAGCAGAGGGTGTGGAAATAGCATGAACTGACACACCTGGGCAGGTTATCAGTGCAGGAATCACTGACACCAACCCTGTGTGTGAGCATTTCTGGGAGTCCTCCTAAAGCATCGTTAATAAAATGTTCAGCCAAATGCTGCTGTGGCCTTTTCACAGACAATGGGATCAGGAACAGCGAGAAACCTTCCAATGTGAAGTCCCAGCTGGCTGGAGTTGGAATGAGCAGCAGTTTGGGGCAGGGAAAAAGGCAAGAGAAGTCACTGCAATTCTTCTGTTTTATTAGCAAATGGACAGTATGTGGACATGTAAAGGAAATCAGCCATTTCCAACATCAACTCCAATGTCCTTGTCAATTCCTTGCACTGCTCCCACATGTCTCTTTCATACAGCCAGAACCTTTGGGCAAACAAAGAGCACAGAAACACACAAAAATACAATATATACATGTTTTTCCCCCACCTCAATGGCCTTAGATTTTTGGAGACTAGCAACGCTTTGCTTGACTTTGCAAGTAATATCAAAAGACCTCGAGTTTTAAAATAAAAAAATACTACAGTATTCACAATAGAAAACTTAAATACTTTTTTTTTTTTTTTTTTAAAATTAAGGGACTGCTAAGAGCTGTTGAGTGATCACAGCTCTTCCAACAGAAGCTCTGGGGAAGTTAAGGTTCACAAAACAACATCCATTTCATTCTGCACTGCTCCTGGTGAGAGTTCAGATCTTGCCATGCTCATGACAGTGCTAGTGGAGACTTGTCCAGGTGTGGAAATGGCTAAAAGGTACATGACACTTCCTCTCCTGTGCTCATGTATTTCTGTGTTTTATTAAACAGTCACTGGATAAAGTGACTGCAGAGGAGCAGCTCATGGGTCAGTCCCCTCCCTGCAGGAGTTACAGAAAGAGGGCAGAAAAGGCAGCAAGAACCAAGGAGAAATTAAATTCATCCTTCCACAATCTCATCCAGAAAAAAAAAAAAAAAACCAAACCAAAAAACATTAAGTGTGCTTGAAAGGCAAGAGAATCAAAATTTACCAGGGAAATCTGGATTCTGTGATGGAATCCAGGTTTGGTTATTTCATTTTCACATCACCTTTCAGAGGGAGCAGAAACTGGGACAAACAGCTACAGGATTTATCTCTTTGGTAACATCTGTGAAAGTCTCTCTGCATTGGCTCCATTTCACAGGAATCATTAAACCTGACAGAATCCTGTAGGAATTTTGTAGGTTTGACTGGGAGAACTTGGCCCAAATTAAGCAGGGCCTCTGTGAGGGTGGGAAGGGCTGCACAGGAAGTGCATCCCTCAGACTCCTGCTGCAGCCACACTGCAGAGCCTCAGGGAGAGCAGACCCCAGACATGAAGCTGAACAAATCATCCCTCAGTGCAGACAGAAGGTCTGGAGTGCATTTTAGGGTATTTCCTTAAGGCAGAAGTGGGTGAGTACTGGCTGAGGAGACAGGCAGAGTTGGCAAACCCAAGCTGGACTGAGTGGCTGTAATGTTTTTTTCACAGTTCAGTGGCTCCATGGGTGAGTTTAAGGAGGATTTGGATCCCATCACTCCTGCTCACAGCCAGCTGCAGCCTCTCAGTGACACAAAACTGTCCCTTGTGTAAAATACCTGTGCTTCTGTTGGGTTCCTTACAACTGAAGTTTCACTTTCAAAGTTGGTTCCCAGCTCTCCCCTGACACTGCAAGACTCAGCTGATACAGCAGGGGCTGGAGAGGCAGCAGAGACCCCACTGCTCCTTCCAGCTGAGCACATGGGCTCCTCACTTTGGAGGAGGAACAGCCACATTTCATATCTTACCCATTCTTCTCTGAGAAACAGTGTACCCTGGTGATCTGCTCAGCACAAATGAATAAAAGTCCTGTTTATCTCTGAAACTTCCAAAACCACAATAATACAAGAAACTGAACAAGAGGTTTTCCCATCATCTGAAGCTGCCAGAAGTGCTGTTTCAGGGCTGAAATCTCCACAGAACCTACTGCACAGAGGCACAAACCCACACTCCAAAAAGGATCACTACAGACTCACACCACAGCTGCCACTACAAGAGGTTGCAGATTAGAAATGTGCAGGTTCCTTAAATTTCTGGGATGCCAAGCCACTAACTGCACACAGTCTCCCCAGGTGAAAGACTGTCAATATTAAAGGTTGTGACAATCTTGAAGTCCACCACAAAAGGGTTTTTCAGCTGAAGCCTGCAAAGGAATGGGAGGAGAATAAATTTTCTTTCAAACCAGGGATGGCATCCACTCTAAGTAATGCATTTTTGGAAGTGCATTTGTCAGGTTATGGAACCAATTCCAGAAAGTAAAAAGGAAGGAATGAACAAATCAGTAAGAAACAACCTGAAAACCAACCATTCCTGGTTTTGTGCCTGTATCTGTTCTTCTGTCATTTGACTGCTTGCTGCTCTGCAAAGGGTTAAATTCTGATCCTTCTTAGTGACTGCATCCTTTCAGCTGAGATAAATGAACTCCCAGGCAATAGGGCCAGTGGGAAATACATATGTGCTGTGACAACAACATGCCTCCAACCAGGAGGACAGCTCGAGGTCAGCTTTCACTTCCTCAGCCTTCTGCTTCTCTTGTTTTCTTGCCACTGCTGCTAAAATTGCTTCAAGGGCACTTGAGACTTTGGAGCAGAGAAGATTTTTTTTTCTCCTTAAACCCAAAAGGTTTAATATTTACCAGGATCATTGAAAGTAGGATCAGAATGTGGATTGGAAGTTGGTGTAATCTGAGGATTTCTATTGGAGAGCTGAGAAAATAGAACAGTCCAGATTTCCAGCTCCATTTTGCCAGCAGCTGCAATAAAGAGCATACAGTTTATCATGCTTGAAAGCTGCACAAATACCCATCAGGGAAGAGAAATTGCTCTCCTCTAAAACATACATTTAGGTTGGAGATTAAGAGATGTGAGGACAGTTTTGTGGCTCCAGCACAAATCACCATTCCCTGTTTTACCTTTGGGAGCCAAGAGTCAAGCTGGAATTTTACCTGGAGAAGGGATATTAACATTAGTGTGACTGAACAACTGAATTCTTTTTAAACCCTCATCTCTCTTCAACTCTAGTACAACAGAGATTCCATGAATTCCCGATTTTTTTCCTGAAGCAATGTAAGAAAAAGCTGCCCCTAAATGTTATTTCAAGTGACCATCTTCACCCCATCCGAGGGTCTGGGGACAAGGGAAGACATCAAATCCAGGTGATAATAATACTCATCCATCCCTCTGGACTTTTCCCAGTGCTTTGCACATGAAAAGCCTCACCACATCCCTGTGAGGTAGGTCAGCATTATTACAGTCCCTTAATACAGCTGTGGATAGTGAGGCAGAGAAGTTCCTGGAGGCCACTGCAGGAGTCTCCCTCAGAGTTGGAACAGAGACAAGAAGAGATTTCCCTTTCTCTCCTCTCTTCTCCATACAAACCTTCATGGAGAAATAAGCAGAGAAAGGGGCTGACAGCAGCACTCCTACTGCTACTCCACAGCCTCCATTTAGCACTATGAAATACACAAGTACCTCAGAACCAACGGCGACCCCGAAACCGTCCCACGACACAAACCCAGCTCAATAAATAAGTAAATCCATGCAGCTGTGACTGTCCCCAGCTCAGCCAGCTCCCAGCTGGAGCCACATCACTGGTGTGCCTCCACGGCCACGCCGACCAGCGCGTGCCTGATGGTGCGGCCGTGCAGTTTGTAGCCGTCCTGCGTCACCAGCGCCACCGTGCCGGGCTGCATGCCCTCAGCTGGCACGTGGCAGATGATCTCGTGGTCATAGGGGTCGTACCTGCCCCCCACAGGGTTCATCTTCTGCAGGCCATGCTTGGCAAAGACACTCTGCAGCTTGGCCTCGAGGAGGGAGAGGCCCTCGTAGATTTTCTTCAGGGTGGGGTTGGGATCGCTGGGCTCCGCCTGGTCCGCGGCGCTCTCGGCTGTCTTCTCCAGGATGTCTGCTACCTCCACCAGGTCCCTGCAGAAACTCTGGATCCCTGCAGGAAGGAAAGGAAGGACAGCTTACAGAACATCCAGAGCTCCAGTAGCAAGGACAAAGTCACAGTGGATTGAAGGCACCTTTAAAGCTGCTCATTGATTTGAAGTTAATCGAGCGAGAGCAGGCGGTGCCTTCTGATTCCTGGAACCAAAGCTTCAGCATGAAGAGTAATCTAAAGACTCCCCAAACCAAGGTATATGCAGGACATGCACATCCATACCATGAACATACATGTAATTGTTATTCCTGACAAAGCAGAGCATTAATGTCTCACTCCAAGCAGTTTTTTGCAACTCAGATTTGTCATTTAGGACTCTGTTCCCAGTCCCACTGACATAATTTTGTCACACAAATGCCCATTCCACAGGGAACAAACACAATGGGGGGAAGCAAAAACAATGCATGGCTATTCAAAAGCACAAAATCCCCAATTTATTCATAGCTTAAAACCACTGTGGAAGGACTGGACCAAAGTGGTCCCTGGGCTGGTCATGAAAAGCTAGGCAGGTTTTGTCATTAGAAAAATGGGGTTAGACTGGCTGCATTTCCAGCAGTGGCTTCTTGCACAGTGCAGAAATTCCAGGAAAAGCAGCCTCCCTCAGTTCCATAAATGTCATAACTCCCTGACTGGAATGACACATTAGGGAAACAGAGAAAATGAGGCAACAGTCAGGTGCTGTCTGCAGCTGTACATGTGAACAGGCACAGAACAAAGGGAGAGGAAGGAGATGCAGCAAAGGAACAGACAGAAGCCCAGCAATTGCCTCTCATTTCACAGAATCAGAGTCATTCAGGCTCTCAAGACCTTTAAGATCATCAAGTCAGCACTGCCAAGGCCACCACTAAACTGTGCCACTGAGTCTCTTCAACACCTCCAGGGATGGTGTCCCCACCTCTTCCCTGTGCCAGTGCTTGGCAACACTCTCAGTGAAGAAATTTCTCCTAAAATCCAGTCTAAACCTGAGGCTGTTTCCTCTTGTCTTACCTCTCCTCAGTTAGGAAAATAGACTAACCCCACCTTGCTATGACCTCCTTTCAGATGTTCCTCTTATCTACAGATCTTCAAGCCTCACTCTGTGAGCCATTTCTAACAAAGAACTTATTTTTTCTTCATGCTACATATCAAATCCCAAGAGCTCAAAAAACCCTCTCAAAATCAATCATCCCGTTGTTGATTATCCCCAATCTCAGCAGCCATTTTCTAGCACCATGGGTGGAAGGTAAGAAAATACAGCAGCTCTAATTTCAAGGCTGTTAGAATTAACTAACAATAAATCTCTTGAGATTCATGCATTAAGGACAAAAACAGTTTTTCATTCTCAGAGATGGTTCTGGCACAGTGCAATGCCTGAACAGTACTTTCTTCCCCCTTCACCTGCTTCTGCTGCCAAAGCTACAAATCCAGCTTGTTTCACTGATGCTAAAATATTTATTTTAGAGGTTTTAAACATCTAATCTAGAGATTGACAACTACTGCCCCAGGCTGCATCTACCTCCAATGAACTGAAGCAGAGGAGGCTGTTAATATAGTAAAGGAGATCACAACCTGATGACACAGCTGAGTGTAAAATACATCCTGCCAGAGCCAATCCTCAGCACACAGCAGAGCCTGCATTTTCAACCAAGTCAGCAGAACTAAACTCAGCTGCACTGGGACTATTTAAAACAGTCACAATTCTGTGATTCTGTAAACCTGATAGGACAGGACACAGCTGGACACAAAGAAAAAATAGTGATTAAGCCCAGATATCAAGAGTTCAGGCTAAACATTACAGCAGGCTTTAAAATAAACCAGGCAGGGCAGGACAGGGGGACAGAAAAGCTGCTGGTCAAGGCTTTCTGCTGAGGCAGGCAGGCCAGTGCAGTAAGCACAGCTCTTCTGCTCACCAAAGAGTTTGGCATCTTCCACAAACTTCTGTGTTCTCCTCCGGACGTTCTCAGAATCTGCCAAAGCCTTTCGGTACCGCTCCTGCAAGCACAGAGGGACACATCAGAGCAGGAGGAAAACCTCTTCCCTCACACTGGAAACCCCTCAGAAATGCTTGAAAAAGAGAAGGTTGTGCTGGCTTCCTGAATTTTCATACAAAGCCAAATTCTTCTGTTGATTAACCAAAAACTGCAACTCCCTCAGAAGACCCAAAAATACTCTGGGCACAGAATGACTGAATTCCTGACCAGGCACTGTCAGGCTGCTGCTGAAATCCTCCTTTCTCCAGCAGGCAGCTCTGACAGCTGATTTCTCACTCAGTGCAAGATGCTCAGGGTGATTATCTCCAGAACAGCCCCAGTGTTCAACAATCCCCACCTCAGTCACGTGTGTTCTTCAATATAGAACCTGATTTCCATGGGCACTTCCCTTCTTGGATAATCTGGATCCAGTGTGACATAAAGCCATTAAGGAGTGTCCAAAGGAGGGGCATGGGGATGGTGAAAGGCCTGAAGGAGCAGCTGAGGGCACTGGGATTGTGCAGCTGGAGGAGACCCAGGGGAGACTCCTTGGGGTCTGCAGCTCCAATCTCTGTGACAGTGACAGGGACAGCACCAGGGAAGGGCTGGAGCTGGGTCAGGGGAGGATTAGGATGGATTTTGGGAAAGGTTCATCCCCCAGAGGTGCTGGGCTCTGCCCAGGCTCCCCAAGGAATGCCAGAGCTCCAGGAGTGTTTGGACACTGCTCCAGGGATGCCCAGGATGGGATTTTGGGGCTGTGCAGAACCAGGAGCTGCACTGGATGATGCTGTGCAAATTCAGGATATTCCATGATCCTATGCCAACATGTGACACTAATCAGCATGAAGCTACTGCCACAAGGCTGTGAAAGAAGTGACCAGCCCCAGCACACAGCTTTTCCTGCCAGGATCACAGAGTCAGTGCCCTGCTGCTGGCAGATGGTGTTTTGGGGAAGGCAGGGTGGAATTTCACCCCCTCACACTCAGGGCACAGCTGTTCTGTGTGTGTCACAGCATTCAGGGAAAAATCCAAGGCTGAAAACCAGACCAAACCAAGAGGACTGAAACAGAGGCATCCAGCACACTCACAGTTAAATCTCGGACTTGCTCCTCCAGTTTGATGGCTTTGTGCTCCAAGGCACAGTCAGAGAGGGGGTGCTTGGGCTCCTCACTGGGCTCCTCTGGGCCACACTCATCTCCTGTACTTCTCTGCTGAGCTGCAGTGCTGAAAGCACAGGGGGACCCTCTGAAATACAAACTAGGGACAAAGAAACAAAGCTGAGTTAACTTCAGGGTCAATGAGAATCAAGATTAGCATCATTATTAAAAGCAGGCTCTCTTAAAAGAGATATACAGGATTCTAGACACAATTTTAGTTCTTTTCAGAAAACACAGACAATCAGCAAAGAAACACAAAGGTGTTTTTAAATTATTTTGTTTTAGACTAACATGGCACACAGAGGCTTTACACCACGTCTTTGGCACACCTTGAAAAGAGTCAGATTTTTGCAGAAACACTGAATAAATGAGATTGGAAAATACCTTCAAGACCACCAAGTCCAACCTGTGCCCAATCCCCACCTTGTCACAGGCCCAGGGCCCTCAGTGCCACATCCAGTCATTCATTGGACACTTCCACCAGCTTTCTGGTCTCTTCCAACACAAATAATTCTGTGATTCCCTGATTGTGTTACACTCTCCCTCCTACTACACTTCCTTTTACAAACCAGCCTAGACAGGGCTCATTCCTGCCAGAGATTTGTATCTGCCCAAAGACCACCAGCATCTCCTCTCACCCCGTGTTTAGCAGCCCAGATGTTTCCTCATTTAAATTTAAATCCTTAATACCAGGTTGTTAAATGTCCCACAGCACTAATAACAAACTTCCTTTCCCCACCTGAGGACATTTGCATGAGCAGTTTTTATTAAGTGGGTACTTAAAACATCATCTGTATGTCAAACCACTCCTTTTCAACAAATCATGTGCCAAATACAAACCTGAAAGTGCTTTCTCTACTTAAACTTGCTCTGGAGTAGGATGTTCCTCAGACTAATCTTTAAAGAACCATCTGGCTTCCAGGAATGCCAAAACAGGAAAATAAAACCTCCACATTTCATCTCTGGCTGCTGTTTGGGGCACAAAACCCCATCCTGAATGATGTTTAAGATTCCTGTCACATTTATTTTATTGACTGATTAACAGCACTTTAAAAGTAGATTAAACTAGAGGGGTGGACAGAGCAGGACCCCTTCACCAAGCCTTCAAAAAACTCAGTCTGAGGCTTTCTTTGCACATAAAAATGTCCATGGGAAGCACCAGCTACAAGCTTTATCCTTTATCATCTCACATTTCATTTCAAAGAGCTGCAGGGATGGAAATCAGCCATGCCACAGATGGACCAAAGAACCTGAAACACGGCTGAGAAATCTCACTGGGCCCCTCAGAGGTGAAGCTCCTGTGTTTTAAAAATAGGCAGTGCAGCTCAGTGAACTCCTCTGCAGCCAAGAAGCCAAAGCTGGTGAGGTATTTCCCTCTGCCAGTGGTTGCAGTGCAGGGATGGGTGTGTTTTGCGTGGGAGAGGGGCATGCAGGAGCCAGTCCCAGCTGCCTACGTGGAGCAGGGAGCTGCCTGCATGGACTCCTCCCTGCAGCCTCTGAACCCAAATCCCAGAGCTCCCCCCGTGCCCTGGCTGTCACCTGCTGCCTGGAAAAGTTATGGCCAAGAAATCACAGCCTGACTCCAAAGGGAATTCTTCGGGTTTGTTACGCAGGGTTGAAAATGCAGCTCAATTTACTCCTTCCTGCAGGATGAAAGGAATCCTTGCAGCAAGTGGCAGGAGCTATTTCCAGGCTGTCCACTGACTGGGCTCCATCTTCCAAAGGCTGGTTTGATCACAGCTACCCTAAAAATAGGCATGGATCCCACGGGAGGAAGCTGACACATCCTGAAGTGACAGACACGTGGAAGTCACGGGGTGCATGTGAAGGGGGTCACACAAGTTGGTGTCCCAGAAAGATTTACAAATCCATGTCAACAAAAAGCCAAAGAGATAAGGAAGAGCAGAGAAGCTGATTGCAGCCATATGGCTTAAGCCAATTGTCCTTCAAGATTAGTATTTCAGTGATGAGAAGGGGTTTCTGGTCAGAGGTACTGCGGTGTCACCTCTTTCTGAAGCATCCTAAAAAGTGACAACCAGCTCTCTCTGAACTGCAGGGGTCCTTCCCCACTGCTCTGGAACACCCCCAAATCACTCATGACAAAGCACTCGAGTGCTGAGACACAGAAACATCTGCACTGCTCTCAGCTCTGATGAGCCTGCTCTGGGAGGAAATCTAATTACTGCCAATTCCTCCGTGCTGTTTCATCAGGGAGTGACTCCGGAGATAATCCAGTGCAAGGAGGGGATTGTCCCGCTCTGCTCTGCACTGGGGTGGCCTCACCTCGAGTGCCAGGATGTAAAAAAGACCTAAAGCTCTCTGACAGTATCCAAAGATGGTGAAAGACTCATTGCATCTTTTTTAGGGGGGCAAAGCACACCCACATAAGTGGGAGAATTCCCGACATGCATCTACATTTAATCCCAAACACAGCTGCCTCTGTGATGTACTGCAGGTTTATTAAATTACATTTGAATAGTCTTTTGGTGATGTTTCTCTTCTAGACAAAAAAAAAAAAAAAAAATTAACAGCGTTTTGGCTTTTTTTCTTTTCACCTGGCCACATTTCATTCAAATAACCACAGCACCTTTATGGGTTTCTCTCTACTAAGCCATATTCCATGATGTAGAAAAGCATGAGTGGACACTGTTCCACTGTCTAAATATTGACTCAATTAAATGGATTCTCTTCCTGCGACTACCCAAATCACACTGATAGCACATGTACTGCCTCACCACCAAAAACAAAACCCGAGCAGCACATTAAACCCGTAATTAATGATGGTTCAGCCGGGCGAGACCCAGAACCCACCCACAGCAGCAGGAAACCCCTCCCAACGTGACTTACCGAACGCGGAAAAGCTTTGCCTTAAAAATTAACATTAATTTACGGCCCCAAAAAAATCACTTTTCCAGGAAAAAGAGCTTTGTTACCGGGGGTTATTGTGAGGAGAGAAGAACGGCAATGTGGGGTTTTGGGGCTGAGATGGGGAGTGGCGGGGGAGAGGATGGAGATGGGTCGGGGTCTGGCTTTGGGATAGGGTTGGGGTCTGGTGTGGGTTCGGTTTGGGGTCTGGGTCTGGCTGTGGGTTCGGGTCTGGTGTGGGTTCGGTTTGGGGTCTGGGTCCGGCTGTGGGTTCGGGATCGGGGTCTGGCTATGGACTAGGGTTGGGATCTGGCTGTGGGCTCGGTTTGGGGTCTGGGTCTGGCTGTGGGTTCGGTTTGGGGTCCGGGTCTGGCTGTGGGCTCGGATCGGGGTCCAGATCCGAGCCAGGGTCGTGGCTGGGCTCCGGCTCTGGCTCTGGATCCGCTCCCGGCGCGGCGCCCGCCCGGGCCCGGCCCCGCGGCGCTGCCACGTCTGTCCCCGACACCCCCGCGGCTCCGGGCCACCCCTGTCCCCGCTGCCCGGCCCGGCCCCGTC
>JAOTQP010000680.1:1146111-1157182 GCA_026413545.1 Cichladusa arquata
AAATTATAATAATAATTTGGAGGAAGGGGGTTTACATTCTCCATTTCAAAGAGAAGCTCCTGCCTTTATTGGCAGACACCTGTCCTTCAAACCAGGACAGGGATGCAGTGGGCAGCTCGGGGGGCTCCCCCCACCCTCCTGCTGGCCTGGCTGGAGCAGGACTCACTGCGGGAGGTGATGTACTCGGGGGCCTTGCCCGGGCCCAGGGGCAGCGCCTCCTCGTAGTAATCCTCAGGAGGGGGAGTGGTGGGCAGTGGAGGAGCAGGATCCACAGGAACCTGGAGCAGAAATGAGCCAGCATGAGCCAGGCAGCAGCAGGGGCAGAGCCCCAGCAGGGCACAGGAAAGGCCCCACCCTGGGCACTGCAGGTGCAGAGCACACCTGGCTCAGGGACAGCCAGGCACTTACAGGTTTGGCTGGCTGGTTCCTCGCCAGCTCCAAGGCAATGCTGTCACTGGTGTCCCCCTCCTCCTCCTGCATGTCCTGCAGGTCCCGCAGGTCACAGTCTGCACAGGGTAAACACAAGGTGAAGGGAACAGGAAAGCAGAGCTGGACATCCCAGCTGTGCCCTCCAGGGATCTCCCTCCATGGCCCTTCCCTGGGAAGGTGCTGGGAGATGGGAACCACAGCTGGAGCTGTGGATTCCCTCATGGCCACCCCTCAAACAGCTACAAGGGAGCAGGAGCAAGCACCCAGAGTGATGATGCCCACCCTGGACACAAGGATGTAGCTGCCACCCTTCTTCCAAAGGGCCCCAGGACCAGCATGCACCCAGCATGAGCCCAGGGCATCCCTCCAGCTCAGCCACACGTACCAAACTCCTCAAAGAGAGACTCCACGAAGCTGGTGCCATTGCCCAGGGACGCTGTGTTGACGTACATGTAGTCCACATCCTTCCCTGGAATTGGGGGGGATGCTCTGAGCCTGGGGCAGGCACTGGCACCCCCTGTCCCCACAAACACCAGCAGGGACACAGAGCAGGCACTGGGGATGGAGGAAGCCCCAGGAGAGCAGGATGGGGAAGGCTGTGCAGCCCCAGGTGCACAGAGCCGGCCTTCCCACGGAAACCCTGCGCTCAGCACAAACCCAGGGCAGGAAAAGCTCCGGGAAGCAGCGTTTCCTCAGGGAGGGGATCCAGCCCTGCTGGATCCAGCCCTGCTCCCGGGGCAGGGAGGAGCTGGGATGGGAAAGCAAGCAGCAAAGTGCCCTGAGGGGCTGAGCAGGTGCTGGGCTCATCCCTGCCCTGCAGAAGTTTTTCCCTGCCCTGCTGGGGACACCCACTGCCTCTGGGAACAGCCAGTGGCACCACAGGAGAGGGACACAGACCTGCAGGGGGCTGCAGCTTCTGCAGGATGGTGGAGACAGCCAGTTTCTTCTCCTGCGTGGTGGCACTCAGGTACTCGTGGTCCAGCAGCTTGAGCAGAACGCTGAGCTCTGGCAGGAGCTGGTCCAGCACTGAGGGGAGCAGGAAAAATCCCGACAGTGAGGGGGATGTTGGGATGCTGGGGTTAGGACAAGGCAAGATGGGCTGGAACTCCAGCAAACCTGGAGCTCTGGACAGGGCAGAAAGGAAGAGCTGCAGTTCCTCCCAGTGCAGGATCCCTCCTCTCCCAGAACACCCCAAACCCCAGGCTGTGGTGTCACCAGCATCCCTCCACTCCTAAAACACCCCAAACCCCAGACCATGGGGTCAGCAGCATCTCCCCACTCCTAGAACACCCCAAACCCCAGACCATGGTGTCACTCACACCCCCATGCCCTGCCACGTGCAGGACACGTCCCATCACAGCCACCAGCTCTGTGTCAGGGCTCTGGGCCAGCCAAGGGCAGAAGGGCAGCCTGGTTTCTATTAATAGTGCCAAAGCAGGCAGGGAGGGGGGCCAGGGGACCCTGCTGGGCACCAGAGCTGAGGGTGCCTGATAAGGCAGAGCTGCTGGCAGGGGCTGAGCTCAGCAGTGCCCTGAGCTGGGCACACTCAGCACGGACACAGAGCTCTGAAGGCGCCTTTGTTTCCCCCCAGCTGAGCTGTCCCCTCCATCTCCCTTGTTAAACATCCTCCAAAATACAAGGAGGGGGAGGGAGGGGGCAGTCAAAGAGGCCTGTGATCCCAGGAGGGCACGCTGAGCAGAGCCTGGGGGAGAGCAGGGAGGCAAGGAATTAATTTCCTTTGCTCGTTAGGCTTCCAGCCTGAAGGAGCTTAATGAGGGGGGCTGCAGGAAGCAAGGGGAGATTGCTCAGGGGGACAGCAGGGGATGGTGTGACACCCAAGGTCACCTGGCAAGCAAGGACCAGCACAGGCACTTCTGCAAGAGCTGTGGGAGTGAGCACAGAGCTGCAGAGCTGGGACAGGGGACACATCTGCTGTGCTGGGGTGGGCACTGGTGTCACTGGGGCTCTGAGGCAGCAGGACAGCAAAGGGCTCCTGGGGAGGAGGGGTGGGATGTCAGAGTGACCACAGTGACACAGCAAATGGACCCTGTGTCCCCTGCTCTGGGACACCTCCAGAGCTGGCCAGTGGCTCCCACCTGCTGCTTTCTGCTGGGGCTTCTCCTGCACCCCCAGTCTGTGGGATCACCCCACCTCCCTGCAGGCAGGCTTTCAACACAGACACCCCAGGACAGCCAGAAACTCCCTCCCCTCCATGTCTCAGCCTGTCTGAGGCAGGATGGGAGATGTCCATGAGCTCTCTGAGCCTGGGAAGGCCAGGACCTGTGGCAGCAGATGGCTTTAGCATTAACTAACAGGCCAGGGCAGCTCTGCTGGGGGATGGAGTGACCCAGGGGACAGCACCAGGACACTGCTGCCATGCAGGACACCAGGACAGTGCTTCCCCTGCTGCCAAACCCTGCCCTGCAGCAGCACCCAGCACAGAGCTGCATCTCCTCCAGCCCCTCTCTCCACCCTACAGCAGCCCAGCTCTATTTTTAGACCCCACAAGTGCTCCCCTCCTCAGGGACCCTTTTCCCAGCAGACAGATAAGGTCTGGACACAGCCTGCAGCTGCAGAGCCTCCCTGCCCCTCCCCAGCTCTGCTCCAGCACAGCAGCAAAAATCAGGTCCTGCTCCAGTAACCTGCAGAGAGGAGGAGGAGGAGGAAGAGGAGGAAGAGGAAGAGTCTCTGGCCAAGCCAAAGCAGGAGTTTCCTGGTGTAGAGACACAGCTTTTGCAAGGGGAGAGATAAGACATCCCCATGGAGTTCTCACTCTGAGAAAAGCTCAGTCTGCAGCCTGAGAGAGCCCTGGGGAAGGGGAGATGCTGAATCACAGCTCTGAAATGCAGTGGGAGGTGCCCAGGGACCCCCATCCTGTGGCCACAGCTCTCCTGCCTCCGGCCACGCTTCCTCCAGCACCAGGTGATGGAGGGGCCGGGGGAAATCGGATGCTGGGAGTAACAGCCATTGTTTGTAGCTAAAATAAAACCCAGGCACAAATAAATCCTTCCTGTTGGCACGGGCAGGGCTCTTGGCTGCTCTGCCTGCCAGCACAGGGCTCCTTCCAGCTGCCACCAGCACCAAACAAACCTTGGGAGCTCCTGGGATGCCCTAAATAGGTGGGGACAGCACCCAGTGACACCCCAGCCCCTGAGGGAACCCTGCAGGGAGGTCAAACTGGACAGACAGACCCAGAGGAGCTCTCTGCAGCACACAAACCGTGCTCACCTATCCACAGGTCCATGTGGAGCCACCTGCCAGAGCCACACAGTGCTGAGACACGTCCCCCTGCCTTGCTGGGGCATCACCAGAGGGTGGGATGCTGGCAGCCCCCTCCAGCCCCAACACTGCTGCTCTTTGAGGCCTCCTGGGCACTTTGCTGAGCCCCCAGGGCAGTTCCTGTTCCCATCCCCATTCCCAAGGAGGTGCCAGGGAGGAGGAAGTGCCTTGGTGGGGGCAGCTTGGCGCTCCCAGAATTGTTCCTTTGTGCAGGGGACAGGAGGACAGAGCTGCCTGCACCCTGCCAAGTGGGCAGGAGAGGGACAGCACTGGAGACGGCAGGAGCCAGCCAGGCTCTGCTCCCATTCACTCAGCACCTGCTGCTGTGGGGCAAACTGGGATAGGCCAGGAACAGCAGCCTGGAAAACATCCCCTCCTCCTGCCAGTCTGTGCTGCTCCAGGCCAGAGGGGTTTGAGGGAAAAGCCAACCATTAATGATCACACTTGAGCCCTGGCAACATCCCCTACGAGTGGAAGATTTGCTGAGGGGCCGCTGGGTGCACATGAATCATCTCCTCCCTGCAAACAAGGGCCCCTTGAGTGGGGCGGATCTGACTCTGCATCCAACAATTCCAGCAGGAGCTGAGCACTGGGGGCTGCCTCCTGCCTGCTGGGACCCTGCCACCCTCCCTGGCCCTCCAGCTGCCCCTCACTGGGAAAACTCAATGATCCCACTCCCAGTTTGGGTGCTGCAGCATCCCTGGGTGTTGAAGAGCACAAGTCTCAGGTCTCAGCACATCCCCACCAAGCAGGAGCAGAGCAGCCTTGCACAGCTCCTGGGGCTCTCATCATCATGGCCTTGCAGTCATTAATACCCTTAGCTGATAGCCTTGGAAAATCAATTTTGGGAGATGAACGTGAAACCTGATTGCTTGAGGGGGCACAAAGCCCCCCTGGCTCTGCCTCCCAGAGCAGCAGCAGCTTCTCCTCTTACACAGGGAGCCTGCAGGGCTTGGAGGGCTCCTCTACCCCAGGAGAGCCAGCAGAAAGGTTAAAAAGCACAAAGAGTGCCCTGCCTGTGCCTGCTGAACCTCCTCCAGCTGCTCCAGACACCCCAGCAGCTCTGGATGTTGGAACCCTGAGTTCAGCCTGGGAGTTTTGAGCTTTCTGTGCTTTCTGACACTGACCCCCAGGAGAACACTGCTTTGGACTTGAGGCCTTGGAGAAACTTCTAAATTGGAGTGCTGGAGTTAAAGTCACAGAAGTGTGTGATTTCACATAGTGAAGAGTTTTAAATTTGAAAGTTTTAGAATATAGAAATACAGTAGTATTTTAGTAGTAGTATTAGTAGTATTATATAGTATAGTAGTATTATATAGTCTAAAAACCAAGTTTTAGAATGCAGCACTCCTTTCCCAGCACAGCTCCAGCAGCACCAGCTCAGCCATTCCAGCTGTGCTCATGGCCTGTCCCAGTGCCTTTGCCAGCAGAGGCTCCTCTCCCAGGACAAACAGCCCTGCACAAAGCCTTATCTCATGGCCTTGCTCCAGCCACTCACCCCAGCACAGACCAGTCAAGCCCAGCCCAGAGCTGCTCCCTCTTCCCAACCCCCTGCCTCACCCTGCACAGAGCAATTCTGAGTCCTCACCACCTCCCAAAAAGGGGGGAAGAGCACAGGGAGCTGTGGGACACACCTGGAGCCACAGCTCTGCCCTGCACAGGGGAACTGGACACCAGCAGGACTCCAAACATCCCCCTGTGAGCACACTCCTTCCTGGAGGAGACGCAGTTCCTCACATCCTCCTCCCTGTCTTAAACGAGGAAACAGGAGTCCTGAATAGAGGGAAGTGTAATTACAGCCTGATAGAGCGTGCAGAGGGCAAAGATTATCACCTGCAGTGGCGTCCCTGGCAGCTCACACACTGCAGGAGCCATCACTCACTCCGGGGCCAGAGAAGCCTCTGCCCTGGGTAATTAGATTAAATGGGAACAAGGGGATCCCACCCAGCCCGGGGCCAGGAGGACAGCCCAGAGGGACCCTCCTGGTGGTGCCACACTCAGAGGAGGGCTGTGGGTGGGAAATCCCCCCTCAGTCCCACTCCTCACCCTGCACACTCCCCTGGGCACCCCAATCTTTGGGCAGTGCCTCCCCAGCACAGCCATGGGGCACCAGAGGGACAGAGGCTCCCTGAAGTGACACTGCTGCTGGGACAGCCCCTGCTGCCTCACAGTGCTGCAGGTAATAATTAACAGGCTGATTAAATCACCAACAAGCACCTCTGTGTGACCCAGGCTGCCAGTAACCCCCCTCACTGCCCTGTGCTGGGGCAGGATCCCTTCTCCAGGGGCTGCTCCCCCCTTTCTCTGCCTCCTGCAGAAGTTTGTGGCTGTTTGCTTTAGCTCACCCAAAGCAAACTTCATCCCCCTGACCTGGAGGCTGCAGCTACCCCCACCCAAAGGAGCAGGGGGTGGGTGCTGGCTTGTCCCTCTCACAACTGAGCACAGAGAGATGCTGAGCAAATAAAATCACCCAGGTGAGAGATCTCTGAGTGACCCTGCTGAGTCCCCAGAGCCTCCAAACTCTGCTGCTAACCCTAGCTACGAGGGGTTCCAGCCCCAGCTCAACACAGTCAGCTCTGGAAAATCACATGGAGCAGGTTTAGCACTCCCAGACTACGTTTTAGAACTCGGTGCCAGGCCCAGACTACATTTCAGGACTGGGTGCCAGGCTCATGGCAGGATGCTCCAGCCTGGGAGCAGGGCTCAGAGGCTGCTGGCTGGAAAATACATTTAAATAATGAATGAAAAGGAGAGGTTTGAGATGCCCTTTAAAGGAATAGTCAGGCAGGGGCAAGACCTGCTGAGTAATGTATAAAAAACAAGCTTCAAGCAGAGGAGAGATGTTAGGATTACTCAGAACCCAGAATAAACTGTGTTTCCTCCAACCAAAATTTTTGGTGTCGGCCTTTTCCAAACAAACTCCAGCAACAGGTTGGCCTGGGCTCCTCTCCAGCCCTGGGATGGTGTCCAACCCTGTGCCCACCCTCTGTGCTGGGCAGTGCAGTGGGAAACCTCCCTGGGTCACACCTTCCTGCCTGTGGGGACCTGGAGCTGCCACCTCCAAACCTCAGGCTCCAGGAGAGTCGGGATTCCAGCTCATTCAGGAATTCCAGCTCACTGCAAGCATTCTAATGGGAAACCCCAATTCTCACCAGTCCACAGCACCACCGAGGCCTGGATCCAGCCCCCACACCCCCAGAATCTCCTCTGCACCCCAAGAGACACTCCTCCATGTCCTGGACATCCCCAGTCCCCAGAGCCAAGTTCCAAAATGCCTTGGATGCAGTTCCCAGCCTGCAGGAGCGAGGCATGGGGTGGCCACCAGAGCTGGGGAGCAAAAGTCCCACGGGGAGGTTGTGACAGGATCCTGAGAAGGAGAGGAGCATCCAAACCCTCACCTAGCAGGGTATGGGCAGGGATTTGCTGGAAGGAGCTGCTGGATCAACTTTCCCAAATCCCACTGCACATTCCCTTCAGCAGCAGGATCCTTTACAGAGCTGGTGGGAGGGGAAACCACAGATCCCAGTGGGGGAAATATCCCTGTGGAGCTGGGCAGGGAGATGTGCCCACATCCCCAACCTTGGCATCACTGCCCTGACCCCAAACAAGAGTCCAGAGCTGTGCTGGACACGAGTCCCCCTGCCAAGTGGGGGGGTCGGGACCCTCTCAGTGGCCACTTCAGCGCTGTCCCCATGTCCCCAGGGTCTCTCTGTGTGGGGGCTGGGGCCGTGCTGCCCCGGAGGACACTCGGCACAGAGCAGGATAAGAGTTATTTTCTCAGCCCTTCCCTTTCCTTCCCTTGCCAGGCTCGGCCGGGAGCATCAGGTGCAGCGGCAAGGCCACCATCCGACAGCATTTCCGACCCGTTTAACCCCTGCAGGGCAGGGCTGGAGGGGCAGGAAAACCGGGATATCCCCGCGGGAAAGGTGACAAGGTGTGACCGGCTGCTCTGGTCACTCCCAGCGCTGGGACTGGTTCTGCTTTTAACTCCGGGACACCAAAACCAGCTCTCAAACCTGTTGCTCCTTAAGTTCTATTCCTTGTTCTGTCCTTCACAACTACGGTTTTCCCAAAATTTCGGACCACATAAAATGAGCGGCTGTTCCTCCATCACAAACTTGGGTGGGTTTAATGCTCAAAAAAACCCCCAGAGAAAGCCAAAGCCATTCTTCAAAGTGCTCCTTACACATCTCCCGCTAATTGCCGGCAATCAGAGCACACCAGCGTCTCCCTGAGCTCCCCCTTATCACTTCCAGGATCAAATGCACATGAAAACCACTTCAAAAAAAAAAGAAAAAAATGATTTCGAGCATGGAAACCCCTTGCAGCAAAGCTGTTTTTGTTCCAAACTGTTACGAAATGTCAGTGTTTTCCCTCGCCTGCCAAAGAGCCGGCTTTGATGCCATGGGAGGCTTTATCAGGAGCAGCAAAAGAAGGGGCTGCAGCAGCCGTGCAAAACCTCAGAGAGGTTATTTTATCCTTTTATTTTCTCCTTCCCCACTGCAGATTGTCAGCCCAGAATCCACGGAGGGACCTGAGCTCCCCAAATGCCGCTGCTTGCAGCGCCTCGGGGTGATGACAGGAGGCTGCTGCCTGCCAGGGTGCCCCCCCTGCTCTGTCACCTCCTGGGTGCCAGCCCCTTGTCTGGCAGTGAAAAGTTTCCAGCCCCACTGTCTGGCCTGGGACAGTGACATTTAAATATATATTGTACAGGACAGAGTGTTGTGTCATTAATTTTTAAGGTTCCTTATATGCAGGAGGAGATGTGCTCCTCAGGAGGGAGTTTGAGCTATGCCAGACTAGATCATAGGGAAGGGTTAAGGGGTTAGGACACAAGTCTGGGATGCCAGAAACCACTTCAAGCCTCCACTCTGCTCCCCTGTTATCTCCTGTCCCCAGCAAGTGATTTGGCTACTGAACAACAGGCAGAGCTCGGGTCGAGCCCCTCTGAAAAGGCTTCCCACTGCTTGGGATGAGACAACTTCTTCAAAACCTTAAACAAAGCTTTCCTGGGCAGGGATAGGAACCTCCTGCAGGCCCCTGGGAGCTCAGGCACTGCTCCACAGCAAAGGGCACGGCAGCCTCGCAGCTCAGCACGTTTGCACAGGAAAAGAGCATTTCCAGGTCAGGAGGGGGAAAGAGGCAGGTTTTCCAGGCAGATAGGACAGTCCCCAGGGCTCCTGGCTGGGGGACACTATCCCACAGTGTCCTCCCCCTCTCCAGCAGCCCCTCCAGAGCAGCCAGGAGGCTTCACACAGATCCAGGGTCCCCCTGCTAATGCCAGCGCTGCTCGCAGAAGGATACAGGAAAAATCCAGAGGGGCAAACAACTCCAGCGCTGCATCAGCATCCCCAGGGCTGCCCTCCCACCCTGAATCACCCAGCCCAGGGGGGCTCAGCCCCTTCCCCAGCACCCCCGGGCTGGGAACAGGCGGTGGCTGAGTTTCCAGCGGAAGGAATGGCCGCAATGCGGTGCTAACAGCTGGCCCGGGCGGTGCTCTCAGCAGCCCAGAGCCTGCCTTGCACCGGCAGGATTCCTGCTGCCAGCTCGCAGGAGGCAGGGCAGGAATGAGCCCGGCTCCCTCCCACCCGTCCTGCAGCCTCCCCATTCCTGTGGGCGAGCTGGAGCCAAGTTTATCCCCGACACATCTCCGCCGGCTCTGCTGGATTTAGAGCCCAGATAAGTTTGGGGCAGGAGTTAAATTCTGGTGGCTCAAAAGGTCAGGGAAGAGATACTAATGAGGGAGGAGAAGCCATGTGTGAGCACAGGCGTGTTTGAGCAAAGGACTGCCTCCCAAATCACACATTGGGAGCTGGGTTCTCCATCAGCACAACCTGAAAGAACTCTGCCAACAGCCTAGGGCACCATTCCCCCCAGTTAGCCACTGGTGTGGAGCTGGGCCATAGGAAAAATCTGGCAGAGGATAAAATCAGGATACAGCAGAGCTCCAGGTGAAGAAAGGGACTGCCAGAGAGCAGAGACTGGAAATGGGCACGGAGCTCCTGCCTAACACCAGACTCACCCTTTCACTGGGGATGGGAACCTTCCCTCCAGCCCCCAGAGGGATCCAGCAGCTCTGGCTGATGAGCAGGAGGGGCTGGAGGAGGTTTACATTAGCAAGGAGCCATCCAGGTGCCAACAGCGATTCATCACAAGCACTCAAACAAAGCAGGCAGGCGCTGCCACGGCAGGCACCAGCGAGGGGATAGAACAGCTCTGCCCTGGCAGGGTCAACCTGTGCCAAGGCCAAACCATGCCCAGACACGGCTCCCTCAGCTGGGCATCCCCTCCTTCCCTGCCATGGGGTCCTAGGTTTGATTTTGGGGTGGGCTGAGGTGCAAACAGGGCATTTCCCATCAGCTCACACAGCAGGAGAATGGGGATGCTCTGCTCCCCCCTGTCCCCAGCAGTGATGTCCTCAAGGACAGCACCAAGTGTCACTTGACAACATTCCCCCTCCTACCACAGCTCCCTCCTTCAGAGCTGGCACAGCCACCCTGGCTGGACACAGCACAGGGGCTGGCTGTCCCTGTCACCGTCCCTGTCCCCTCCCGGGCTGCAGGCACTGGCACTGCTCCCCAAGCCCTGACACCGTGCCTGTGTTCCCAGCAGTCCCGAACTCCTCAGAGCTGTTTCCACTGCGGAAACGCCACCCCATCCTTTTACATCGGCAAGGGGAACTCTTGACCCGCGGGTCTTTGTGGCGCTGACCCAGAGCTGCAGACACAGCACTCCTGAGCCTCCCTGGCACTGTGCAGCCAGAGAGGCCCCTGGCCACTCTCTGATCGTTTTTGGCCAGTGTTTCTGTAGCAACTCCAAGGCCAGGTCAAGGGCCAGGACCCCCGTGCTCCATCATGTCACCACCTGCTCCTGCTGGAGCAAACCCCCTGCAAACCTCCCTCTGCTCCCTGCAGGGACCTGGCAGCCCCAGCAGAAAGCCAGGACCTTCTCTGCAGAGCTGGCCCAAAGCCCTGGCAGGTTTATACAGATCCCAGATCAAAGCCCAGGAGCTCCGGGAATCGCACACGTGTGGGAAGGCAGCTGCTCCCCAGCAGGGCGGGGATTTGCCCCTCCGTGGCTTCACCAGACTCCCGGCGTCCTCCCCAGGCAGGGAAACCCTCCGAACCCCATCAGCTCCATCGCGGAACGTCACCTCCCTTTCCACCACCACAATTTCCCCTAACAAGTGCTTACACCCCACAGCCTCCCTTGCAGGCTCCGGGTGTTTTACCCATCCCGCCAGCAAAGAGAAACTGGTTCTAGTTCTTGCCCCAGCCTGGAGGAGACTGGTGGGGAGCAAAGATACGCTGGGATCAGGATCGGGATGGGATAGGATGGGATGGGATGGGATGGGATGGGATGG
>JAOTQP010000680.1:1164913-1179397 GCA_026413545.1 Cichladusa arquata
TTTTCCTAGTAAAGAATTGTTATTCCTAATTCCCATATCTTTGCCTGAGAGCCCCTTAATTTCAAAATTATAATAATAATTAGGAGGAAGGGGTTTTACATTCTCCATTTCAAAGAGAAGCTCCTGCCTTTATGGGCAGACACCTGCCCTCCAAACCAGGACACCTGGTATGGGCTTGGCATCTCCTGAGGATGAGATGTTCTCCCTCTCCTTCAGAACCCACGCTGGGGGTGGCCAGGAGGGGACAGATGGCCAAGGGCAGCAGGGAGGGCGGTGGCACCTCCGTGGGTGGCAGAGCTGGGCTGAGCCTTCTCCCCAGAGCCAGCTGGGGCCAGCCTGGTGCTGGCACTCACCTTGTGCATGCCCCGGTCGTAGCCGTCCTCCTCGCCCCCTGACGAGAACCTGCGGGCCCGGGGAGCTGCAAGGAGACACGGAGGGGTCAGATGGGGACAGGCAGGGAGGGGACAGTCCCCACTGCATGGGCTCCCAGAGACCCCTTGGGTTTTGGCATCACCTTGGCAGGTATCTCAGCCCAACCCCACTTTTGTGTCCAGACCCAGCTCAAAATGGGGTTTTCTCCTCGCAGAAAATGTGGAGCAGGAATGAGTTTCCCCTTCTCCCAGCCCAAGGGGAATTTGTTACCTTTGGGGGAGCCTTGGTAGGACCAGTACTCGGACTCAGAGTGGTAGTAGGGGTCTGGGGAGTAGGCAGGGCTGTACTTGGATGACTGAGCGATGTCCTCGCTGGTTTTGCTTTTGGTGGCTGCAGAGGGGTTGTCTGCAAAAGGAGAGGGCAGAGCCAAGGTGAGGATCTGCAGAGATCCACCCCAAATGAGGGCAAATCCTCTTCCCTCCCCAGTGACTGCCAGGGATTTGTGTCTGGGACAGCAGGGAGCAGAGCTGGGAATAATCAGTTTTCCAGCTGCTGAGGCTGAGGTGGGGACAGTGACAGTGACAAACAGGGGACATCACTGATGTGGCTGGGAAGGGACCCGAGTGGCTGGGAGCCCACAAGTGCCCATCCCAGTGCCACCAGTGCCACCCTGTGCTCTCCTGTCCCAGGAGGTGAGAGAGGGGTGGAGGAAGGCTCAGACCCAGCAGGGACGGGGCTCTGGGGGTTCTGCCAGGGAAAGGTGGCAGCAGGGGGGGAGCAGAGGGGCTCTGGCAGGGCTGGGACCTCGTGGCAGGGACACACAGAGTGCTCAGGGTGGGGACAGAGCCTCAGCAGCACCCGGGGGAGCCCAGGGGGGAGTTGTGCTGCACCAGGGGCCAGGAGAGTCACAGGGCAAGGAGCAGCAGGGACAGGAGGTGGCAGAGCCATCCCAGCAGCACAGGGGACCCAGCAGGTACTTACAGCAGCAGGAGCAGCCAGCAGGGATGGGGCAGGAGGGAGGGGAGAGCCCGGGGAGAGAGAGGAGACACAGTCACTGCTCAGGGGGAGCTGCTGGCCCTCCCTGAGCAGCAGCAAGCAGGGACAGGGCAAGCCAGCCCCACGGAGAGCCACCAAACACCAGGGCCACCAAACACCAGGGCCACCAAACACCAGGGACACCAAACACCAGGGACACCAAACACCCTCCCCAACCTGCAACACCCCCAGGTCTGTTCCATGCTGGAACAGCCACCCAGGATGGGCTGTGATTTCTCCCCAGGGCTGCATGTGAAACTGCAAATTGCTTTTTTCGTCCCTGTTCTGAGGCTGCTCTGACTCCCTCATCCCCTCTGCCACCCCAGCAAGGCCCTGCTGCCCCTCCCCCAGCTATCCCTGGTGTCACTGCCAGCCTTTGCTCCATCCCTCACAACAGGGATGTGGCCCAAAGTCACACCTGTCCCCCACTGAACCCACCCTGCTGCCCAGAGCATCCCAGCAAAGCCCAGCACCCAAACCTTGATGCCCTTCCCATTTCCCACCCAGCCCCTGAACACTGCAGTCCCCTCCCCGGGGGTGACACGGGGACAGGGACACAGAGCCAGACCTTACCGTGGCGCTTGTAGATCGGGGGCTTCCTGTAGATGTTACTCTCACCAGCAGCTGAGAGAGAAAGGGAAGAGAGAAGGGGGAAAGGGAGATGAGTGTGGGTGTTCTGAGAGTGCACAGGACACGGGTCCTGCAGCAGCCACCACCCTCAGGCCACGTTTCCATCACACACTGACCCCCGAGCCCACCAGTGGCCCGGGGGGCTCTGGAGGGTGACAGGACATGCAGTGAGCACCCAGCCACAGCATGCACCGGGCACAGCAGGGCACAGCCTGCCAGCCAGGGCTACCTGGGGCCAGCCAGCATCAGCCAAAGCCTCTTTCCGCAGCACAGAGAGAGAGAAAAGAGCAAATCGGGAGGGAAAGCGAGCTGGGTGGAGCCTGGAGCTGGAGCAGGGAAGGGGCCATCCATAAACCAGCGACAGGGCAGGGGTGGGAGAGCTCTGGGTGTCCTCAGGGTGCCACGCTTTGGGCAGCTGGGTGGGTGGTGTGGGGGTTTTGGGGTTCTGACCCGCTGAGGGCAGCTCTGCCTGCTTCCCAACCCCTCTCTCCCTTGCTGCCCGCTCCGTCCCCGTCCCCGTGGGCTCTGCGTGGCCCTTACCTGGTGGCCCCCTGCAATCCCTGCAGAAGGGGAGCAGGCATCTGGCAAGCCCAGGAGACACTGGGGGGAGGGAGCAGCGGGCCCTAGGGGGAGTATAAAATAGTCATCTGTAGGGTGGCTGTGATGGCTCTGGCAGACACGCTTGGTGACCCTGGGGGGAAGGCAGGGGAGGGGACAGGCTCTCACCAGGACACTCATCTTTGCTTGGTGACCCTGGGGGGAAAGCAGGGGAGGGGACAGGACACTCATCCTCGTGTGGGGTGTGCAGGGAGGAGGAAGGACAGGGATGTTGCGAGGATCAAGCAGACTCTGGGACCTCAGGGTGGTGATGGGATCAAGAGGAAGGTTCAAGCCGTAGGTCCTGTTTATGGATGGCCTCTACCAGGGGTAACCCTGCTGGCAGCTGGCTCTAGGCTGGGCATGCAGCACAGCAGGGATGGCACATGCAGCATGCAGCGGGCACGGCGCTCCCGGGGCAGCGGGCACTCTGAGCCTACCTGGGATGTGGAAATGCTTGGGTGCCTGGTAAGAGGTTGGAGTGGAGGACCTCACATCTAACTGGCTATAGTAGGGCGAGCTGCGCCCGCTCTCGGTGCCTGCGCGGGGCCCAGCAGGAGCAGCCGTGAGGGACCCGTGAGAGAGAAGGAGAGGCAGAAGAGAATGGGTGTTAAATGCAGCGGTGTTAGAACAGCAGCTGTGAGCCCTGGGGCAGTGATGGAGAGGGGGCAGAGCTGAGATTTCCTGCATCTCCAGCGGATGGGATGCAGGAGGAAACCCCGGCGCGTGCCCAGCGTGCTGCAGAGGCAGGTGTGATGAGCCCTTGGTGCTGCAGCCAGGCTCCCAGTGACCCCAGAGTGCTCCAGTCCTTCCTCCACAGCTCCAGAGGACAGGAGACACGGCCCAGGCTCACTCTGCTCCCCTGCCATGCTCCAGGGGTGGGTGCATGTGCAAGGAGCTCAACACTGTCCTGCACAGCCCGCCCAGAGCCACCGACGCAGCTGAGGGGGTTTCACCAGAGCTGGAGGTCACCACCCCATCCTCCACAAGCCCCAAATTCCCCTTGGCCTCTCCCTGCTGCTGGCAGGAGTTTGGAGAGCAGAGGATGTGCAGGGCTGGGCGCTGCCCCCACCATGGGCCACCCCAGCCCTCCTGCTGCTCGCCAGGTGAGAAATGCCAGAGATATTTTTGTGATCCTCTCTCCGCTTGGTGCTGTGAGCTCAGCTCAGCCCGGGGGTGTGGCTGAAATCCTCACCTGAGCGGTAGAAGTGGTGGGGGGACCTGGGGATGGTGGGGGACATGCCCTGGCGGCTGTAGGTGGGGGAGTCGATGTAGCCAGGGCTGGAGGCTCGTCTCTGCCGCGTGTCAAAGCTCTCATAGATGTCCTGGGGGCAGCAAAGGTGTGCAGAGAGCCGGGTTAGGGCTGCCAGGAGGTGTCCCACGGCTGGGGCTGACACTGGGCAGTGTCCTCTGAGGCTGGGGGTGTCCCCAGCCTGCCCTGCCTCCCTCCTGCCAAGGCACAGGCAGCACAGCCCAGGCTTGGGGACCAGGTGACAGTGTCCAGCCAGAGGTTTTGTGCCTGGATATTGTCCCCTTCCCTTGAACTTATTCCCAGTTATTGGTGTCTCCCTCCACGGGGCAGAAGCTGCACCCTGGGGCCATTCTGCTCTCTTTGAGCCTGAAGGACAGGACAATCTTCTCCCCCCAATCTCCCCACACCCTGGGGCAGCCAACAGCCCAGAGGGACAATCAGCAGAGCCTCTGGGACATCCCATGGCAGCAGCAGCTGACAGAGCCCCAGTGCCCACAGGGGCATTACCTGTGAGTATGGGGAGAGGGTCCCCAGGGACTGGAGGCAGCGGGAGGAAAAGTGAGGAGGAACAAAGAGAGAGAGAGAGAGAGCACACGGTTAAGAGGAGCAGTGACAGACTGGGGTCCCACAGCAGCTCGTTTTCCCCCCAGTTACTGGGCAGTGAGAGGCACTGGTGTACAGCCAGAGCTGAACTGGGGTAGGACACTGGGCAGGGGAGGAACTGGCAGGAGAATCAGCAGCTGTCACCTCGCAGAGGCCTCTGTGGACAGGGGGAGGCACAGAGGGCCATGACCATCCTGGGTGGGCTGCAGGACACCAGGCTTGTGACAAAACCTTGGGGATGTGAGAGATGCTCCTGCCAAATCCTCTTCCAGCACCACTTCAGGAGCCCCACCTGTGTGAGCTGCTCAGACCCTCTTCTCCCACGGGCTCCCTGAACTCACCCTGCAGCTCCAGCTGGGCAGGCAGGACAGTCCTGTGCCTGAGCATCCCCTCAGCACTGCCCCAGCCCCTTCCCTGGCTGCAGCACCCAACAGGGCAGCCCTGCTCCAGAGGTTCTGTGCTGGCTGGGCTGCAGGATTATCTGCCAGGGCTGTGAGGGGTGAATTCCCTGCCCATCACTCCTCTCACACAGTGCTGTCTGTCCCTGCACATGTCCTAAGGTCACTGGTATCTTTCTGACTGCAGCAGCATCACTTTACCTCCACCACAAACCCCAAACCTCTGGGAGAGCTCCTGCCCCACTGCTGCCTCCCTGCACTGCTCCCACTGGCATGAACAACCCCCCCACGGTTCTCCCCCAGCCTGGGGCCCGTTCCTGCTCCTCCCAGCAGGGTTTCTGGAGTCTCAGTACCTCCCCATAGCTATATCTCTCCAGCGTCTCATCCGACGTGTATCTGTGATAGGGCTCGTAGGAAATGAGGTCAGGACGCTGCACTTCATAGATGGCTTTAATCTTGGGAAGAGCTGCCAGGTCTTTGTAATTAAGGATCTCATTATCCACTTTAGCCTAGGGAGAGGGAGAGACAGAGACAGACAGAAAGGAGGAGGAGGAGAGAAGGGAAGGGAGGCTGGAGAGCACAGCACAGGGCAGACAGAGCCCAGCCACCCCAGCAGCAGGGACAGGAGAGAGGAGAGGAGAGGCAGCAGAGGGAGGGCAGAGGAGCTGGGAGGGCAGCACTGTGCCCCTCTGAGCTGTGCCCTGGCACTGGTGGCACTGTGTGCTGCTGGGACAAGGGGGCTTGTCCGTGCTTGTCCGTCCCCACATTCTGGGCTTGTCCTGCTGAAGAGCAGCACTGGGAGCTGCTGGTGCCATCCCTGGGGCCCTGGGCGAGGGGCAGGGCTGCACTTACACAGATGACACGGTTTGGGGAGCCGATGCTGGAGCCAGGGGGGGAGATGGAGGTTTCCGATGTCCTCCTGTGCTGTGGAGGCACAAAGGGGGAAGGCAGGTGAGAGCACAGCAAGGAGGGACCCCTGAGCAGGCAGATTGTTGGTTTGGGGGCTGAATTTCACTCCCACAGCCACCCACCATCCTCTGGGCAGCCTCAGAAGGCACTGCAGGTTTGGGCAGTGCCAGAACAGCTCAGTTCCAGCAGGGACTGGAGGACAGTGGCACCTGGGAGGTGGCACCCCTGGAGATGTCCCCTCACCCTGCTGCCTACCTTCAGCTTCTTCTCTGCTCTGGCTGCCTGCTTGCAGATGGGGTGCCACACTTCAGAGCCTGCAGGGCAGCAGAGGGACAGTGTCAGCCCCACACACAGTCACCCCCAGGTCCCCTGCCACCTCCAGCAGTGCCATGGCAATGTGCAGGGCAGTGGGGACTGTGTGTCTGTGATAAGGAATGGAACAGCTCAGAGCACTGAGGGCAGGGGCCAAACCTCAGCAAATTCAGGTGGATTTGGGGGGCCCAAGCTGTTCCTGCTGGTTAAACCGGGTGACACTGAGCTTGGGGTGTCACAACACCTCCATCCTTTGGGCTGCAGTGAGCAGAGCTTGGGCTGTGCCAGGTGTGCAGGGACACACAAAGTGCAGGGAAGGTTTCATGGACAGCAGTGATTTTTGCACACAGGAGTTGAGGAGCAGTGGAGAGGGGATCTCTGGCACTGCTGCACAAAGAGACCCAATGCCACAAGGACCCAAACGCCCCCAGCCGTGCTGCCCTACCTGTCAGGTACATCTCCTCTCCCTCTGTGAACATCTGGTGGCAGCGCACACATCTGGCACAGGTGGGGTGGTAGTGCTTCCCTCCTGCCTGCAGGGCAAGCACAACCAGCACTCAAGGTGTGTTTCCCTGAGCTCCAATATCCAAGGTGCTGTTTCCCCGAGCTCCAGCACCCAAGGTGTTGTTTCCCCGAGCTCCAGCACCCAAGGTGTTGTTTCCCTGAGCTCCAATACCCAAGGTGTTGTTTCCCCGAGCTCCAGCACCCAAGGTGCTGTTTCCCTGAGCTCCAGCACCCAAGGTGTGTTTCCCTGAGCTCCAGCACCCAAGGTGTTATTTCCCCTTCTCCCACCCTCTGGAGAAGGTGTTCAGGCTGTGACAGAGCTGCTGCAGGAGCCATGACCCCCAGAGATGGAGGGTGGCACCTCCCACACCTCCACACCTCCCCAGATCATGTCCCTGTCCCCAGCCCGGGGACACCTGGACTCACCTCCAGGACACGGCCGCTGATGTAGCGGTCACAGGTCTCACACTTGATGCCGAACTGGGCGTGGTAGTCGGACTCACAGTAGGGGATGCCATCCCTGGGGAGGGGGACAGAAAGGACGAGTGCCAGGCCAGCCCCTCGCCACACCCCCAGCCCCGGGGCAGCCCGGGGTGTCGCAGGACGGTGGCACTCACTTGCTGATGTACTCGCCGGTCAGGATGATCCCGCACGTTTGGCACTTGAAGCAGCTGACGTGCCACTGCTTCTCCAGGGCCAGCAGGGACTGGCCCTGCTTGATCTCCTCCTTGCAGCCAGCACAGTCTGGGGGGACAGGAGGGGACGTGGGACATGGCAGGGACAGGAGGGGACACGGCAGGGACACCCCCAGCTGCAGGGACACCCCGGCTGTGTGACCTGGCACTCCCCCCACACCCACAGCAAAGCCCTGCCCCGGAGGGCTTTTCCAAGGATGATGCTGCTACAAACACCCTGCTCCTGAGGCAGCCTCATGGGCATCATTTCATTACAGAAATTTGTCACCTCTGCTTGTCCCCAGCACAGGAACCAGGAGGAAAAGCTGGGAAAATCTGAGGCACGGCTGGCACCCAGCCACAGGAGACAAATCTGAGCCAGGCCAGTTGGACACGAGGAAAAAAATTCTTATCTGAAAGAGTGTTTGGGCACTGGAATCATCTGATCCAGGCCAGTTGACATGAGGAAAAAAATTCTTATCTGAAAGAGTGTTTGGGCACTGGAATCACCTGCCCAGAGAGGTGCTGGAGCCACCATCCCTGGACGTGTTTAAAAAAGCCTGGATGTGGCACTCAGGTTTAGGTGACGAGGAGCTGTTGGGTCACAGGCTGATGATCCCAAGGGTCTTTCCCAGCCTGGGTCAGGCTGTGATGGCTGTGGGAGGGCCTGGCAGGTGCCCAAGGGCGGGAAGTGTCCGGCAGAGGAAGGGCTGTGCTGTCCGGCAGCCGCGTCCGGCCCCGCTCACCATCCCCTGTCCTCCCCTCCTCCCCTGCTTCCCCTGGCTCCAGCCGGGCTGGGGCAGGAAGCACATGGGCCTCCGACCCCTGACCTTGGCTCCTGCTTGTCCCTGGCCAGCAGGGATGCCTGGAGAGGGGCTTTTTAACCCCCTCCCTGCCATGGGGGAAGCAGGAGCACCCCTGCAGGGTGCCTGCTCCACCAAGGGGGCAGAAGATTTCTGAGCCCTTTGGAAAAAAAACCAAAACAAACAAAGCAGGATCTGTTCCCTCATTGAGGGTTGTTTGCAGGGCTAGGGCTGCAGGGAGAGGCTGGGCATCCTCCTTTGAGGGGTGCCTTGCCTATGGAATGTGCCAGCAGCCGGCACAGCTCCCCTGGCACCCTGCTGGTGGCAGTGCCAGGGCCACCAGGGTGGGGAGGGACAGGCTCTGGAGCCTGCAGCTGCCGTGAAGAAGGCGTGGTGTCCTCAGGTGACCCCGCTGCAGGGCTGGAGGAGCGCCGGGAAGGGGATGGGCAGGGAGGCAGAGCCTGGCTCTGGGCAGCTGCTTGGAGGGAGATGGGGGAATTCCTGTCCTTGGCTCAGTCCAACCCTGCCACATCAAGGGCCAGGGGCAGGGAGGCAGCTTGGGGGGGCTCACAGCAGCACCAGTCCTGCCACTAGCAGTGCCATCATGGTGACAGGGTGACAAGGACCGTGGGTGACACCCAGTGCTGGCTCTGGCCCTCTGCGTCAGCCATCAGCAGGAAGGGAAGGTCCTCCCAGCCTGGGGTCAAAAGCAAGATCAAACACACCCAAAAGAGCTTGTCCATCACTCCAGCTGACTTTTAGGGGTTCCCTGGGGTTCACCAGGGCAAGGGGATGAGCAGAATAAACCTTCCAGTGCTTGCAGACCCAGTAAGGAACCAGAAAGTGCCAGGATTCCCAGGGCAGCCACCTGGACACCAGGCAAGTGACTGGGAGCAAAGCCAGCTCCAGAACCTCCCCAGGAGCTCAGACAGCTCCTGCCAGGCTGGTGCCACCTGCCCAGGCCACCAACAGCCCAGGGGAGCTTCCCAAACCAGCTCTGAGCTCCAATCCTGGCTGCACCCTCAGCACTGCCCCATCCCAAACCTCTGTGCCACCCACAGGGCTGCACAGCGACCCCCAAACCCGTCCTGCCACCCTCTCCAGGGGCACAGGGTCCCTCTCGTGGCATCCAGCACTGAACTTACGGCTGGGCCCGTGGATCTTGATGGGCTTGGTGCTGAGCAGGGACTGGGAGCAGTTCTGGCAGACACAGTCCTTCCCGCTGAACGTCACCTTGTCTCCGATGGGGAACGGCTTCCTGCGGCCAGGGACAGGTGGGGAGGGGTCAGCCCCCCATCCCCCTGCAGCGGGGCTGCCCAGGGCCAGCAGGGCTTCCCCAAAAAGTCCCCAAGCCTTGAGAACCCGCACTCACCTGCAGGTGCTGCAGACGAAGCACTTGGGGTGGTAGGTCCTGCCCAGGGCAGAGATGACCTCGCCGGTGATGAAGTCCCCACAGCTGTCACAGCGGGTCCCGTAGAGCTGCTGGTAGTCCTGGGTGCAGATGTACTCCTGGTTCTTGAAGAAAAAACCCGACTGGGCCAGGTCGCAGCCGCACACTGCGGGGAAAGGACACGCAGCTCATCCCTGAGCCCCCTCTGCCCCCTCTCCAGCCTCCCGAGGGTTTCCCGTCCCAGCCGAGCTCTGGGGTCTCCCCCGGCACCACAAGATGTCAGTGTTGGGCTGTGGGACCGGGATTTCCATGGGGAATCCCACTGCCGGGAGGAGCGATCTGCAATGCTGCACCATGCAGAATGCCAGGCACGGGCTGGGCATCCCCTCCTGGGGCTGCTGCACCCACCTGGGGCTGCTGCACCCACCTGGGGCTCAGCCCTCCCTTTGTGGTGCCAGGAAGATGAGGACAGGGCTGGCAAGAGCTGGGAGTGCCCAGGGGACAGCGAGGTCTTGTCCTTGTCCCCTCTGCCATGAGCCATCCCCACTCCCTGTGCCCTGAGGGGAACAGCTCCAGGAACAGCGGGCTCCGAGCTCTCCCTGCCTGTTTTTCCATGAGTGTCCAGCCCAGCCTTGCTTCTCTCCCTGCTCTGGGCAGTGTGGGTGCTGCACAGCCCATCACAGCAATCCAAGCAGACGTGGCCAGCCCTGGCCTCAGCATCATCTCCCTGCTGTGGCTTCTGCAGCCAGAGGCACCTGCAGAGCAGCAGAGCTGGCAGGGGAGTGGCACAGGGTGCCCCTGGGCACGATGCCATCCCCTGGCCTGCAAGGGTGAGAGGGGACAGCAGAGTGACTGAGCACCTGCTGGCACAGCCCAGCTCAGTCTCTGCTTTGTCCTTCAGCCCCCTCTGTCCTGTCCCTGCACCTGTGGGGCAGCCCTGGGGGACAGGGGACAGCTGGACCCGCTGCTGCAGGGCCCATGGGGGCAGAGATGCAGCTCCTGTCCTGTGTGCCCTGTACCCAGCAGGGGGAATTTGGGTCTCCCAAACATCCTGAGGGACAGCCCAGAAGCTTGGGGACAGCACCAGGAAGCAAATGCAGGAGCAAACGAGGCTGCTCTGTGCCCAGTTTGCTGTGGGGACAGCCCATCCCATGGCTGCACTCCTGTGCCAGCTCTGGGGACACACTGGGGACAGGCAGCAGGGCTGGAGCCAGCCAGAGGTGGCAGGAGGTGAGAGCTGCCAGGGAAGGTGAGACAGGAGGATTTCCTCTCATTATTTATTCCCTTTCACATGGAAATGGGGCAGTGAGCACTGCCAGGCTCTCCCTGCAGCCTCCCGGGCCCTTTGAAGCTGTCTGAGCTCTCTGTCTGGATGCTCAGCTCCTGCTGGATCCTGGGCAAGGGCAGCATGCTCAGCACGGGGCCCTGCAGGTGAAGTCAGCCCTGAGGGCATCCTGGGACAGATCCCCCTTCCCAAAAATCCGGGGCTGCCTGTCCCAGGGGGCACAGGGCTGCAGCAGGGTGGGGAAGTGTCACCTCCAGCCTCACCCCCTGTTCCCTGCCCAGGAGCAAAGTGTGGCCAGGGGAATGGGGGTTTTGCTTAGCACAGGGAGCTTGGAAGACCAGAGACCTTTAAAAAGCCCTGGGATGGGGAATTTTATGGGATGGGGAATTTTACAGCCTGCAGAAGCTGGGTGAGAGCAGCTGCTCCAATAAAGGAGCTGAGCAGCCTTGCAGCAGCAGCAGCAGCTCTGCACCATGAGCTTTACAGCTCTCCTTGGTGCTCCAGGAGGATCCAAACAACCTCTCTGCCCCACTCCTGCCAGCCCTGGGGCCACCAGGTCCCAGCTGCATCCCATGGGCGGGTGGCAGGGATGTGCCAGGAGCTGCTCTGGGCATCTCCCCCTCTCTGCCTCCCAGCCAGGCTGGCAGTGCCTCCTCCCCCTCCTCCTGCTTTGGGAGCAGCTGAAGGACACAGTGACCCCCTCAGACACATCTGGGCACCTTTGGGACCTGCAGGCTGCCCCAGGGTGGGGACACTGGTCACCCCTTCGCTGGCTCTGGCATCGCTCAGGGGCTCTGCCTGCCCTGTGCCACCCCAGGCGTGTCACCGCACCTCAGAGGGTCTGTCCCCAGCCTTCTGCTTTGCCCCCAGGGCTGTGGGGCCAGCTGGCCACCAGCTTTTTGGGGATCCTCCTCCTACCTTGGCAGGTGAAGCAGCGGATGTGGAAGTGGTTGCTCTGCACACGCACCACCTCGCCCTTGCAGGTGTCCCCACAGCGGTAGCACTGGATGGCAGAGGAGCTGCTCCCGGGGCTGTAGGGGCTCTGCTGGTAGGGAACTGCTGGCAGAAGGTGGGGGGAGAGCAAAAGGAGGGAGGGGAAGGGTCTGTTAGGATTTGGGACACGGCTGGGTGTCACTGAGCTCAGTCTGAGCATCAGGCCAGCACTAAGGGCAGGGCACAGCCCAGATGGGAGCCCAGCCCTCTCTGGATTTGGGATTTCCTGCTCCACAAAAGAGGTCACAGGTCTGCAGCCCTAAACTCTGTGCAGGGCACCCTGTCCCTGCATGGACAACCAGGTGACAGCAGCATCCCAGAGCTCCCAAATGCTCTCCTGTCCCCAGAGAGCTGCAGGGGGACACTGCAAGGACCAGCCCTGGCTGCTGAGCCTCTCTGGGACAGCCCTGAGCTGGCAGCAGCACGGGAAGGAACCGCTGCCTTTTTGGAGCTTCCACTTGTTTGCTTAGGAGCTGGAGGAAGAAGTCGTTTGTCAAGGAGCTTTCAAACATCACAGCAGTGGAGTGCTTGGCCCTGGTGGCACTGTCACCTCCTCAGCAAGCAGCAGCAGCTCAGTCCCATGGCTCTGTCTGGAGGGGCAGGCAGGTTCTGGAAGGAGCTGGGAGGGCAGGGCAGCCCAAAAGCTGAATTTCTCCTGCTGCACACAGTGCTGGGATTCCCCTCCACTGCTCCCCAGCCTGGGAACAGCGCACAGGTGATGCCCAGCAGCCTCACCCCACGCTCCAGGGTAAAACCCTCCTGCTCCTTACAGATCCTGCTGCTGTCTCAATTCCCAAACACATGGAGAAAACTGAGCAGCTCCTGCTTTCCCTGCCCCAGCTGGGAGTGCCTGGGCTGGGCAGGAGCTCCAGCCAGGCTGACACCACGCCAAGCACTGCAGGATTTATTTGCTGTAAGATTTCTGAGAGGGAGTCACGCTCTGGGCAACTCAAGCAGCAAAAAGGAGGATTTCAATGGGCCAGAGCTTTTCTGACCCAGTGCTGAACTGCTTTCCCAGGAAGAGGAGAAGCAGCTGATTGAAAGCCAGCCTGTGAAGTCCCTCCAGAGCAGGGAAGAAGGGGCACAGGACAGAGGAGATCACTCATCAGAGGCTCCTGCCTCACCGAGGGGCAGATCAAGTGTCAAGGAAGAGAAACAGCCCATTATCAGCTTCAAAAGCCAAACAAGAGAAGTCAAAATGACATTGAGACTGTGTCACAGTCAAATCCCCTTCCCTGTGCCAAGTGCCCAGAGACACAGGGCTGAACCTCCTGGAGCTGCTGGGAATGGGCTGCAGGGAAGCTCTGAGTGCCCAAAGCTCAGACTCCAGCCTTGGCTTCCAAGAACTTCCAAAAACTTCTGGGACTTCCCTTCCCCTGCAAGCCAAGAGGTACCTGAGGCACTAAAGGACACCAAGTGCCAGCAGAGGAGTGACAAAATGGGAGTCAGGCCCAGAGCCAGCCCAGCAGAGACTAATTAGTCCAGACCTAAATCACTCTGAGGTCCCCAAAAAAACGAAGGGAGCAGGGAACCCCTACCCAAGAGACACCAGCCCTGGGAACAGGAATCCAGCACCTCCTGTGGTGGTTACTGGTGGAAATGGGTGCCCAGAAGCTCTGCAGCTGCCTGAGGGGACCAACAGGATTTTCCAAGGCTGGAATAAATCAGGGATTTTCTCTGCAGGGGTCTCCAGCAGAGCAGGAGTTACAGAGCTGAAACTTCCTCCCACGCACCCACTGCTCACACCCTGGCCCAGAAGGAAGCCAAGCCCTGGGACACAGCCCTGGAAACCCACACAGCAGGACAGAACCGGGGGGAAAGCCAGGAATTCATCATTCAGTAAAGAAAGGGGGAAGACAAAAATAATAATCTGTGTCAGAACGCAGGCATCACTTAGTGCTGGGCTTCTGGTCTCCAGGGAAAAACTTCCTGGTGTCCATAGCAACACATCACCAAGCCCTTGCTCGGTCTGAGGAAAAGGAGCTGAGGATGGCAAAGATGCTTTTAGCTGTGCTCCAGAGCTGGCTGTGCCCGTGGGGACGGGTCAGGACCCAGCTCAGGGCACCACCACCCTCCCACTCAGCTCAGCTCCCTGATTTGTGCTTAGCCTCCAGGCCAGGCTGGAATTCTGTCCGGGAACATTGCTGCATTGTGTGCCTGTGCTGCATTGGGCACTGCCCGCCCCGTGGCCCCGTGCAGGAAGTATTACACATCCCACAGCCCCGAGCACAGGGCCAGCTGAGCGGGGCAAAGCTCATTACACCCGAATAATCCCCTAATAGCGTAAGTAGCATTAGTGGCCTCGCAGGCTGGGATACAGCAGGCGTGGGCAGGGGGTGGGAGCTGCCCAAGGAATGCCATAATCTGCCCCCAGTTTGCTCCTGCTTTGCTCAGAGCTGGCTGGGGCCAGCAATTCATGGAGTGTTCATTCAGAATGCACCCAGGGCCAGGCTGTGGGGCTGTGCTGGCTCTCTGTGGGCTGTGGGTACAGCCAGGCAGGAGCTGCCCCGGGGCTGCGTGGGCACCCTGCACATCCCCCTCTGAGCCGGATTAAGGTGGCACCTCCGGCCAGGGATTGCAGCCCCGGGGTCAGGCAGCGGTGGCTGTGCACACCAGAGTGTGACCTGGGAGGGGACAGCCCCAAAAACCCCAGGGACAGCCCCCAAAAACCCCCAGGGACAGCCCCAAAAAACCCCCAGGGACAGCCCCCAAAAAACCCCCAGGGAC
>JAOTQP010000680.1:1194838-1206820 GCA_026413545.1 Cichladusa arquata
GACAATTCTGTGGCACCACTCATGGTCACGGTGATTGATGATAGAAAGGATGGAGAAAGGATGGATGGATGGATGGATGGATGGATGGATGGATGGATGGATGGATGGATGATGTTGTTCAGCACCTTCCCCTTTCCCAGCACTGAAGGGCTGGCTCTGATTTTGGGTCACCCACATCACACCAGCTCAGGGCTCTCCCACTCAGCCCCACTTTTGGGCTCCAGGCACATTTCTCAGCCCAGCTGTGCCAGCTCTTTGTCCTGCTGCTTCCCAAGTTGAGCAGGGCTGCCTGAACCCCCTGAGAAGTGTTTTAGGGGTCAGAACACAACTAATAATCAATCCCAAACCCACAGCAGTGGCTGGCTGTGGAAAACAGAGTACAGGACAATTCACAGCTCACCTGAACCCCAGAGCAGGGTCAGAGTAGGAGGCAGAAGGGCAACCACCAATCCCTTGTACAAGAACACATCCACACTCTCCACTCTCCCTTCTCCTCCCCACTCCAAAGGCAGAGAATCCAAAACCAGACACCAGGGCTTGGGTCAGAAAGCAGCAACTCCAACTCTCCCTCAGCACAAATGGAAAATAACATCCCAATCCCACTTGGCTGTTTATTCTAACGAAATAACAAATGCCAGAGGGGAGATCCCCCTGTGCAGAGCAGGAAACACAGACACAGCCTGTGCTGTGCTTACCCAGCTGGGAGCACAGAATGGGCACTGAGGGGGCAGGAGGAGGTCACAGCTCCATGGAAGCCTGGCAGGAATGGGAGAAAAACTGAGAAAACACCCAGGAAAAGGGCTGGGGAAGCAGCTCAGCCATTTTAGCAAAGAGGAGATGAAAGGAACCTCTGAGATGAGGGGCTCAGGTGCCAAGGAGCTGCTGCAGTGGGACAGGAGCCTCCAAAAATAAAACCACTCCTCTGCACCAGTGTGACACAACCGAGGGGGCTTCACACCCCCAGGAACATCCTGAACATCCCAGCTGGGGGATGTGGGGGTGCCAAGCAGGGCAGGGCCACACCTGGCTGGGGACAGCAGGGACAATGCCCAGCCCTGGGCACACCAGGGGCTGGCACAGGTGGAACTCCCTCCCCTCCTCCTGCCCACACTCGTGCTCTCCTTGGCTCCTGCCTTCTGAATCCCGACTTCCAGAGCAGGGGGAGCTCTGGGCAGGCACACAGGGCTGGATCCTGCTGAAAGCCTTTGGTGCCTTTCATCAGGGCTGGGGGAAAACAGCCTTGGGCTGGAGGAGAGGGGCCAGGCCCTGGCAGCGGGTCCTGCTGCTCACGGGCCACAGAGACTGAGTCCTGCTGATGGCCAGAGAGGCTCTGGGACAGAGACTGCATAAAGGAATAAAGCAGGGATTTATTAGAAACCCTCCAAAGGATTCACCTTGGGCAGTGCAAGGGCCTGGCTGAGGTTACACCCAGGATGGACCCAAGTCAGGAGTTTCACACTTTTATCAGTTTTGGTCCATTCCCTTGTTGGGGTTCATTGTCCAGTTCCAGCTCCAGGTTCTGCAGTCCCACCCTCCCAGATCCTCTCCTCAATTCTCTCTGTTTGCACTTTTTGGGGCTGGAAAAGGATTGTTGTGTGTGACTGAGCTGGGAGGAGAACTTGTGACACTTTCTATGGAGTTCAGAGTTATATCCTAATGCAGTGCAGAATCTGGGAAATATAAAAACTAAAACTTCAGGCATCATTCTCTCCTGGGCAGGGTGGGTTTAACCCTCTCCATCCCACCTCTCCGTGTGCAAATAAACCCAGGAAAGCGCCAGGGACCCTTTTCACCCCGAGTCAGGGCAGGGCGCTGCCCCGGCGCCGCGGGCACAGCAATTGGAGCATCCCTCGTTAACAAAGCCACTCATGCGGCTCGGCGCACCCACGCCAAGGTCACGGCTGCCTTCCCCGCTGAGATGTCCCCCCCAAGCCGAAGCGACAGTCGGTCCCCAGGAGCCTCTGGATGCCACTTCGCCCAGCTCCTCATTAGCGACAATTAACAGGCAATCAATGGGCCCGGCAGAGCTGGCACTTGGCGGGGAACAAGTCCCCTTTCAGCGGGGGGAAAATGAGCATGGCCTTTGTTGTGCTTTTGGTTAAATGAGCCAAAAACCTGCCAGGGAACAGAATTGTGTCCCAAACTGGACCCTTGGTGCCACCCCAGCCAAGCAGGAGAGAGAGCTGGGGCTGCTGCAGGTGTCCCCTCCTGGTCACTGCAGTGTCCCCTCCCTGCCAGCTGCAGGTGTCCCTCCTGGCCAGGTACAGGTGTCCCCTCCTGGTCACTGCAGGTGTCCCCTCCTGGCCATCCCTCCCTCTGGACACCCACACGATGCTCCCAGCCAAGGGCAGGCAAGGTGGGAGCAGGGACCAGGGGGAGAAACATGGACTGGCTTGGGTTGGATGGGACATTAAAATTCATCTCATTCCACCCCAGCCATGGCAGGGACACCTTTCACTGTCCCAGGTGCTCCAGCCCCATCCAGCCTGGCCTTGGGCACTGCCAGGGGCAGCCACAGCTTCTCTGGGCACCTGTGCCAGGGCCTGCCACCCTCACAGGGCAGGAATTTCATCCTAATATCCCATCTAACCTCACTCTCTGCCAGTGTGAAGCCATGCCCTGCATCCTGCCACTCCATCCCCTATAAATTTCCTCCACACTTCTTGCAGGTTCCCTTCAGGCACTGCAAGGCCACAACTGGGTGATCCCAAAGCTTCTCCTCTCCAGGCTGCACAATCCCAAGGCTGCCAGCCCTTCCTGTCCTGGGAGCCCAGGGTAGGGAGCAGCCCTCCAGGAGAGGATGGGATGGGATGGGATGGGATGGACACTCTCCAGGCAGGATGGTGCTGCTGGCTCAGAACCACCCACAAGGGGCAGGCAGGATGGGATGGACACTCTCCATCCAGGATGGTGCTGCTGGCTCAGAACCACCCACAAGGAGCAGGCAGGATGGGATGGACACTCTCCAGCCAGGATGGTGCTGCTGGCTCAGAACCACCCACAAGGAGCAGGCAGGATCCCTCCAGCCTCACCATTCCCTGCAGCTGGGCACTGCCAACCCTCCACAGACTCTGCTTGCTGGGTTCCTGCCTAGCTGAGGGAGGGGGAAAAAAAAAAAAAAAGATAAAAAAGACAAGAAAGCAAGAGGGAGATGGGCTGGATGTGACAGCTGGGGGTGTGACACAGGAGCCCTGTTAGCAGTGTTTGTGCCTGCAGCTGGAGCAGGGGCAAAGCCAAGGAGAGTTCCCCAGGTGCCTGCAGCAAACAAAGGCACCTGAAAGGTGCTTTTCCTGCCAGGGCAGCAGCACCTCAGGGTGCTGTGCTGATGGCTCCTGCCACATTCCCAGGATGGGAAACTCTTGTCATCCCTCCAGCCACCCTTCCTGCAGCACAAGGGCAGCATCTGCCCCCACGCTGTGCCTGCCAGGGGCTGAGTTTGGGGGGTTTCACACCCCAAAGAGAGGCCACAGTGCCTTGTGCCACTGGATATTGGGACCAGGCCAGCCTGGGGACAAGATGGGACTGGGGGATGTGGGGATGTGACCACAGCAGACCCCAGCAGCTCTCCAGGGATCCAGAGGAAGGATCTGGCAGATCTCTCACTGACTGAGAGCCCTTTGTGCCCAGCAGCTGTGCTGCACCAAGAGAAGCCAAGGCAATCAGCATTTTTTGGAGACACTCTGGAAAATCTTCCCTGAGTGATGGGGAGAGCACAGCAAAGGGCCTGGAGCCACCTCCCAGCTGTGGGAGCTGCTGTGCTGGCAGTGCCCCGTGGCAGAGCAGCACTGTCCCCACGCAGGGATCCTGCCAGGACCTCACTGAGCCCCCAGACCCCACCCTGGCACCCCAAACTGCCAGGCAGCACAAAGCCAGGCACAGAGCTCCTGGCACCTTCCCTGCAGCACAGCCTGCAGGAGACTGTTGGATGCAACAGTGGTCAGGATGGTGGTGACAGAGAGGTCTCTATATTCTGGTCTTGAAACTTGTGGTTTATTGCACAGGGCGTGGGTAAAAAGGGCAGAAAGAGAATGGGGGGTAGTAAGAGTGCTAAGAGGTAGGAGAGTGGTAAGAGAGCAAAGTAAGAGAGAGATTTTCCCATTTACAACACAATAAATCTTCTTCTGTGTTGAATATTTAATTTCCACTAACCAGTCTAATACAAGATACAAATCCTGCAGCATTTACATACAGCCTATAAGAATCATTACATTACCATCATGTGTTATACTTTAAACCCTAAAAATTGCTCTTTGGACCCCTTCTGCCAATCCAGCAGGGTCTTCTCTGACCATTGTTCTATCAAGAGGGGATTGCTTTTGGCCAACCATCCTATTGTCCCCTAGTTATTTAGTAACTGAGGTTCAGTATCTCAAAGATGGCTTTCATTTCAATCTCGCTTATGGTTTCCATATTCTCAAAATCTTTTGCCAGGCAATTGTATTTATATTTATAAGGTTTTCCTGATTCATCCTTCCCAACAACAGCCCAGGTGGGAAAGGCCACCAGGAGTGAGCTCATCCCTGGAGGCAGGGCAGGAGCTGCCTGGGGATCAGGCAGCAGCTGCAGCTGGCCAAGGCAGGATTATTTTTAACAGCTACTTGTAGAATGCAGTGAGTGCAAAGCTCTGCTCCCCCCAGCCCTGTCCCCAGCACGTGCAAGGCACAGATCCCTCAGGAAGGCTTTTTATGGGGTTTCCTGCTCCCCCTGGCTATGGCCACACCACCCCTCCCTCACATGCCACTCACCAAAGTCTTTCCATTCCCCCTTGAGCTGTTTCCTCTCCTCATTAGGGATCCACCTACCTATCCATCTTCTCATTCTCTCCCCCTCTGTGGCTATTTTTAAGATGCCATAAAAGCTTTCAACAGGAGCATCCTCAGGGAGGCAAGGGATTTTATATGTAGCCCATCAGGAGGAGTCATCACCACATAACTCACCACAGGCAGTGACTTTCTTTTTTTTTTTTTTTCTCTCAAAAGCAGGGGAGGGGAGAACATCCACACTCAGCCAGCTCATCCAGGCACCTCCTTTTCCAGAGGGGAAGGATCAGATCCAGCCCACTCCTCTCCCAGCAGGGCCAAGGTGTCTCAAGTCACATCTGGGGCTGGGTGAAGGGATGGTTTTGCTCCCTGATCAAAGGCTCCAAGCTGGGATCAGCTGGGATCATCCAGCTTCATGGAAGGGTGGCCTGAGAGGTTCTCCCTGTGTGCCCACACACCTGGAAGCTGCTCTGCTTCTTGGTTCATGGTCAAAAGGTGGGGGAAATTCCAGCAAAACTGCCTGGACAGACAGACAGACACAGACAGATGGGAGCAAGGTGTTCATCATGCCTTAGTGATTCTCTGTGCCCGCTCTGGGAATCCAGGCTGGGAGCAGCTGGGACTGGGAGATCCCCTCCACATGTCCCAGCCAGTGCCTCTGAGCCAGGCAAAGACCCACCCAGTCCCCAAGAGGATTTAAAAATAGCTCCAATTCTCCAGCAAGAGCAATCCCTGGAAGTGTCCAAGGCTGGGCTGGGCAGGGCTTGGAGCAGCCTGGTCTGGGGAGGGTGTCCCTGCCCATGGCAGGGGGTGCTACAAGAACTTTAAGGTCCCTTCCAGCCCTGGCCATCCTGAAATTCCATGAAAATTCCATGAAAATTCCATGAAAATTCCATGAAAATTCCATGAAAATTCCATGAAAATTCCATGAAAATTCCACGATGGCCAGGGCTGGCAGCACAGCTGGGATGTTGGGAAGGACAGGCAGGGCTGTGCAAGGTCCTGTTCCACAGGGACACGTGGATTTGGGAGCTCACACCCAGCCCTGCTCCACATCTGGCTTGTCTGATCCTGGGAATGTCACCTAACTCCCTGCTCTGAGGACAGGTCAAACCCTGGAATTCAGGCTCAGGCTGGCTGGAGGAAGGGTTTTTGAGGCTGGCAAAGCTTTTCCTTCCCCACAGCTCTCCAAATGTGCCACTTGTTGCCAGGAGAAACCAGAAGCCAAGGGGATGCTTCAAACCTCAAGCACCTGCTCCCTTCTCCCACTGCTGTGCTCCTCAGACAAGCCTTCCCACAAAGACTTTCCCAGTTCTGAACCTTTTCCAAGAGTCAGAAAGAAGCTGATTCAAAATGGAAGTGGAATAAAATGTCCATGAGCAGAAAAACAAATGATCCTCAGGGCTCTGCAGACCTTGCCAGGCCAGCAAGGGTAAGAAGAAAGGAAGGTCAGAGAGGCTGGCTGAGGAAACCACAGCAGCAGCTCCTTTTTCTCTCTGCTCTCCGCCCCAGGCAGTGGAGAAAGCTCATCAATTCCCAGGCCAGGGCTTATGGCTGATACTGATAAAGCATTCAGAAAACTCCACCTGAGCTGAAAAATGCACCGAGGAGCTGGGGCCTATCAAATACCTGAGCCACCAGCAAATAAATGAGACTGTGCAGCCGAGCTGGCTCCTGGGAGAGATCACTTGGGGCCTGCTAAACCTCCATCAGCCCTTCCCTGAAAGCCAGGAGAGCATCCCAGCCCTGTGGGGAAGAGCATTCCAGCTGTTCTACACCCCTGACTCCAGAGGTGCTGGGCACAGGAGGGCTTGGCACAACCAATTTCCCTGTTCAGGTTCCCAGTCCCCCTGCCAGCCCTGCCCACAGCCCAAATCCCTGAGCCTGAGGCACACATTCCCTTCCATCCTGCAGAACTCTCCATCATTGCTCAACCCAGCTCTTGCCATGACCACTCCACCCCCAGATGCTTTCTGGAGGTGCTGCAGCACTCACAGCTCGTGCACTGATGTATTTAACAACTAAAAATATCAAATGAGGTGTTCCAACCACCCCATCACGACAGGGCTGCAGGGTCTGGGTGGGATTTTCTTCCCTCCTTCCCAGCAGAGGCAGCAGCACATGGACTCCTGTCATCAGCCCAGCCTGCTGGCATCCCAAACGCTGTTATCCTGCTGAACCAATCATCACTGGATGATGAGAAAATGTGCTCTTTATTTTAGAGGAATTAGAAGAATTCAATCGCTTCAATTGACCATACAGCACGCACTGCTCTGGCCTGCAGGGCCACTTTCTGTGGCTCCTGCTCTTCCAAGGGCCAGCTGCCAGCAAAGAGGGTTTGAAAGAGCTTGGATGAAGCCTGGGGAGAGGACAGAGCCCATCCACCAGCCCAGGGACAGAGCTGCTGCCTGGGACTGGAATTCTCTGGCAGCAAAGCAAATGCAATGGGTGATTGTGCCTCTGCTAGGCTGGCCAGGAAAACAGGCAATGATTTGTATCTGGGTCTTTGTCACAGTCAGGGTATTGAGAGGACTAAAATGTGGGCAGGGAGTCTGGGAGCTCCAAATTCTAGAAAACACCCTGCTCATGACATCCAACCCTCTGGGTTCCCTGCATTTCTGAACACAGGAAATAAACCAAAACTCCCTGCAGGACCCTCCCAGCTGCTGGCCCACAGGGTGGGGACACCTGCTGAATCACCTGCCTGAGGAGCAGAGCTGCAGCTCCCAGGGATGTGCAGCACCACAGGATTCCTCTTTAATTACACAGAGGGCCTTAATGGAGTTTGCTGGTAAACACCTTGTAACCACATGTGCCTGGAGATTACGGGGTAATTATGCTTAGAGGATCACGATCTAAGAGCAAGCACGATTTAGGGAGGACAAAAATAACCAGGCAAACATGCTGCACTCATCAGGATGTGTCAGGAAGCCTTCCCTTCCCAAATGCTGTCCAGCCTTTGCTCACAGCTCCTTCTCAGAGTAGGAAATTCCTCTCGGCAGGAATTTGAGAGGTGGCAGGGATAGGGATGAGACTTTCCACTTGGCATTCCAAACCTTCTTCGGGAGCTCTCCGTGCTCCAACAGGCTCCCAGCTGCTCCAAGCGTGGGGAAGAATGGCTCAGCCCACCCTGGGCTGAGTTGCCATCAGATTCTGGCCTCTTTTTTTTCCCCAGGTGCAGGTTGGAGACAGGAGGGAATGTGGAAGGTGCCAGGTTTGTGAACCAGCCCCAACCAGCCAGTGCCACACTGACCCTGCCAGACCCAGGGGTTTCACCTCCCCACGAGCTGGGATGCCCCTTGTGAGACCCAGAGCAAGCAGGGGCACCTTGCTCCTGACAAAAACAGTGCCCCTGGTTGTTCTGGGCCTCACAAAAACCAGTAGCCCCTCTCCCACCCCAAAGGAGCTGGGCCAGAAGGGGTGAGATGTGCGAATCCCACAGTGTGACTCACAGACAGCACTCCAGGGACCTGCAGCACCCAGAGCTGCTGGCTCCCTCCAAAGCAGCAGAAGGGATCCTTCCCACTCATTTCAGGGCTGAAATCCTCGGGGCAGTGACAGCTTTAACCCCCTCAGCACAAACACAGCCTTGGTCACTGCCCAGATTCCGAGGGGGATGCTGGCTGCAGGCAGAGCAGATTCCAGGGGCTGATTTTAAGGCATGTTCTCTTGGCCAAGGGTTTGTCCTACAAGCTCCAGCTGCCATGGAAATGCCAACAGCACCACAGACCTGCTTGCTAAGGTAGGGATCCATTTGTAACCAATTAGTGAGAGGCAGTGATAGCCTAACAAATGTAAACACCAACACTGTGCCCTCCAAACCCTCAGTGCACAGCTGGAATCCCAGGAGCCACCTTCCCACCCTCAGGATAGCAGTCCATGCCTGACATCACGTGGTTTTACCTCTTCACCTCAAACACAAAATTTTCATCTGGCTTTATCTTTTACCCTTCAAATCCAACGTCCCCTCAGCAAGGGCTGGGGAGGCTCCTGTGTGCTGTGCATGGAGCATCTCCAGAGATAAATGCAGCAAACCCTGCCCAGAGCTCCTGGAGGCCTCACAGATTTGCTCACCAGCGTGGCTTGGGGCCAGCTGTGGCCCACAGCCACAGGTTTCCTGCCTCACATCAGCTCCAGGCAGGAGAGAAGCGTTAACAAAATGCACCCAGTGAGATGGGAAGCAGTGGTGGGAATTCACAGATCAGATGGTGGCATTTTATCCTCAGCTGTGCATCTCCTCCATTTGCCAGACCCAAAATTTTAGCCCCTCAGGCACAGCTGGGCACCATAAATTTGTGCACAACCCTTGTCCTGGGGAGAAAAACGGCCAAAAAAAAAAAAAAAATCAAAGCAGCAGACCTGCCCATGCTGGGAGGGCTGGGAAGCCTCTGGCAAGTGGCACCAAGCTCCACTGAGCCACTGGCCACCAGCAGAGGGGGAAAAAAGCCATGGTGGGTCAGTGGCATGACACAAGGCTCCCAGGATTTGGTTTTTTGTGCCTCGTGGGCAGATGGATTTAAGGTTTACAGGTTGGGGAGGGATGGCCAGAGCTGGGCAGTGCTCACAGCAGCCCCAGAACTGCAGAGATGGCCCCAGACCGCAGCCTGGCTCACACAGCCACTGCTGGGAAAAGCATTGAATTTGGACACCCAAATTGCACACTCCAGCTGTTGGGAAAACGTCTGGGAGCCCAACAGGGCAGAGCCAGCAGGGTTTGCACACCCCTGGGACCTGGAGTGAGCCAGAAATCACCAACCCCAGCACTGTGAGTGACCAGGAGATGTCACAGAGTTGCCAAGCCTTGACTCAAACACGTGGCTACTTAAAACGGGGTAATGGCAATTCAGGCAAAGGCTGCAAAGGCCCCCCAAAACGGGCTTGGCAAGAGCCCTGGCACTGCTGAGTGATGTGCCCAGGGCCACAGAAGCAGGAGCAGCTCCCATGGGGCAGGCAGCACAGTCTGGCTCCCTGGAACCTCTCTGCATGTGGGAGGCTGCAGCTGAAGGAGTTTCTGCAGCACCATCAGATAGCTGGAACACCCCAGTGCCATAAACAGCCCTTATCTCCTGCAGCAGCCAAGCCAGCTATTAAGAGCTGGGAAAGAATCCCACAAGGAACCAACAGGCATTGGCCAAAACCGGCTTAGAGGAAGCTTAGCAGCCCCACCTGGCCACGGTGGCCACTGAGCCCACCAGCCCTCTGCATGGGGCCCGAGCTGCTGGCCCGGAGGAGCAGAGGGAGGACCCTTTGTTATCAGGCATCCTGCAGGCTCGGAAAGAATCAGTCCCTATTGTTTCCTACCTAGGCAGCGGAGCCCCGCTCCCCCGGGAGGGGGGACTGCTCCTGTCCCAGGTGTGGCTCGGGCACAGGGCACCTGCAAAGTTTCCTCGCCTCTGACACAGCCCCACAGAGCTGGAATCACCTGTTCTGTTGGCTCGCAGCGTGCCAAGGCATTTTTCACGGTGTTTTGCTCGGGAACCACCCCAAGCCCTGGGATTGAGAAACCTCAGCACGCCAAGGCAATAGAGAAGTTGCTGCTCTGCTGTCACACGGCTCCAGGAGCCACGGGGGCTTTTCTGGAGGGGTTATCCCAGGAAGAAGCCCCTCGGGTGGCCATCAGCATCAGCTCCTCCAGCAGGGATTCGCTGCTTTTAAAGGAAGGGATCAAGGTGGGCACGGCTGTCACACAGCACGTCAGGCAAGGAAAAGAAATTGATTGCGACTTGCTTAACCCCGATCAATGTTCCCAGACTTTCCAACAAGGGCACGGAATCCAAAGTGAGCAGCCTGGTGCCAGTTCTCATCTCATGCAGCACATTTCCGAGCTCTGCTTCTTCAGAAATTCATCCACACAGCGCATGAGTGCCTCTGTCCCTGTCTCACACGCACAATAGGAACACCCACACCCCCAGCTGCACAAGGTTTGGTTTTTGGTTTTTTTTTTCCAGGATTGCACCTGTGCTTCGCTCAGGTTTCTGGGTCTCTCCTCGCCCTTCTCCTCCTCCCCTCACATCCATTTCTCCCCAGGCAGAGGCAGCAGCAAGTGAGGCTGTGCCTGTCAGAGCGCTCCTGGCTGCCTCTCACCATGTTGCGTATCGACATTTCAGTCGATGCTCTGCCCTCCAAAACCCCAGAAATCCAAGCCAAGAAAAGTACTCGGCGGAGATAAGCCCCACGGCTCAGCCCACATCAAACACAGCCGAGCCAGAGCCTGTCAGAAAGCAGGCGAGCAAAAGGCAGGCAGGAAAACAACCCAAAATTCCATCCCACTAGGCTTGTCAGCGCTGCTATGACATTTTCTTTCCAATTCCTCCCAGCCAGCTCGGTGCGGTATCAGCCCCATTCCCACAGCCAAGACGAGAGGACGCCGTACTCACTGCTAGTGCTCATCCTGCCGCTCCTTCCCCGTCCTTCTCATCCAACAAAGGGCCAAAGATGCTCCTTAAATCCGCTTTTCCTGCCGCGGGAGGAGGCTGCCGCTCTCCTTCTCCCAGGAGGAATATTCCCGGTGCGATCCGCCGCCTAGCGCATCCCAGCGCTGCTGGCCCCGGGGCTGGCGGATGCCAAGGTCACGGCCGGCGGGGAGGGGACACGGGGGGTGGCCGGGACCGGCCCGGGGGAGGGTCCCGGAGGGGCGGAGGGACCGGCCGGGCTCGGCCATGCACTGCGGAGCGCGGCCGCAGCCGCCCGCTTATAGCGGCGGGGCCGTGCAGAACCGGGACCGCCCCGGCACCGGCACCGCCCCGGCACAGCCCCGGCACCGCCCCGGCACCGGCACCGCCCCGGCACCGGCACCGCCCGCGGGCAGCCCCCGGCCGGGCACGGGAAGGGACGGGCAGGGCGGCGGCCGCACGGACACGGATCCCTGCACGGACACGGAGGCGGCTGAGGGATGCTCAGCCCTGGCACTGCCCTGCCCTTCCCTGCCCAGCCCTGCTTTTCCCCACCCGCTGCAGTCCTGCCCACTGCCCTGCCCTGCCTTCAGTTCTGTCCACAGCCCTGCCCTGTTCTGCTCTGCCCTGCCCTGTTCTGTCCTGCCTTCAGTCCTGCCCAGCCCTGCCCTGCCCAGCCCTGCCCTCAGTCCTGCCTGCAGTCCAGTCCTGCCCCCTTCCCTTCCCTTCCCTTCCCTTCCCTTCCCTTCCCTCCCCTTCCCTGAAACTTCCCTTCCCTTCCCTTCCCTGAAACTTCCCTTCCCTTCCCTGAAACTTCCCTGAAACTTCCC
>JAOTQP010000680.1:1206920-1218261 GCA_026413545.1 Cichladusa arquata
CCTTCCCTTCCCTTCCCTTCCCTTTTCACCCCCCTGTCCTGCCCTGTTCACTCTCCAGCATCCCAGAAATGCTGTCCCAGGACACAGGGATGCAGTTCATGCCGCGAGCTGGGTCTCCTGCAGTGCCAAGGTTCCCTCCTGCAGCTGTCCAGGCTGGCACCCCCAGCTCTCCTGGCAGCCTGGGTGTCTGTCCCACGCCAGGATGGGGCAGGCTGCAGGATGGAGAGGGGCTCTTCCCTTGGGATCAGAGCAGCCTTCCCTGCTGCCAGCACCTCAGCATCCCTGCCAGGGCTTCAAAGCCCTGAGCTCCTTGTTTTGTGGGTGAAACACTCAGTATCAGATAAAAGCCATGCCCAGGCTGCTCCCCAGGTGCCCACATCCCCGGGGCTGTGCCCACCCGCCTGCAGAGCCCCCAGGAAGCTGTGCTGGGGTTCCAAGCTGTGATTCTTGCAGCGATTCCAGGATCTGAGCTCCAGCCCTGCCGCTAATGAAGGAGGTTTTTCATGCAGCGTGACAGTCTCTGGCGCTGCTGGGCTGGAGAGCTGCTCAGAGACCCTTTGGCTGCGCCCTCCTCTCGCTGCTTTATTTGCAGCAGATGTTGGTGGTGACGTGACAAGACAGGTAGCAAGTCGTGTGAGCCGTGCTGGTGCTGCCAGCTCTCTGCCAGCCCTGCTGCCTGTCCCCTTTGGCTGTCCCCTCCCCTGAGGATGAGCAGTGGGAGGGGGAGCCTGGAGGTTCCTGCAGGGCTGGGGGGGACGGAGCTGCTGATACAAGAAAGATTGAGAGACGCTGTTTACAAGAACATGTAGTGACAGGACAAGAGGGAGTGGCTTTAGAGGAGGTTTAGATTTGATATTGGGAAGAAATTCCTCCCTGGGAGGGTGGGGAAGCCCTGGCACAGAGTGCCCAGAGCAGCTGTGGCTGCCCCTGGATCCCTGGAAATGTCCAAGGCTGGATGGAGCTCTGAGCAGCCTGGGCTAATAATGAAAGGTATCCCTGCCCATGGATGATCTTTAAGATCCTTTCCAACCCAGGCCATTCTATAACTCTGTGATGATTCTATGACATAGCACAGAGGGATGGCTCAGGTTGTGCTGAGTTTGGCCTTTTGTAAAGTTTCCTGTGCCTGATGAGTGTCCAGGTGTCCCCTCCTCAGGAAAGGTCCCCATCCCAGCCAGACTGACGTGGGTGGTGTCAATGACACCCATCTGAGGAGTCAATAAAGCAGCCACGACGTGAGCTGGTCCCCACGGTTCAGCAGCTAATTGAGCTTCTTCCACTGACCTGGTTTCCAAATCTTGTTAACTTGCTGCCTTTAGAACAACTTGAAATTTCCAGCACAGCCAGGCTGGGGTTGCAGAGGGCTGCACAGGAGGATGGGGTGCTCTGGGGGAGCACCAGTGCAGAACCTCTGTCCTTCCAGTCCCTTCCCAGCTGGGTGGTCCCAGAGATGCTCTGTGGGCACTGCCAGGTGGGCAGGGTGCCAGCTGCTCCCTGCAGTGGGATCTGCGAGTTTTGGAGCTGGGGAGATGACAGCAAGGAGCTCTGACCCTCCCCAGCTCATCCAGAGCCCCTCACCATCAGCGTGTTTTGGAAACCCCATTTCCTTTCCTTTGTCTGAGGGAGCTGCCTGCGAAAGCTGCCGTGAAAGGATGTTCGGGATGCCTGAGACAAGGAGCCAGAAAGGAGGAAATGTCAGGATGTGAAGGCAGCCTCCTTTCATCCCTTTGTGTCTGTGCACTGCAACATGAATTTTCACAGCAATTATTGGATGTGTTTTTCCCACAAGGCTCCTGCTCTGTTCAGCACCTGCAGGTCCCACAGAGCTCAGGCTGTGCAGAGCAAGGGGAGCCCTGCATCCTTCAGTGGGAAGGGACACGGGAGTGGTGGAGATAAGAGGACAGAGGACAAAAAAGGTGCTAATTTCATTTATTTTTTCCTTCCCTGGACACTGGGATTTTTATCCCTCCTCCATGCCTTTGTAAAATGCTGAGCATCACCTAAACTCACCCCACCTGCTCAGACACTGTGTTCTCTCTTTCCCTGATGCCTGGTGAGAGCTGGAAGCTGCTGGCTGCACGTGGAATCACCAGGAGCTGGGCTCAAACACATCGTGTGCCCCACCTGCACCAGGAATTCAGAGAGATCCGTGTGTCTCTGCCCTGTGCTTCCATGTGAGGCTGTGCTCAGCTGCTGTCCCTGGGGAGGGACTTCAGTCCTTTCCTGGGAAGGGATTTTGGGAATCCCTCCTCACCCCCGTGGGACTTGGGGAGAGATGAGGAATGGTGAGGCTGCAAGGGAATATCAGACAGCAGGTCCCAGAGCTGGGTGTGACAGTTAGGAGAGGTAACAAATCCCATAAACGCCCTTATCTTCAATATCCTCGGGGGGGTTGATCCATGAGCAGCCTCAGCTCTGGCATTTCGGTTTTTTGGGAGCAGGAGCATCCCTCCCAGCACACCCGGACACCGCACACACATCCGCGCTCACAGGACCAACTTCCCTGCGCTTTTCCACCCCCTCCCCTCCCTCTGGAGTCATTTGGGTTCAGCCTTGGCTGCCGGGCTCTGACAATCCCCGGAGGGCTGGAAATGCCTCTCCCGGGTTGGCAGCAGCATCCCCTGCCCGCGGGTGCGGCAGCACCGACGTGTCCGTCTGTCTGTCCGTCTGTCCCCGGGGCTCCAGCTGGCCAAACACGGCCCCGGCAGCCCCAGCCCCCGGCTCAGCTCCTGCCCCTTGCTGCCAGCAAAGCCTCTCCTGTCTCAGCAGGGAGATGTGAGTGCAAAGAGCAGCAGGGAGATGCCCCTGGGCACAGCCCCACGCCCCGCGCTGGGCAGGCTGCACAGAGGCACGGCTGACTCATCGCAAGCTGGTGACATTTTCCAAAAAAAGCCTCAAAGTCCGGGGCTGTGATGTTCCCAAAAGGCAGCAGAAGAGCCTAAGGGGGCTGGAGACCCCATTCGACCACGGCACATGGGCTGTGTCATGGGATGGAGGAAATTCTGCCTCGCTGGGCAGTTCCCATCCACTTTTCTCTTGTCCCTGGTTCCCCTGGGAGGTGGGATAAGGCAGGGTGAGGTCAGGAGTGGTCAGTCAGGACTCCTAGTGAGGACAGAATTCTTTTCTATGTGATGGAGATGAACATTTGAAGTTGTGAGTACCCACAGAGCAACTGGGACCAGAGGCAGTGAACTGGGCAGTGGGGCCCTGGTGCCTCATCCAGCTCTCCTCCTCCTCCTCCTCCTCCTCCTCCTCCTCCTCACAGCCACCATTTGCCAGTGGTTTGGCTGTCTTCCAGTTCCCCCAGCAGCCCTTCCCAGCATTTCCCCACATCAGCAGGAGGAGACACAGCCTGGCAGAGGCAGATGTTCCCCGGGCTGCCTGCACTAAAGTGATAATCAAATGATAGATTATTTTCAAGCAAACTCTCATTTTCAGGCATTAATTTTAGTGCTGTGCAAAGGGAGGCAATGAAAAGAGCACCCAGGCAGTGGAGGATGGGTGGGATCTGGATGTGCTCCAGGGAAAGCTGATGCACCACAGCCCATCTGTACCTGTAGCCATCCTGCAAAGCCACCAAGGGATGGCTCCATCCTCTGGCTCCATCCTCCTGCATCCTCTTTCCTTCTTATCCTCACCAAGGCTGTCTCTGGGACAAATATTCCCAAACCAACAGCAGATGAGTCAGAACAAGTCCTGCAGAAGCTCTGCACATCAGGGATGTTCCCATTCCCTCCTGCAAGACCTGGACACCAGGGGAGGAGAGGAGAGGTGCTGCATGGCCTGCACTGGTGGAGGAGTGATGGCAAAAGTTTAAGGGTATTAAAAGTCAGTGTTTTTTCCTAAAAGCTGCAAATTTTCACCCTGGAGCCCTCTGGAAAAGTCCAGGAGCAGTTGCTGTGTCACACAGCAGGGCTGGGGCTCCCAGGCTCTGTCAGGGCTGCTCCATTTCTGTGTCATACCCTGCAGGTGACACAGAGGGACCCTTTTTGGGGACAGCCACCTTGCTGAGCTGGCAGCTCCTGCCTGGCACAGGGAGCTCAATTCCAGCTGCTCCCTGCCCTGCTTCCCCACTGGTTTCACCCCACTGAAGGGCAGGGGAAGTCGGGGTTAATTTTGGTTTTCTCTTTGTGGCTGCCCTGGAGCACCAAGGGCTGCTGGAAGAAGGAATTCCTCCCCTTGAATTAGGAATATGAGATGTTCATGGACAGCCCTGCCCAGCATGAACCAGCTGTGGGAAGCCCAGCTCTGGGATCTCTGCACTCCTGGAATTTGCCTGGAATTCCTCCTGCCTTCCCAGAGCTCCTGAGGGAGCACCCCCTGCTCAGGAGGAAAGATTCACCCTGGGAAATGCTGCTGCTTTCTTATTGCTGCAGTGCTATTACCACAATAATTCCATTTTCCTCGTCTTCCTCAAATTATTCCAAGGGAAAACTGGGAATCAGGGTGATTCTGGGGGAATTTAGGGCAGCTCCAAGGACTGGAGCTCAGGCCAGGTCTCCAGATCCTCGGGAGGAGGCCAAATGCTGTAATTAAGCAAAGCTAATTTCTTTTTCCACTTCTAAGCTGCAGAATGGCTCGCCCCAGGTAAGCAGCAGGTTATCTCTTTTCTAGGAAATCTCACTCTTTTTTTTTTTTTTTTTTTTGTTCCTCAGTCTAAAAATGGAATGCAGACCCTGAAAATAAATTCCCAGAGAACACCACTGTGCAAACATCCCAGGCTTTGATTCAAAGTGTTTGGATTAATTAGCTTAAACTGAAAGCTTTCATTCTGATTTCAGCCTCGGCTTTATGGACAAAAAATTAAAGCAGCAAAGCTTTGGAAGTTGAAAAATCAAAATGTTCCACCCTGAAAATATCAAAACAAGATGCTGAGCCTCGCTGAGCTGCTTTGTTGCTTTCTAAAAGGAAATGGCATCAAGACCAACACCTTTACAAAAAGCTTGGATCATTAAGCACTTCAAAAAAAAAAAAAAAAACAACCTAGTTCAGCATAAGCAATTAATTTCTTAATTAGATTTTCTCTTTTTCTTCCAGAGGGAAGTCTAAAAATATTGATTTTCCCTGTTTTATCCAAAGATTTCTTTAAATATGATTCCCCCCTCACTGGATGATTAAGCTGGAGCTTGAGCTGTGGGAATTATATGGGGTGGTTCATATAAATTCACTTTGTCATCTTTCCTTCTCCTTGTCCTGTTTATTTCTGTTCCAGTGGCAAAATAGGACCAGGGTAAAAGCAGAAGATAACACAGAAAATCAGAGACTGGAAGAGAAATTGAACATGAACATGAAATATTTTGAAAGCCTCATTTTCTAGAGGTGAAATACATTTCCTTTGGAAACCTCTCAGAGGAGAACAACTCTGATGTTTGGAGCAGTTTTTCCTTCTGATTTTTCAGCAGCACCTGGATGAACCTCAGCTGGACATTCCCATCAGGATGTGCCAGAGCATTACCTGACCTGGGGTGTTTTTAACTCAGGAACGAGAAAATCCCTGCTGGAATTGTGTGACCACTCACTCCCGAGTCCTGCCCAGCTGTGAGCTCCCCAAATCCCTTGGAGAAGATCTCCAGAGGGTTAATTTAGCTGGAGATATCCTCCAGACTCACCTCTTGTGTCCCTGCTGCTGCTCAGGATGCTGCTCCCTTATTTTGGAGCTTTGCCTTGTTTTTCCTGGTGATCCCAATTCCACAGCCCCTTAGGGCTTGGGGTTTTTTTTTGGGGGGGCTGGGGACAGCAGGGCTGCAATCCCATTTTCCCAATGTTTTCCCAATGCTGTGGAGTGGTTCCTGCTGCCATCTAATGGCTCTGACAATTAATATCCGGCAGGGAGGGCCTGGCAGCAGGAGGACACACCGAGCTCAAAACACAGCTCAGTGTCCCTGAGGTGACACTGGGCACAGGGGGAAGGACAGGGACAGATTCCTATTGCAAAGATTAGGACAAGCCCCTTAGGGATGATGCCTGTGGTGCCAGCAGCTCTGCCCTTCCTGGGGCAGGGTGAAAGCACCTCACACTGTGAAATGCATGGACAAGGGAATATCCTGGTAATATCCTGAGCTGGAAGGATCCATAGGATCATCAGTGCAGCTCCTCACCCTGCACAGCCCCAGAATCCCAGCCTGTGCATCCCTGGGTGTGCTGCATCCATCCCAACCCTCCTGGAGCTCTGGCAGCCTCGGGGCTGTGCCATTCCTGGCGAGCCTGGGCAGTGGGATTCACACCCCAGTGCCAGGGAGGAGACCTCAAACCACAGCTCCCAGTGTGGTCCCAGCCTCCAGATCCACACAGATCCATCCAACACACACAGACAGTTTCCCAGTTTTCCAATTTTCCAATTTTCCAGTTTCCCAGTTTTCCAGTTTCCCAATTTCCCAGTTTGCCAGTTTTCCAGTTTTCCACTTTTCCACTTTTCCACTTTTCCAGTTTTCCAAATTTCCAGTTTCCCACTTTTCCAGTTTCCCACTTTTCCAAATTTCCAGTTTCCCAGTTTCTCACTTTTCCAGTTTCCCACTTTTCCAATTTTTCAGTTTTCCAAATTTCCAGTTTTCCAGTTTTCCCCTTTTCCAAGAGGGTCCATTTCCTCCTCTGGCTGAAAACAATGCAAGAGGAGCAGGACTCAGCGTTTCTGAGCACGAAGCGCTGAGTTCAGCTCAGTTCAGCCCCGGAGCCCTCTTAACCCTTTAGTTGTGGGATGGAGCAGAATTCCCAGTGCAGCAGCAGCAGCTTTGGATTGCCTGGTGTTGAGAAAAGTCAGAAAGGGCTTGGAGGTGGAAGAAAATTCCTGAGTGAGGGCAATAAATGAGAAGAAAGATCTCAAAGCCAGGCCAGGCTGGCTGCACTCCGGGACTGGCCACACCAGTTTGGCTGTGAAAGCCTTGAGATGTCCCTGTGTCCTCAGCCATGCATGAACCCCCCTTCCCCGGTGCTCCAGCTGCCAAAAAACTGGGAAATGCTCTCCCAACTCTTGGGGATGGAGGTACAGGAGGCAGGTTCTCCAGGTGTGCAGCCCCAGGGGTCCTGCATTGCTGGGGGGTGGCAGAGCTGGAGGGGGCAGGTGCTTATCGCTGCTCTGTGCCCATTTGCACGGGGTGAGAGCCAAAGCAGAGCGCTGGAATGAGGAAATGTCCCCGAGGAAATGTCCCCTGTGCCGGTGTCACAGCCCTCCCCCTCTGGGATTTCAGAGGGAAGGAAAGCTCTGCTCCACCTCACACCAAAGTGGGTGCCCTCACCCATACCAGAGGATCAAACCACGAACCGAGAGTTTCTCTGGCCTCAAACGAAACCTTTCATCTTTTTTTGTTTGCTTTTTCCTCCAGCGAAGCCGGGTCTGGGCTGACTTCCTTTGCTTTCAGGTTCAGTTTGAAATAACAAGCTGAAAAGCCACGAGGCTTCGTTTTTGAACCTGCCAAGGAATGGGCGACCTCGGAAAGAAACAGAAACCTCGGGAAAGCTCGATGTTAACAGCTCCATTGTTTCCAAGAGGAAAAAGCTCCCTGTGATTCCCTGTGCCGCGGACTTTAGCCGGGATGCACAAATACTGCTGGGTCCACAGATCTCTTGTTGTGCGCGCCTGTATTTGCGTTTTGGCAGGCAAGAAGGGCGGCTGGGAGCTGGAATTCCCGCAGGGAATGCCTCTCCCGGGATTTTGCTGTCGGGCTGAAGGTCCCCAGCTCCAAGGAGCGCCGGAGCTGCGAGCAGGACACAGGTGAGGCTGGAATGGGAGAGTTTGGGGCTGGAACGGGCACATTGTGCCCATGGAAAAACCTCCCTGGAATCGTTTCCAGGCGAAGGAGGCGCCTGGGAATTCCTGTTTATAGCGCAGCCCTGGGTAACTCCTTGACCTCTGCTGGGAAGAGGAGGTTCCCAGGATGATAAGGAGCTCTTGGAAGGAATTCCTTCGCTGGTGTGAGGGAGTGGCAGCGCTGGGCACGCTGGCGAACACGTCCGCAGCCCTGGCAGCTCCATCCCGGCTCCCTCGGGGCTTGGAGAGGCTGGAATTTCACCCGGGAGGGAAGCGGAGCTGGAGCAGGTCAGTGTGTCCCCTCCTGTGCCCTTTGTCCCGGCTGAGCAAACACTGCTGCTGGCTGGAGCCATCCACAGCCTCTGGGATTCCAGCCTGAGAGGAGTTTGGGGGTTTTGGAGGCTCGGCTGTGACAGGGATGAGCAGGGCGGGGAGGGACAGGTTGGGTTTGGGTCCTTTGGGATGGGGGCTGGGGTTGGCAAGGGGGATTTGGTGCCAGGGATTTGGTGCCAGCCCTGCAGAGCTCGGGGGCTGTGGCAGCTCTGTCCCCAAGCCCAGCATGCCTGAGAGCCACTCTCACCCCGTTCCGTGCCCAGGGCAGGGAATTGTGGCACTGGGATTGCAAAGGGAGCAGAGCCCCTGGAGAGCTGGCACAGGCAGAGAGCTCCCTCTGGAACAGGCTGAGATCCCAGGAAATATTCCATATTTTTTCCAGGGAGTCCAGGCTGCAGCAGCAGCAATGGGAGCTCTCCAGGCTTTTTTGGGAAGCACAGAGGTAGGAAGTGCAGTGAGAGGTTTTCAGCTCGCTGGCCAAAAGGCAAATTCCAGTTCAGGTCAAGCAGGAGGTGACATCTTTGCTTGTACAGGGATGGGTTTGGTTGCTATGTTGTCAAGGTAGAGTTAAAAATAAAAAGACATTTCACAACCCCAAAGGAAGACACTTGTGTTTAAAAATTCTAAAACTCTCATTTTGTTGATTTAAAAAAAAAAATAAAATTTTCTGCTGTGTAGAAGAAATTGATGCTAATTGGTGAGCAGGAACTGCTAAAATCAGGAATCTTCTTCATCCTGCCATCCCCATAGCTGGCTATTCCTCATGCTTTGCTTTAGGGGCACTGCAGTTGTGCCAAGCATGGGAATTGTCTGGTGAGAAATTCCCTCTCTGAGTCATGGAATCATAGACACCACCAGGTCTGGGTTAAACACTTTAAAATTTACCTCTGTTCACGGGCAGGAACACCTTCCACTGCACCAGTGTGCTCAGAGCCTCATCCAACCCGGCCTAAATCACTCCCTGGATTAATTATTCCCCACTCTGGAGAAGTTCAAGGCACTGCCATGGCTTGGGATGCAGCCTGGGAGAGCCAGCAATGCTCCTGGAGCAGCCCCAGCACACAAACCCCTGCAGTGGTGGCACTGGCTGGTTGCTGGAGTAAAAACCCATCCCTAAACCCCCTCCCAGCCTGCAAGTCCTCTCCCTAAACCTTTGGGGTTTTATTTTGCAGGGGCTGTGTCGCTGTTGCCCAAAGATGCTCTGCAGACCACCCACAGCGCAGTGAGCCCCCCCAGCCATCCCAAATCCTGACCCTGAGGGCTGGGGATGATCTGGGGATGTGAGGGAGGAAGGAATGAGGCTCATCCTCACCCTGGGGTACCCAAAGGATCCTGCACAGCAGCCAACCCATTCCTGCCAGCGCTGGATCAGGGATTTGGACAGCCCTGAGCCCGGGGGTGCCCACAGTGCCCAGGCTGCAGGAACTCACCTGGATGTAGCTGGCAGAGATGCCCGTGGTGCTGCCAGCTGCCCCCATGGTGCCCAGGGAAAAGCAGCGGGCAGGGAGGAGCTCCAGGATCACAGGCAGCCCTGGATGGAGGATGCTGGATGGACCCCAGCTGGACATCCCCACAGGTGAGCCCTGGAACAGCTCTGCCTGTGGAACTGGGGGAGATCAGCTCAGAGGGAGCAGCTGGGAGCTGGGCAGGCTTGGCAGAGCGAGGGACTCCCGAGCAGCAATGCCAGGAATGTGCCATGTGGGATGGGCACTGCCCTCCTGGAGGCAAAGGCAGCCTGGAGAAAAGGAGGCTCAGGGGGGAACCTGTGGCTCTGCACAACTCCCTGACAGGAGGGGACAGCGGGGGGGTCGGGCTCTGGGAACAAGATGAGAGAAAACAGTCCCAGGTTGCACCAGGTTTGGATATCAGGAAAAATTCCTACATGTAAAGATTTGTCAAACACCAGCACAGCCCATCCAGGGCATGGTGGAATCCCCATTTATAAGCCAGATGTGGCACTTAGGGACATGATTTAACCTGACCTTGGCAGTGTCAGGTCCGTGGCCAGACCTGATGCCCTTAAAGGCCTTTCCAACCCTCACTGATGCTGTGGCTCCAACCCCAGCCCTTCCCTGAGCCCGTGCCCGCCGCCCCCGCCGTGCCAGTGCCCGCTCAAAGGGGACATTGTGCATTGTGGCCGTGCCCAGCCGCGGTGCCCTGCCCCTGCCAGCCCCTGCCAGCCCCTGCTGCTGTCACTGCACACATGGGCTGCTGCCTGGGCACCCCCTGGCACCAGGACCTGGCGCTGGGATGCACAGGTAAGGTGCCTGTGGGGCTCTGCTGTGCCACTGGGGCTGTGGGAGCTGTGGCTGGCTCCTTCCATGGGATGGGACCCCTGGGGATACTGGCTACTTGGCTTTTCTGGGATGGCTCCTGGTGCTCTCTCCTCTTGGATTAGGGTGTGTAGGGAGTGGGGCAGGACATTTTGGCCAGGGAGGGGACTGGATGACTTGGGGGTTGGTTCATTCCCATGCTGTTGGCTTTTTGGCCACCCTGCCTGCCCAGGAACACCCCAGGCACAGCCCATGGAGTGCTGGCATCCCCCAAGGCACCATTCCTGTTCCAGTGAGCTAGAGGAGGGACATGGCTCAGGGCCAGCCACTGTGGCCATGTGTCCCCCAACAGAGCCAGGGCCAGAAGGTGCCTGAGCAGGCAGCCCTGGAGCCAGGAGTGCAGCCCTGAGTGCTGGGACCCACGCCTGGCTCAGGGCTGGAGCTCTTTCCTGCCCACTGTTACAAAATATTTTGGCACTGAGGAGGTCAGTGAGTCACTGGCACGACTGGGAACAACTCCCCAGCTGCAGTTTCAACTGGTGCCTTGAAAAAAAAGCTCCCAGTTCCCTTTCTGAGCCTGGCTCAAATGAAAATAAACACTGAATCCGTGAGAGTTCAGTGTGAGCCCTGGCCCCTTCCTGGCTCTGGGCACCCATGGACAGGCTGTGTCCTGCTGCTGGCACGAGCAGTGTCCCACCTGCCACCTCCTGGGGCACCTCCCATGGACACCTCTGGGGCAGGCAGAATCCTGGCAGGGATCTGGACACCTCTGCCCACCCTCTGTGTTCCCCAGGTGAGGAGTGTGAGTCCTGCTGGCCCCGCTCCCCTGAGCTCCCAACCTGCTGGCACCAGGGACAATGGTGGTGGGACACGAGCACGGCACCAGGGACCCAGCACCAGGGAATGGCACCAGGGACCAATCTCCAAAGAATGGCACCAGGGATGCATCTTCAGGGAATGGCATCAGGTACCCATCCCCATACCCCACCCC
>JAOTQP010000680.1:1219268-1244394 GCA_026413545.1 Cichladusa arquata
GACAGAATTCACATTTCTGGTCACATCAACCCAACACACCATTCCCACCCCCATCCCCACCCCCATTTCCAGGGAATGGCACCAGGGACCCATTCCCAGCCCTGCCAGGACACAGGAATGGGAGGAGGACAGGGAGGAGTGGAGCAATGGCAGGAGCTGGCTCAGATTTCGTTCTATCTCTCCCTCCTTTCACTTCCCTTCTCTGTTTCCCTCACGTGGGACAGAGCTGCCACAAGAAATTTTAAGACTTTGTTAAATGTAGACCCTTTTCTTTCAAAGCAAAACTTATTCATGACCTGTTCAGCCTTGGACTGTTCTTTTCTAATTGCTGGCTCTACATAAGAATTCTATTTTTCTAAGTAAGAATTCTATTTCTGCATGCAAATACCAGTTTATTTGAGTGACTTAGCAAACACCAATTTATTTGAGTGACTAGCAAAGCTGGCTCAATAAAAAGAACTGTAGAGCAGAGTTCTGGTCGAAGAAGTGACTTTAAAAAGCTGCTGCACATTCCAGCTCCACATTTCCAGGTATCTGCTTATCTTAGAAATCCAATCTGATTACTGATAAAAATTGGGGTTTAATCTGGTTATCCCTCCATGGCCAATGCAGCTGTGGAGGAGCAGGGCTGGAGTTTTGTGTGCCTCAGCTTTCATTAACATAATTAGCAGCTCAAGTTGCAAGCCCTGAATCCTTTATGGCAATAGTTGATGATGTGTGGAACAGGGAGAATGCTGCTTGGATTTTGGATACCCACCAGAGCAGGCAGGGAGAAAAATCTCATTTTGATTTTCAAATTTTTGAACAAAGAGTTTTGCAAGACCTTGGCTCTCCTGTGCTGGGGAGTTGAGGCTTCCTCCAAAAAAAAAATAGCTCTGTTGGGGATTCACCCTTTTAACAGATCTGCTCATCTGAGGGTCTGTGAAAGGAGGGAAAATCCCCTCGCTCCAGAGCCACTCCAGCACTGGAAAAAAATCCCAAATCAATGGAGGGATGGAGTTAGACCCCATCAATCCCACGGGTCTCTCCAACCTTGAGCAGACTTTAGGGTGTTTCCAGACCCACACCATCCCCAGCCCTGCAGGGTTGTGTTCCCAGGAGCTCTTAGCTGCTCCTGGATATCCCAGAGCTCTTCCAGAACATTTCCAGCAGCCCTGCTGTGCCCCTCCTCTCCAGGGAAGGCAGAGCAGAGCAGCCCCACTCCCGAGGCAGGACATGGCTCCCCAGACCCTTCTGTGGCACTGCTGGCTCTCAGGGACACCTTTCCACCAGGTAAGGATCTGCCTGGGGATGGCTCACAGATTTCCTGGGCTGCTTTGGGTCTCATCTCTGGCTGAAGGACGAGGATGGGCTGGGGTTGTGTGGTTTGAGCATCCAGCCAGGCTAGAGGCTCTGGTGGGCTGGCAGAGGTGGCTCTGGGTGGCAGGGCTGGCTGTGGGTGGCAGGGCTGGCTCTGGGTGGCAGAGATGGCTCTGGGTGGCAGGGCTGGCTCTGGGTGGCAGAGATGGCTCTGGTGGGCTGGAGAGGTGGCTCTGGGTGGCAGAGGTGGCTCTGGTGGGCTGGCAGAGATGGCTGTGGGTGGCAGGGCTGGCTCTGGGTGGCAGAGGTGGCTCTGGTGGGCTGGCAGGGCTGGCTCTGGGTGGCAGAGATGGCTCTGGGTGGCAGAGGTGGCTCTGGGTGGCAGAGGTGGCTCTGGTGGGCTGGCAGAGGTGGCTCTGGGTGGCAGAGGTGGCTCTGGGTGGCAGAGATGGCTCTGGGTGGCAGGGCTGGCTCTGGGTCCCACAGAGCTCCTGCTCCCCTTTCATCCTCTTTCCCTTCCCCAGAGATCTCGCTCTCCTTCTCCGTCGAGAGCCGCTCCTCGCGGGGCCGCAATGCCCAGCTCCAGGAAGCTGCCAGGAAGAAGCTGTGGGCTCTGGAGAGCGATGACAGAAGTGTCTGTGCCCTGTTCAAGGTACAAACCCCATGCCAGCATGCTGGGATGCTCCTGGAATGGTGGGAGGTGTGCTGGGGTACCAACCCAGCTGAGGAGCTCCTCCAAGGCCACTGCAGGGGACCCTGGACAGGAATGGAATGATGGGGAAAACGGACTGATGGCAAGTGAGAGGCAAAGCTGAGCCTTGTGTTGTTTTGGGGGATCTGAGCCTAAACAGGAATTCACAGGGCTGGGATCACCAAATCCATGTCCCTGCTGGAACTCTGGACAGAGTTCTCAGGTTGGATTTTATAGAAATAAACCCCAGCTGGAGAGAGGATGCCTGGGCTGAACTCTCCTTCCCTGCTGGATTTCAAGGCTCCAGGACCATCCCTGATGCTGCTTTGTCTCCCACGTGCAGGAGCTGTCAGCCAGGCTGGTCTGCATGCAGGCACACGAGGATCGCTTCCTCCTCACCTTCAAAACCCTGGAGGAAGTCTGGAAGTTTTCCACATATCTGACTTTAGGTAATGTTCCCAAGGCCTCCACAGACCTTGTGTGTGAGAAGGGTTTTGGAGAAGGCACTGCCTGACACTACAGAACTGTAATGTTCAGGGTGGACAGTGAGAATATGGATTAGGGAACTTTGCAATCTGTTGTTTATGAAATCTCTGCTTGCATCAGTGAGAACCAAGAGGATTCCTTTTGGGAAATTTTGGAGATAAAATTAGAAGCTTTTGGAAATCCCCAAATTCCTGCTGCTCAGGGATGGAGGTGCTGATCCTGATCCCCCTTTTGGCTTCTCAGGGTACGTGGGGACCTGCCTGGAGCAGCTGCTCTTTGCCCAGGAGTTCTGGCTGGACTGTGCCCTGGTGGAGGACACTGAGCTCAGGGTCACCATGGATGAAGAGCACCTGGCCACCATCTACATGGATCTGCTCCTCCAGGAAGGTGTGATGGGAATGCACATGGAATTCCTGAAATCCTGCAGCAGGGCTGTGCTGGATCACTGATGCACTGATCTCTGACTCCTTCTCTCTGCAGGGAACTTTTTCTCCAGGGCAGTGCCTGGCACCTGGAAGTCAGAGCAGGAGGAAGAGGAGGGTCTGCAGCTCTGCAGGAACGAGCTGATCCATGTGAAGAGTGTTGGACAGGATTCCAGATGGGAAGGGATGTCCCTGCTGACAGGGCAGCGAGGCTTGGTGCCCCTGACAGCTCTGGAGCCAATAGCTCAGCCCTTCTACCAGTAAGTGATGAATTAAAGGCCTCAAACCAGGATTCTTTCCTGATCCTGATGTGTGACTGGCACCAAAACTGGCTGGGAAACACAATTCCATGAGGATATTTCCAGGAGGATCCACATTAGGCATAAAGACTGGAATCAGTGCAGTGCTGTCAATGGGACACAGCAAGGACATGCTCCCACTTCAGATGGGGTTTTTGTAAGATGTTGATTTAGAGTTGATGTAGGTCATACATGAGGTTATCTCTGATTAACAGATGATGAAGTGTCAGAAAAAATTTAGGCAATGCCAGCCAAAGTGGGGATTCAATTGGTCACCTGGCTGAGCCTTTTGCTTGAGGAAATCTTCCTTAAAGATGGGAAATTTGTCCTGCTCTTTCCCTGTGGTGTGACACATCCCTGGGACGGGCCTGGGGTCAGGAGTGCTCTCAGAGAACCAGTGAGGGTCCCTTTTGCCTTGCAGGTGGTTCCTGAGGAATTATGCTGTGAGCTTTGGGCTCTCCCAGGAGATCAGTGGGACGAGCTCTCAGGCCATTGGTGAGTGACCCCTGAGCCAGGCACTGTCCCAAAACCTGGGTTTGGCCACAAATGACCACAAATCCTGGGCCTGAGCCCACTGCAGGGGCTCCAAGGGAATGCTGCACATCTGGACTCTCTGGAATGCAGAAATTGCAAACCAAGTTCTGAGGAGCACAGAGAGCTGCTGGTGACACCCTCCTGTCACTGGGTTTTCCCTGTCCTACTTCAATTTTGTGTTTCTTTGAATTCTTTCAGGAGGAAGGTTTCAAATCATGAGTGCTCCCATGAAACCTGTGCCCACCAGCCAGCCCTTAACCCCAGTCCAGCCCAGTCCAGCCCAGTTCAGAGCAAGCTGGACCCAGGAGCTCCCTGCAGGTGTGACTTTGTCATGTAGGGACATTTGCCCTGTCCAAGATTTCACTCCTGGCAGAGTTGAGATAGGGCAGTGTCTGTGAAAATCCATATTTCCAGTCACCCTCCAGGCTGCAGCTCGCAGAGGTGTGGAGTTTATCCATCTCTCTTTTATTTTATATTATAATCCACTTCTCAAGGAGAAATGGCACAGAGAAATGGATCCAAGGTCACAATAAATCTTAGGGGAGAGAGAGGCAGCCCTCTCCAGCTTGAATCAGACCTCTCCAGCTGCAATCAGCCTCTCCTTGCCCAGATCTTTTCCAGTGAGGAGGTTTTAGCAGGGATCCCACTGAAACTCCCTTTTTTGCCTTGGTTTCCCAGTCAAAGGCAGGTGCATTGCCACCAAGGAGCACAGAGGAGCAGCGTGGGATGAGCTGAGCTTCTCCAAAGGAGACCCCATAGAAATCATCGGCTTCTTCATCCCTGGGTTGCCCTGGTTTGTGGGCAAATCCCTCAGCACGGGGAGCATTGGCTTTGTTCCCACCCAGCACGTAAATCCCGAGGCTTGTGAACCTCTGTGAGTTTATTTCAATTAAATTCTGGAAAAAAGGGAGGGGAGGCTCCAAATCCCACCCCGAGGCTGTGTGAGAGCCTAGGACAGGTGATTTCCTTTGCAGTACCACAGAAGGGTGGGTTTGAGGTGTGAGCAGAACCAGGCTCTGCTGCAGCCCAGACAAAGAAATTGGATTTCACCTGGCTCAGGTGATTCTTGAAGAGGAACAGATCCAGCCCTGGGCTGAGCTGGCTTCAGTTTGTCCTAGAAATGTCTTCAGTTTGCAGCTCTGAGGCTGACAAGGATGGGGAGAGCATTCCCTGCTGAGGAAACCAATCCTGTTTTCCTTCCTCCTGCCCCTGGATGTGGAGGCAGAATGGCCACAGGCACAGAGCAGAATTCCAAACCCTCCCAAGGACACAGCAAGAGCTGTCCAGGGAGGGGGGTGATAAATCCCACCCTGACTCAGGCACTTGTCTCTGTTGGTGGCTTCCATTTGATGCCCATGCCAAAGGGCTTCTCCAAGAGTGTGAGGACAAGATTTTAACCAAGCTCTGCTGGGCTTTCCTCTCTCAGACTCACTCAAGGTGAACTGTAGCCCTTTTCTCTGGCACTCCAGGAGGGACAGAGCAGATCAGGTGATATCCCATGGCTTCTGGATTCCAAAAAAGACCAATAGGTTCTTTTCTCTGGTACCTTTCTGGTCCTTCATGGAGAACCTGGAGGGGGAGGTGTCCAAAATCCTGTGTTCCTGTGCAACAGAACTTCTGTGGTGGGAGGAAGAGAAGGAATGGGAAAACATCCCATCCCATTATCCCATCCCATTAACTGACCCCTCTGACTCTTTTCTCCTGCCCCACCCCAGGGGAAAGGGCTTCGTGTTTCTGAGTGAAGAGGAGAAGTCCCCAGTCCTGCAGGTGCCCTGCAATGGTGACGAGCAGCACTTTGTCACCCTGCTGGGGGACCTGGCACACACTGACATCACCTCTGTGTACAGGCTGGGTGAGTGTCCCCTGCCCTTCTGTCCCAGCCCCTGCATCCCAGGGAGAGCTGGAGAGCCTCAAGACCATGGGGGTGCAGAGAATGCAATTTCTGAGGTGGAGGTGGCACCAAACCTGTGCTCAGCCTGGTGCTGGAGGCTGGAGGTGTCCCCAGGAGTGACCCTGCCACGCTGGGGTTTGTAGGGACCTTCTGTGCTCCCAGGGCAGCTCCTGAGCTGGGATTCACCCTGGCAGATGCTCTCTCCACTGAGCCTGGCCTGCAGGACCTGGGTCAGGGTTGTTCTCAGTTTCTCTCTGCTGGCTGGGTGGCTTTGGGACTTCAGCTGATCTCTGCACACTGACACGGACCAAGGATTTGGGGTTTTGTTTTCTCTTTTTCTCTTTGTACAGCTGGTTTTGAACCCACAGCTGCATTCCCACAAGTGCCACCAGGTGAGTGTGAGGAGGGGACAGAGGGGGAGGCTTTGGTGGTGACTTCTGAGGGTGAATTTGGGTATGAGGAAACATCAGAGAATGGTTTGGGTTGGAGGAACCTCAAAGCCCATCCATCCCCACCCCCTGCCATGGGCAGGGACACCTTCCACTAGCCCAGGTTTCTCCAAACCCCCTCCAACCTGCCCTTGGACACTTCCAGGGATGGGGCAGCCATGGGAAGAATTTCTTCCTGACCCACAATGGTTTCCCTGTCCCTTCCAGAGGCTGCTCTCCATGGCAGTAAAGAAATCCAGGTGCTCCAGTCTTGGGAGGAAATCAATGACTGGGCTGCCAGCAGCACCTCGGAGCTGTCCAGCCCAGGCAGTGAGACAGCCCCTGCCACGCTGGAAGGCGTTCTCCTGGACAAGATGGATGATTTGGATTATCCCAAATTCTTCATCGACCTCAACGCTGGACACACGGAGGATGCTGATGTCTTTGACCCCATGTTGACCTTCCTCAACCAAGACAGTTTTGTGCCCAGTTTTCAAAGCTTTTATGATCTCAGCTTTTCCTTTCTCCACTCCACTTTTTATGGTTTCTCTGACGAGGATGAGCTGGTCCTGTACCTCGAGACTTCCCGGAACTGGGCCAAGAGGACTCACTCAGTTTGGGCTCACGTCAGGCTCTGTTTCCTCTTGGGTAAACTCTGCATCAAAAAGGTGAAGCTCTCCCAGGCCCGGGTGTACTTTGAGGAAGCCATGAGTGTCCTGGACAGGGGTTTTGGGGACCTGCCCCTGCTGGCAGCGCTGCACGTCAGCCTCGCCTCCATCTACCTGAAGCAGAACATGAAGCACAAGTTCTCCTCCCTGCTGGGGAAGACAGTGACCCTGCTGGTGTGCCTGCCTGGCCGCTCCTTCGGCTGGGAGAACGAGCTGGAGCTGCTGACGTACGTGCTGAGGGAATCCATCGCTGTGTGCAACGCCCTGCTGGAGGCCCGGACCTGCTTCCTCATCGTCAGACTCCTGCTGCAGCTGGGCAGAACCGAGGAGGTGCTGCCCTTCCTGGAGCATCTCCAGTGTCTCAGCAGCACCTGGCTCAGCCCAGGCAGCCGTGCTGGGCCGCTGGACGCCGCCGCCACCTTGGGCTACCTGTATGACAAGAAGTGCCTGCCCAACATGGCGCTGGCCTGCGTCAGGGCCTTCGCTCCCAGCAGCACCAAGGGGACGCCCACACCCATCTGGAGAGCTGGCTTCATCCTCCAAAGCGCTTCCAAGCTGGTGGGGAAGCAGCTGGACAGGAGCAGCATCCCAGCAGTGGCTTGTTTGTACCTGAAGCAAGCGCTGCAGTTCTGCTGCCGCAGCAGGGCCGTGCCCGCGCAGAGGACGCTCTGCGCCGTCCTGTCCAGGCTGCTCCTGCAGCACGGGCGGCTGGATGGAGCCGTCTGCTACGCAGCCAGGGCTGCAGGCCTGGCCAGGCTGCTGGGGGAGGAGGAGGCCTTTGAGTCCTCGCTGTCCCTGGGCTGGCTGCACCTCCTGCAGCAGCAGCCGGGCCCGGCCGGCGCCGTGCTGCGGCCGCTGCGGCGCTGCCTGCGCGGCACGGCCAGCGAGAGCCAGGCCGGCGCCGTGCACAACCTGCTGGCCATGGCCCTCAGCGGCCAGGGCAGGCTGCAGGAGGCTGCAGAGAACTTCCTGAGGGCCCTGCACAAGGCCAAGGAGACGGGCAGCGCGAGGAACCAGGCGGTGGCCCTGGCCAACCTGGGCCAGCTGAGCCTGTCGTGCGGGGCCGCCCAGCTGGCCGAGCTCTACCTGCTGTGGGCAGTGCGGCTCTTTGCCCCGCTCCAGGGCCACCAGGAGCTGGACACGGAGCTGGCACAGGTGCTGCTGTGGCTGGCACAGGCCATGGTGGACAGGCAGAGGGTGGAAGATGCCAAACTCTGCTATGAGCTGGCGCTGGGGTTCGCCCTGAGGTGGCAGAACCTGAGGAGTGAGTAGAGAGAGGGGAGCGGGGCAGTGTTCACCCTGCTGGGTGCCCAGAGCTGTGCCCTGACCTGTCCTTCTCCCTGGCACAGGTCAGCTGCACGTCACCGAGCGTCTGTGCCATTTCTACAGCAGAGTGTGCCCCGACCTGCAGGCCTGCATCACCTACCACGAGCACTGGGCATCCCTGGCACGGCAGCTGCAGGACAGGGAGCTGGAGGGCAATGCCAGGCAGGCACTCAGCCAGCTCTACCAGGCTTTGGGCACGCCTGAGTGAGTGCCTGGGGCTGCTGGATGCTGCCAGTGGCTTTCCTGGGGTGGAAACAGGGTGGGAAGGGGTGTGGTGGCTCCACCTGCCCCACAGTTCTGGTTCTGAGATTTATGAGCTGTCCCTATGCTCTGAGAGTGAGCAGCTCAGTGTCAACCAGAGCTGGGCAAATGTTGTCCCAGACAGAGCTGGATTCTGCCCAAACACAGTTCTCCAGGAGACACCCAGCCTTCAGCAGAGTGACAGGGAATTCATTGCTTCCTTTGGAAGCTCATCCCAGTGATTAATCACCCCTCCCCGGTAAGAGCAGGCTCCTTATCTGCTCTTTGGGTAAGGCTGGTTCCAGCCTCAGGCTGCCAAGGCTGCCCTTCCTATATTGCTGTGATATTGGAACTTAGGACCCACAGGAGCTGCTTAAAACCAGTATCAGCTCACCTTTAATCTCCTGCCTGACACCTGGGACTGATTAAATTGGCAGGAGAGGAGAGAAGGAGGCTGGGACAGGTCACAGACCCTGATGGCAATCAGGTCAGAGATGTGCAGAGCCAGGTCCCACTGCCAGAAGGACAAATGGGCAGGGCTGTCCCCAGCTGGGGTGTTCACCTCCCCAGCCAGGGCACGGTGAGTGCAGGGGGAAGGTATTCAGGGAGCAGATGCCTGTCATGTGAACGGTGCTATTTAGGATCACAAAGTGCTATTTAGGATCACAAAGTGCTATTTAGGATCACAAAGCACCCCATTCCCTGGGCTCCCAGGACAGCTGGGGCCTGGCTGCCAGCAGGAGAGACACCAAGCAAACAAACTGCCCTGGACACTGCTGGCTCTGCCTTCCTCATCCCACTGCCTGTCCCTGTGTCCTCCAGTGACCAGAGGCTGGAAAAGGGACTTGGACATGTAGCCAGAGATCTCTCCATGGCTGCACAAGGGACAAACACCAGGCAAAGCTGTGGGTTTGGGTGCCAGGTGCTGTCTGGGAGATGTGAGTACAAGCATTCCCTGCCTGGGAGCTGGGAGTGACTTTGGGGCTCGGCTCATGGAGGCAGATTGGGTTTGTGGGTGACCTGGATGAATCCCTCTTAATCACAAAGGGGTGAGGAGCAGCCTGAGTGGGACCATTGGTGTCCTGAATTGTCCTAAGGTGTCCAAATGACCATTAAAGCCTGAGCATTGAAGCATGGAGACTTCCGTGATCCTGCCAGGACACTGCTCAGAGCTGACAATGTCCCTTTGTCCCCAAACTTTGGTAACTACAGGAGGAGAGAGCAGGGGGTCAGTACCATGGGGAGGTGGCATGGGGACAGCTGAGAGTGTCCTGTGACTCCTCTGAAGTGACTCTTTTGCCTGTTGCCATCCCAGGGCTCTGAGACAATCCCTGGACTGCACCAAGCAGTGCCTGAGGATCTTCATCGACCTCGAGGAGGCTGTGAGGGCAGCAGAGGCCTGGCTGCAGGCAGGAAAGCTCTATTACCTTCTGCAGGAGGATGAGCTGGTGGAAATGTACTTCCAGGTATGGAGGGGGTGGCTGCAGCTGTGCCATGCACTCCCATCACAGCCTTTTGGGGCTGGAAAACCTGCAAGGGAAAGTTCTGAGCACTTCCAGCACTCCTGCTGCAAGGAGGAGCTCTTGCTTTACCCTCAGGCTCTGAATTTCCTCTCTTTCTCTCCATCCATGAAGTTTAGAGGTTTTTGGGGTGAAAATCAGTGAATTCATTGAGTCAGAAAGGGATGTAGGAGTGCTAAAGGAAGCTGGAGGTGCCAAGTGACCAGTTCCCATTGAAATACCCATAAATAAAGGATAAGTGCCAGGGAAGTCCTTGGAGTTGAAGACTTCTGGCATCTCTCCACCTCCAGCATTATTTCATCAGCTGAGCTGCAAAATGGAAGAGCAGCTCCTAAAATTTAATCACACCAATATCTCTGCCTTTCCAAATGTCACTCCAGCCCCTTTTTTCCTTCCAGGCAGGCATCCAGACTGCTCTGAAAGGGGACAACTTCTCCTTGGCCATGGATCTTTATGAGAAAGCAGGTGACACCTTCTTTAATGGCAGCCGGAACAGGGCCCGAGCTGTGGAGTTTTACAGGGTATGGAGCCCCCTGAGCATCTCTGTCCATGTGTCCCCTCCAAAAGGATGGAGGGTGGAGAGGGATGGGGTGATCCTGAGAGTGCCAGAGCACAGGTTGGCAAAAAACCCCAGAGATCATTTGGGATTGGGAATGGGCTCCTTCCATGACAAAGTGGTGTAAAGTGTGAGCTGGTCACTGCTGGCTGCACCCAGTCAGAATTCCAGGCATCCAAGGAAGGGCAGAGATGTGAGGCTCTGGGATTTAAAACTGACTTTCAAGGGAAAAAAGAGACTAAAAAATAAGTCTGCAGTGCCCATGCCCTGCCTTGGTCCTTGTCCTGCTGCTCTGTCACCCCTCTCAGGCAGTGCTGATCCCTCCAGGAGCCCTGAACTCACCCTTCTCTCTCCTTAGGGAGGTGCTGTGCCCTTGGCCAGGAAACTCAAGGCCACCCAGACAGAGCTGAGGCTGTTCAACAAACTGGCAGAGCTGCAGATCAGCCTGCAGGGCTATGAGAAGGCTCTGGAGTTTGCCACGCTGGCAGCCAGGCTCAGCCTCAGGGTTGGTGAGTGATTTACACCCAAAAGTTACTGGGAGTTCCTGATTTCCACCCACAGGGCATTGGGAGCCACTGAATCTTGTGGGTGAGAACAATATCCATGTGAAAAGGGGATCTCCTGCTTTGCTAACTCTGCTGGATCCATTCTTACCCAAAGTTGTGACATCTTTTTAAGGCCATTTCCCTTTTTTTCAGCTGTGTGACAGCAGAAGGGTTTTGTTACCCCAGAGCACAGGAAGTCTGGTGGAAGCTGAGGACTGAGCAGTTCCTCTCTGCCCTGCTTCTGCTAAAATCCTCACCCCTTCCCATTACAGAAATAGTTTGGGTGGGCAAAATGCCATCCAGCTTAAATGTCTGGGATGGGACCAGTCTTGTACCAGCCCCTTCCAGCACCCAAAAATTCCCCTGGCTGAATGATACTGCTGGGCCAATCTGTCCAAGCTGTGGCATCAACAGCCCTGCCCATGGCTCTGTTTTTCCTTCTTCTCATGTCCCCAGGCTGCTGAGAAAATGCATCCAAAGTGGCTCAGCAGGGCTGGGGGCAGATTGAGCCAGATCAGCAACTTTTCCAAGAGATCCATGGCAGGAGCTGGTTGATTCCACCCCTATCTTTTCCAGACCCATTGTAGAACCTGGTTGATTCCACACAACCTTTTCCAGATCCATTGTAGGATCTGGTTGATTCCATCCTTTCCTCCCTTTCCCAGGGGATCAGCAGCAGGACCTGGCTGATTCCACCCTTTCCTCTCTTTCCCAGGGGATCAGCTGCAGGATCTGGTTGATTCCATCCTTTCCTCTCTTTCCCAGGGGATCAGCTGCAGGAGCTGGTTGATTCCACCTTTTCCTCTCTTTTCCAGGGGATCAGCTGCAGGACCTGGCTGATTCCCCTTTTCCTCTCTTTCCCAGGGGATCAGCTGCAGGACCTGGCTGATTCCACCTTTTCCTTTTTTTTCCAGGGGATCAGCTGCAGGATCTGGTTGATTCCAACCTTTCCTCTCTTTCCCAGGGGATCAGCTGCAGGATCTGGTTGATTCCACCTTTTCCTCTCTTTCCCAGGGGACCAGCTGCAGGATCTGGCTGATTCCACCTTTTCCTCTCTTTCCCAGGGGATCAGCTGCAGGATCTGGTTGATTCCAACCTTTCCTCTCTTTCCCAGGGGATCAGCTGCAGGAGCTGGTTGCCTTCCACCGCCTGGCCACAGCCTATGAGCTGCTGCACATGTATGAGATGGCTGAGGATTGCTACCTGAAGACACTGGCCCTGCGCCCCCCCGTGCTGCAGAGCTCAGCAGAGGCTCTGTACTACTGCAAGCTCTACTGGCACCTGGGCAACCTGACCCTGCACAAGCTCAAGGTGAGGAAGGAGCCTTCCCATGCTGCTGTGGCTTGGAGGGAGAGCTGAGGGTGGAGGTCACGTCTGGTTTTGAAGAGGGGAAGGTAATTGGGAAAGAAGTGCTGGCTCTTAGCACCATTCCAGTGAAATCTGGTGTGCCTGGATCCCCCAGGCTCTGCTCCATGAGCTCCAGTGAATCCCTTTCCTAACACCTGTTCTGTGCTTTCTGCTCAGGATGAACAGGATGCATCCTCCTACTTCCTGCTGGCCCTTGCTGCAGCTGCTGAGCTGGGAGACCAGGAGCTGCAAGCCCAGCTCTGTGCCAAGCTGGCTGCCATCCCCAGAGCCCCAGGGGCACCTGAGGGCATGCCAGGCTGTGCCACAGACCGGCCACGGTGGCTGAGCCAAGGTGGCCACGTGGTGTGACCCATGGAGAGCTGTGCCAGGTCTGTGTGCTGTCCAGAACCAGCCCAGGAGACAGGAGAGCTCCTGCAGCACGTCCTGAGGAGCTGGAAGGGTTTGGGCTTCTCACCCCAAGCACTTGGGACCCTGCCCTCGTTTTCCAGCAGAGGTGGCACAGCCAGGGCAGGATGCTGGAGCTGGTGGTGCAGCAGGGCTGAGCTCCTGCAGGGGTTCAGCCCAGGATGGGGATGGGGACAGGTGCCATGTGCCTGTCCCCACAGCTGCCCCACACTTTGGAGCAGCTCAGCCTGACCCAAACGTGTTTGAAACAGCAGCTCTTTTATTTATGCCTGGGTTTTGTCCTGTCTCTGACGACATCTCTGCCACCCCCCCTCTCCTGTAAAAAAGCACCACCAAAGCTTTTGGCAGTGAGAGACAGATTTAGGGAAGTGAGGAGGAATAAAGGGGCTGGTCCAGCCTTACCTGGGGGCAGAAAAAAACTGCTCAGAGGGAGGCAGAGCCCCAGCCCTGCCATCCAACATCCAGGTCTAGAGCAGGAGCAAAGGAAACGAGCACTGGAACCGGGAGGTGCAGTGTCCCCATCCCTGGAGGTGTCTGAAGGCAGATGTGACATTTGGGGACACGGTTTAGTGGTGGGGGAATGGTCGGGCTGGATGATCTTAGAGAGATTTCCCAACCTGAGTGGTTCTCCCGGGCGCAGGGCAGGAATGTGCAGCTCTGAGTGGCCACCAGAGAGCAATAAATGCTCATTTTTGCAGCGAGAGCGGCTTCCTTACAGACCGCGGGCTGGGCTCTCACTCCGGGACGGAGCTCAGGGAAGAAGGAGCGATTTCCCAGCTGATCTCTTTGCTTTGGCAACCAGTGGCCATCTGTGGCTTCCCAGCCAGATCCTGCTCCCAGTTCCCTGCCCGTGCTGCCCTGCCTGGGATTGTTAAATGCAGAATATTTATTTCCTCCCTGAGTTCAACTTCCTCTTCCAATCCCTTCGAGGCGTTTGTCACCGGGGCAATGATTATTTACTGCTTGTTTACCGAGCAGCCTCAGACCCCAGCCCAGAGGAGGGAAATCTTCATCCTGCCTAAAACCCAGCCAGCTCAGGGCTCCCCAAAACCTTCCTGCCCCACCCCACTGCCGGTTGCTGCTCGCCATGCCAGGGCAGGATGTTTTCTGCGGTTTTTCTTTTGGTCTAGATGGTTTTTAAGGACTATTCCAACCACTTAACATTCTCTGGATCATTTCACACACGGGGAAAAGCACAGTCTCACATCTTTGTGCCAGGAGGAAGATGGACAATTGGAAATGAGGCTGTGGGGAGGAGCTGGGATGGCTCTGGTTTAAACACACAGGCTCAGTGTCTGAGCTGGCCTAACTCAGCCCAGCTCCAGCAGTCAAACAGAGATGTTCTGATTTACAGGGACTCTGGAGCTGCTTGGAAACCAAATGTATCCTCTTTAAATCACAGCAAAAAACAAATTTTGTGGTGCCTGCAGAGGGAAAAAAGTCTTCCTCCTTGGGAGCATCCTATAAAAGATCATTTTCCCTCTCCCTCATCTGCCTGCCCGCTCCCACATGCTGAGATGAGAACTCAGGGTGGCCAGGGCTAATTAAAATTCATAATACAGTGAAATTTAAAGCTGTTGTTCGTGTGTACCAAGTCCTGGGTTGATGCCCAAGGAAAGATGAGGATATTCCAGTTTTGTGGGCAGGGAAATTTGGGGACTTTGTGCCAGAGGAGGTCACTGGGTGGTGGCTCAGCTCCTGGAGCTCCTGTCACCCTCCACCCTGTCCAGGCTGGGGATGTTGTCCCTCATTTTGGGGCATCCTTTGGGACACAGCACCCTGGGGGTGCTGAGGGGTGCAGAGCCTGCCCAGGGCTCTCCTGCTGCTCCAGGAAGGGAGGGAATGTGGGAACCCAGGAATGATCCTGCAGCACCAGCCAGAGGCAGAAATAGGGGAAAGGGAAGGGATGGATCAAATCTCCTCTGACACCAGGTGTGCCCTGGCTTGTGACTCCTTCCTGAGCCACGTGTGAGTGCCTGTTGTGTGCCCAGGCCAGGAGTTTTCCTTCCTCCCTGCAGCCAGACAGGCTGGAAACAGGCTGGAAATAGGCCTGGTGGGGGCCACGTGCAGGAGCACGTGCTGCTCAGAGCAGCACCTCCATTCCCAGCTCTCCCAGAGCTGCAGGAACATCCCTGCTCTGGTTTTGGGGCTCCAATCCTTCCCCAGTTTGACCTTGCAGGCACCAGCAGTCCCAGTCCTGACACAGCACCAGCACTGGCACGGTGATCCTGTGTTTGTTTAATGCCTCAGGGGGCCATTTAAAGCCTGGAATAACCAGGGGCTGGATTTCTCTCACATATGTTCATTCTTGGGCAGTGGAAATACCAGGACAGGAATAATTCTTGCATCATCTGAGCTCTGGTGTGAGCCTCCCATGGAATCAGGAGAAAGGAGATGCTGATAAATGGAAATACAGCGAGCTGAATTTATTTGGATTTTCATGGAAATGACTCTTTTTCTGCAGAAATGCAGTACCCAACAATAACAGTTGTTATCAGCAGACATTTTTTCATCATTCCTTCATGGCACAGTGGTGCAAACTGGGCTGGATGAGAGACCTGATGTGGAGGAGCAGCGAGGCTGAGGCAGAGATAAACCTGGAGCTCAGCTTATCTCAGAGGTGGCTGCTCCTCTCTGGGCAGCATCTCCTGGTGTTGCCTGGATGGGTAATGAGGAGTTGGTAAACACCAGCTGTTCTGCTCAGCAGAGCTGGGGGGAGTGTGTAAACTGGGTAATTTAGATTAAAAATCATTTATTTGCACAGCAACCTGCTTGTTCAGTGATAATTTGGCTTATAAATATGTATGGAAGGAGGAGGAGCAGGGGCTGAGCCTGAGCCTGAGCCAGGAGCCAACTGTGGCTGCAGGGGCTTAAATAAACTCTCCATCTCTGCACTGGGCTGTGTTGGGATAAAAACCACCTGGAAAGGCCTGGAATTCCTGCAGTGCTGCAGCCCTGCCCTGAGAGCTCACCTTGCACCTGGGGGAAGGGAGGAGAGGCAGAGGAGCAGCAGGGAAGTGACTCTGGATGAGGCAGGAAACAGGCAGGAAAACTGGAAGAAAAGAGGCAGAAAAGTGGCAGGAAAACTGGGAGGAAACATGTGGAAAACAGGCAAGAAAACTGGGAGAAGACAGGCAGGAAAACTGGGAGAAAAGAGGCAGAAAAGTGGCAGGAAAACTGGGAGGAAACAGGCAGGAAAACTGGAAGGAAAGAAGCAGGGAAACTGGGAGAAGAGAGGCAAGAAACTGGTAGGAAAGAGGCAGGAAAACTGGGAGGAAAGAAGTGGAAAAACTGGGAGGAAAGAGGCAGAAAAATGGCAGGAAAACTGGGAGGAAACAGGTGGGAAACAGGCAGAAAACTGTCAGGAAAGAGGTGGGAAAACTGGCAGGAAAGAAGCAGAAAACCTGGGAGAAAAGAGGCAGGAAAGTGGCAGGAAACAGGCAGGAAAAGTGATGGTAAAGAAACAGGAAAACTGGGAGAAGAGAGGCAGAAAAGAGGCAGGAAAAGTGGCACAAGAGTCTCCTGTCTGCACAGCACTGGGGACAAGTGTAGGAAGCAGCACCAGTGCCAGCAATTCTGTCACACTGCAGGAGAGGGGAGGGAAATGAAAAAACTCTGCATTTGGCCATGGAGACTCTTGGAAAGCAGTCCAGGAATCAGGATGAACACACAGAAATGAGCTCCTGAGCAGCAGATGGGGTGTGAGGAAGGAAGAATAAATCCTTACATAACCAAACTCCCTCTGTGCTCTGGTTATGGGGTGTTTGTTTGCTTTTGCTGTTTTGTTTGGGTTTTTTTTTTTTTTTCTTTCTTTTGCACCTGCTCTGACTGTGGCACTGGAGCCACAACAAGAGCATAAACACATGTTGATTAAAAATCCTACAACTGCAGGATTTCTGGGCTGGTTGTGGGGTTTAATCCTCCCTGGGGCACCCTCAGCTCCTTGCAGCTGATTGTTTAATAGCAGCACGACTTTTTCTTACCCTGTCTGAGATTTAAGCCAGGCTTGATCCCAAAGTATTCCTACAATATTAATCAGGTTTAAAAACCCCTTCCTCCAGTGCTTTGGGAAGGATTTCATTAATTCCTAGATGACTGCAGAGCACGAGGAGCCTCTCCTGGATTTCCCTGACCCATCAGAGGGGTTTTGGCATTTTTATCTGATGATGGGGCAGGAGGATGAGCTGTGTGCTCAGAGCACCTGAGGGGCAGGGATGCATCCAAGGGAAGCCAAATCCGGCGCCTTCAGAGCCATCTCTGGTTCTGTGCCTGCACCACACCTATTTTGGGAGTTATTTGGTCCCCCAGAAGATCTGGGGACTACAGGACCTGCTTTGTCCCTATCCTGCCTTCTTCCTGCATCAGCTGAACTCCTCCTTGAAGATCTGGGCTTGACAGATTTTCTTCTGAAATCCTCTTGCTGCTGTTATGATAAACTCCCAGGCATGAGCTGCTTTGTTCTCAAATTCCTTCCAAACCTGCCCTAAAAACTGGCACAAACTACTTTTGTGATGTGTCCCTCTTCTCTCTGAATTCCTCTCCAACTGGAAATCTCTTGATCTTGTATTTCCACCTGGAAAGGTGCAACAGCCTAAGGGACACTTAGGGAAATCTCTGTTGGACACTCTGCTAATCCTACTGAACCTCTGGTGATTTATTTTTTGGCAGGAAAGCTCTTGCTTGTGGTGATGCCACAGCAGCTAAAAATTCCACTAAATTTTGCCCTGCTCACACCTTTTTTTTTTTTCTTTTGGGTGGCCGAGATGCTGCCAACACCCTCTGGCCCAAACCTGTGCGAGTGGGTGTGAGAGAACTCGGGGTTCATTAACAGCTCGTTAACATTTCCTGCTCTCCAGGGTAAAGGTCGGTACCTCGAGCAGCCTCGCAGACAGCGCAGAATTCCCAGCCCATCCCTGCCAAACCGCAGCTGCCATTCCTGTGGGATTTAGGGAAACGAGCCCTTCCCTTTTCCATGCCCTCAAACAAGGGCGAGAGGTTTGGCTGATAGAAAAAAATAAATAAATTTGGCTGATAGAAATAATAAACACGGGACTAAGGGGTGTCCCCGGGCCAGCTACTGGTGTGGCACTGCCTGTCCCCCCTCCCCAGAATCTCCTGAAAATCCTCTTCACCCCTGGCAAAGTGGGATTTCTCCCAACATCTGGATTTCTGCCTTCCCAAAATCTGGCATGAAGAGCAGCGCTGGGGGAGAGGAAGGAGAGGGAGGCAGCAGAAAAGGGAGGCAGGAGGGAAAGGAGGGGCACAGGAGGAGGGGATGGCACCTGGAATCCAGCACAAGCAGGATGGAGAATCCCTTGGAAATGCACTCTCCAGTGGTGCTTCAGTGGGGAAAAGAGGCAGCAGAAGCTGCTGGGAGCTGCCCTCGGTGCCAGCCTGTGCCTGCTGTTGGTGGCTCTTGGGGACAGGGCAGAGCTGGGGGTGAGCCCTCATCACCCTGAGCTTCTCTGGGACAGGAGTCTGATCTCAGCCCCCAGTGCACAGCTGAGCCAAGACTCAATTCCTTCGGGAATGGGCTCCAAGGAGCTTTAATTAAACTGGATTTACTCAGCTCAATGCAAAAGCTGTCCTGGCTGCCTGCAGTGCTCTCACAGTCAGACCCCAGTAAATGATAACCATTATCAGGCTCTGGCACCGAGGTTGTGTAAACACCTCAGTCATCCTCCTGGAGCTCCCAGAGCTCCTCCAGCGGGGCTCAGGGAGCTCCTCTGCTCCCACCCAGCCCAGAATTTGTGTTCTCACTCCTGCAGAGCAGCCAGCAGCTCCTGGAGCCAAACCTCCCTCTGGGAGCCTTGATGGATGCTGGGGTCTGTGCTGGGATCTGTGCACATTTGTGTGCCAACGTCCCAGAATGCCAGACTGGTTTGGGCTGGAAGGGACCCTAAAACATCCCACCCCAGCCCTGCCCTGGCAGGGACACCTTCCACCATCCCAGGCTCCAAACCCACCAAACCTGGCACTGCCAGAGATCCAGGGGCAGCCACAGCTGCCTGCACCCCATGCCAGGCCCTCAATTTCCTCCTAATATTTAATTTAATTACTTCTCTTCCACCAGCTCAATGCCAAAAGCTTCACTCTGAGGAGGCAATTCTGCATTTTCTCCATGTTCTCCAGGTGCAGACAGGATTTTTTGGGAAGGCTGGGGCTGCACCCCATGGGCTGATTTTTGAGGGACAGCATCTCAAACTCAGAGCCTGCCTGAGAAAAACACAGCAGGTGGGAAGGGGTCACCACGGCAAGGAGCTGCTCCCAATCCCTGCATCTCTTCCAGCCCAAGCTGGAGCTGTAAAAATCACCCCCAGCAGCCAGAGCTGCTTCACATCAGCTTTAGTTACTTATCACATATTTATAAAAAAACCAACTGATTTTTAAAAAATTACTAACGTTCAGTGACTACCCCGGAGACAGGGATTGATTTCCTGCTCGGCAGACAATCTGTAATTTTTATTATTATTATTAGGCATCGTTGGATTGAGTTTCACAAACAAAACCTGATGAACCCCAAAGGGATGAACACGAGCTACCTGTAACTTAATTTACGTGGAAGAGCTTTATTATTTTATTATAAATAATAAAATAATCAAGAGTTTGATTATAATCCAAGCCTGGAACATTCCAGGAGAGTTTTGACCACATCTCCCCCCCAAAAAAGGGTTTAAAAAAGCAGGATCTTCTCCCACCCCTCCTTCCAGCAGTTGGGAATGGAGGAGAATCCACAGGGTTAAAGAATTTTGAGGATTTTTACTTCCCAAGTGCTCCCATTTCAGTGTTTTTTACCTCATCCCCTCCCAAATCCTGTCCCACTCGGTGGCCCTGTGCGTGTCACAGCCTCATCACGCCTCATTAGTTAATTAGAGGGCAGAGGAGCAGCCCTCACAGAAGGTGTGAAAATGCTTCAGCAGCGCCAGAGGTGACAGCCACAGCTTGTCCCTGTCACTGGGGATGAGCAGGGACCAGAGGTGGCAGCTGGGGACATTCCAGGACAGCTCCAGTGGGAAAAAACACTTAGAGAGCACCTCAGTGCAATGAGGAAATTCACCTAAATTAAGGTGGTGTTAACTAAACTAAAATTTTAAAAAGAGTATATCTGGGGAAGGAGAGAAAAGAGAAAATTCACATTTTTGCTTCCAGCAGGTTGAAGGGAACATTCCCCAGAGCCCCCAGGGCAGCATTCCCGGGGGATTCCCAGCAAATCTGATTTTGCCTCTGCCCGAAACAACTGGAAAAGTGAAAGATTTTGCTGTGAGATTTCCTCTCCTCCTGCAGCCCCCAATAAAGAAAGGCAGGAGCGACTCCTCCATGGTCAAATGCACTCAGGGCTTCCCAGAATTTGCTTTTCCACGTTGATTTTCAAAACCTCTTTGCAGGTTATTTACTGCTGAGCTCTATATTTTCGGGAGTATATTGTACCTGACTCATTTTATGGCCTGCCTTGCCTTTTATCTTGCCTTGCTATTAATTTAACCCAGCAAATCTCTGTGTTTGTCAGCTCTGATTCCTGGGGTACTGCAGGACTTCGTTTGGAAATTGATTTGTGCTTCCTGATGCTCCAATAAAGCCATTTGGAATAAACACAGCTCTTCATTTCCCTGGCAGTACGTGGGGAACAGGCAGGAGCTGAGCACAAAAATAGACATTTATTTCACAAGTGGAGCAAGGGGAGGGCAGCAGGGACAGGGCTGCCTCTAAATAAGGTGAGGATTGCAGGGCAAATGAACCTGGTTTTATCCAGCAGGACCTGCTGCCTGCAATATTCTGATTTTTTTGGTGTCTGCTGTGCCCAGGGAAGGAGTTCTGGGCTCTGCTGAGCTCCCCCAGCTTTGCTTGTCCTGGTTTTTCCCAGCCCTGGGTGTGCAACACACTGGGGAGGGGGAGAGCCAGGGCTGATCAGGAATTCAGGGAAAACAAGGCAAAAATAGGAATGGGGTTGGTCCCTGACCTTTGGAGAGGTCACAGACCCCCTGCTCCTTCTCCCCACTGCATGAATCCCAATTTTCCATCCTCATTCTCTCCATTCCCTTCTCACTCCTGATTTCTCACCAGTCAGTGTGCCAGGAGAGGACAGGAGGGGTTAATTTGAATAACTTGAATTCCTTTTTTTTTTTTTTTTATTTTTTGCCAGCAACTTTTCCTCTATGTTATCCTGCACAGTGTCCCCCTGCCCACGTTTTCCAGGGAAATTGGCAGCAGGTTGAGGTTTGGCCAGGTTGGAAGGAACTTTATCCATCCTTAACTTCCACCCTTCAAATGAGACAGGGAAATTTTATCGTGAAGCTGAACAGAGAAAGGAGCTCGAGTGGCTGCTTTACCAAAACGCTACATTTTCCTCTGAAATTAATTAGCTGAACCCTGACAAAGCCCATTATTAAAAGAGCACCCTTGTCTTTTTAATCATCTGAGCTGTTTACAAAGCGTTCCCAGAGGCTGGAAATCAAACCCTCTCCTCTGGCTCTTTTATTCATTTCTATCTGGGGGAAATTCATTAAATAATTACCGGCGCCCCCGAGCCAACGGCAATAGGCATCTCCAAAAGTCCTGTAATGAACAAGCACTGTCAAATGGCCAAAAAAAAGGGAAAATAGGACAGCAAACAACAACTTGGGCATTTGGCTCCAAGCGGGGGCTGCGATGAGGAGCTGTGATTCACACCCAGCACTCGCCCACCCTGCTCTTTACAGGATGATTCAGGGATTGCATCACTCCAGCTCCCTGGGACTGTCCCTTTGGAGGTGGAAATAAAAGGATGGAGGCAGCTGGGTTGCTCTAAACCTGCCAATGCAATGGAAATGTCAAAGTGAAGTTTTGTCTTGCTCGTGGGACAGGTCAGAGCCTGCCTGGAGTTCTGTCCCTGCCACTGTGGGGTGGGCAGAGGGGCCAGGTAAAAGAACTGAGGGTCTGAGCCTGGGAATGGACAGTGCAGAGGGATGGGGAGAGCATCCTTTGGGATGGACCAGAGGGATGGGGAGAGCATCCTTTGGGATGGACCAGAGGGATGGAGCAGCTCTGGGATTGTTCATCTGGAGAGGAGAAGCTTTGGGGTGACCTCAGTGCCTGAAGGAGCTGCAGGAAAGATGGAGAGAGAGGATTTCCAAGGGATGGAGTGCCAGGATAAAGGGGAATGGATTCCCATTGCCAGAGTGGAAATACTGGGAAGAATTCCTCCCTGTGATGTGGAGAGGAGCTGGGATGGAATTCCCAGAGGAGCTGTGGCTGCCCCATCCCTGGAAGTGTCCAAGGATGGGGTTTGGAGCACCCTGGGACAGGGGGAGGTGTCCCTGCCATGGCTGGGGGGACACTGGATGGGATTTAGGGATTTTATCCATCCACCAATATTCATCCAATATCTATCCAATATCCATCCAATATCCATCAAATATCCATCCTATATCCATCCTATATCCATCCAATATCCATCCAATATCCATCCAATATTCACCCAATATTAATCCAATATCCATCCATTATCCATCCAATATTAATCCAATATCCATCCATTATCCATCCAACATTAATCCAATGTCCATCCAATATTCATCCAATATCCATCCAATATTCATCCAATATTCAGCCAATATCCATCCAATATTCATCCAATATCCATCCAATATCCATCCAATATCCATCCAATATCCATCCAATATCCATCCAATATCCATCCAATATTCACCCAATATTAATCCAATATCCATCCAATATCCATCCAATAGCCATCCAATATCCATCCAATGTCCATCCAATATAAATCCAATATCCATCCAATATCCATCTCCCTGCAGACACAAGCTGCTGCCCCAGATGATTCCCATCGATTCAGCCCTGTCAGTGACTCAATGCAATGTTCTCCAAACCTGTGCTGAACAGGAAAACCTGATTGCATTTGCTGCTGGAGGTTGGGTTGGTTTCTGTTAAATTGCTGGGGATTTTTTATTTTTTTCTTTTTCCCTGTTGAACACGGTGTGGTTTTACAAATGAGGAATTTCCCTGTGGCCTTTGAATGGAGCTCTGCAGCTCGGAAGGACTCACAGCCTGTGTGATCACAGGTGCCACGGTCACTGTCACCATGGGCAGAGCTGATCCTGCATTTCCTGCATTTCCTGCATTTCCTGCAGCTCCTGCATTTCCTGCAGCTCCTGCAGCTCCTGCAGCCTGAGCTGGCCCTGCCCAGGAATCCCAGGATGGAGGAGAGGGGACAGGACAGGTCCAGGGAAGGCAGAAGATCACAAATCCCTCTCTGCCTGTGCATGGACCCCTAAGGACAAAAGCAGCTGGACAAGGTGTTGTCCTGGACAGAGCTTCCTGCCTTTACAGAAGGATCCAGAAGACAAAATGCAGGAGCTGATGGAGTTGATGTTGCAAATTTCCTCTTGGCAGCACTGTGAAGAAATCCCAAAAACCCCAGTGCAATGCAGTGCTTTGCCTTCCAGATTCCCATTGGGAATCCATCCATCCATCCATCCATCCATCCATCCATCCATCCATCCATCCATCCAAACACTGCCCATCCCTCTGGATCTCACATTTACTGTCCAATAAAAATCTCTGCTATTGACTTTGGGTTTGTTTGCACCTTAATTAGAGCAGAAAAACCTCTCTAATAATTTTAATGACCAGATTTTAACAGTGAGGACCCAGAGCTTGCCCCAGCCCTGGGCTCTGTGCCTGGGCTGCCAGATGGGAGCTCTGGGCATGGAGATGTTCCTGCTCTCCAACCCCTGTGCCTGAGAGAAGCTGGACAAATAAAAGTGACCTGGAGATCCAGAGTTGCTTCTGGTTGGGCTCAAAGAGATGAAATCCATTTTGGGATCTCTCTCAGTGGTGTCACTCTGCTGCCAGCATTTTAAGGGCACCTGTCAGGGATATTTTGGGAAACAGAGGCTCCTGCCTGGTGCCCCTGTGCGCAGAATTCAAATGAGCTCTGGGGAGCAGGCTCAGGGAAAGTTGTGGTTTAGTGGGAAGGGATGAGAAAGTGGCTTCTGAGCCCCCTGTCACACACACAGAGCCTGGGCTGGGCTTTGGATTCTTCTGTGCCACTCCCACCTGCAGGTTTTGGCTCTGGTGGGGTCACCTCGAGCTTTGCCCCCTCCCAGGGACAGGGAGAGGCTTTTCCCAGGGGTCTGGGAAGGGAAACCAGCTCAACATCTGCACGTGGAGCCTTCCCCTGCCACCCTGGAACAGCTCCTGCCATCCTGGGGGCTCTTAGTGCTGGGCACCCACAAATGTTCTGACCCTGGAAGTTCAGGGTGGGTTTTGATGTCAAACCCACAGGGAGGCTGAAAACCCTAAAGCTGCATTGTCTGGGGGTCCAGCCTGGCCCTGCCCCGCTGCCCCACCCACAAGAGCTGTTTTTGGGATGACCTCATTTTTTATCTCCTTAATTACGTCACAATTCCCCCAATTTTTGGGTGGCAGGACCTAAAGTGATCACAGGCACCTTTCCATGGGCAAAGCTGGGCTTTGGCTCCACACAGAGCAGAGATTTGTTTGGATCATGCTTTGCTTGATCCAGGATAAAACAGGAAAAAGCTCCTAGCAGAGGGACAGAACGTGTTTTAAACCAGAAACTACAACAAAAAAAGCAACTGCAGGAGGAATCCTTGCAGCTGAAGGATCCTGCTGTGATTTAGGTGTGGAATGAGCTCCTGGGGAAGGGATGTGGGTGTGCAGTTGCTCACAGGATGAGCAAATCTGGCAGCCAGGAACATATTTGCAAGATTATGTTGCAATTAATGTGATTTAATGTCAGAGCCTCTTTATTGTTCTTGTCCCACTCTCTCCTTACAAGACTTCATCAGAATAAAACTTTCTCTTTAGGAATCACTGAATTATGGGATGGTTTGGGTTGGAAGGGAATTTAAAATCATCTCATTCCATGGGCAGGGCACTTTTCACTATCCCAGGTTGTTCCAAGCCCTGTCCAGCCTGGCCTTGGACACTCAGGGATTCCCTGGCATGGGAGGAATGACCACTTCCATTGATTAAATTCATTTATAGGAGGCTTGAAAGAACTGTTATTCAGTCCCAAATGCAGCAAATGATCCTCTTGCTTATAAACTCTCTGCATCAGCAGAAGTATTTGATGTTGCTGGAGGCTGCATTAATCACTAAAGACATGAATCCTTCTCCCACTGGGATTTATCCAGGGCAGGGAATGCAGACACAATTCAGCTCTCTGCAAGGAAACTCACTCAGAACTCCTGGGGGTTTTCCATGGTTTGGGTTCAAAACCACTGAGGATGGAGGGAAATGGGGAAAACAGGGATGGAGGGAAATGGGGGAAAACAGGAAATGGGGAAAACAGGGATGGAGGGAAATGGGGGAAATAGGAATGGAGGAAAATGGGGGAAACAGGGATGGAGGGAAGTGGGGGAAACAGGGATGGAGGGAAATGGGGGAAAACAGGAAATGGAGGATAAAAAGGGATGGAGGGAAA
>JAOTQP010000680.1:1244494-1254757 GCA_026413545.1 Cichladusa arquata
AGAGGCTGCTCAGGTCCTGGAGAGTTTAGAACTCTCAGCTCACCCCACTGCCATCCATCACCAAACTGTGCAAGGCCAAAATCCCCTTTGCAAGGCAAGGGGAAGGCAGCAGATGCAGGCACAGACATGGGGTGGTGGCAGAGGAGTTGCCACTCCTCAGGCTCCACTGACCAAAGGGTCCAACCTCAGCCCCACATAAACATCAGGGGGCATTTCAAATCACCTCTTTATCCCATCCAATCTCCAGCTCTCGCTGTAGAAAATCAGTTATTCCAGGCTCCTGTGATATATTTATTCCTTGCGGATATTTGGGATGCCTCAAGGTGTCTCAGATGACAGCTGATGTCTCATAGAGGACAGCACAGCCCACCCCATGTGTCCATCACCTTTAGGGATGCTCTGGATTTCAGGTGTCTGAAATGCAGAGTGCATCCCACCCCTTTCTGGCCTTTGGAATAGTCCAGAACTTTTTCTGGTGAATGTTGCATTAGATTTTCAAATTTTTCAATAAAGATCTTTTATGATCGTGGTGTTATTCTTCTATTACTACAAGACCTTTTGTCATTAATGCATCTATACAGAGCATTCCTTGGATGGAGCAGAGACAAACAAACCAGAAGGAAATGCAGCTTTTTGGGATGATGTTTACTGCAAACAGCCCTGCAAGACAGAGCTGCTGTGACTGATTTTCATTCCACCTTAGCTCCTATTTTGAATGCACAGATTTTAGGGGTTTAAGGGCTTTTCTTGGCTTGTACAAATCCAGGTTTCAGTTGCTTGGCATGGCCTTGGTTGTGGGGTTGTACAGTTCCCAAATTCTGATTTCAGGTTTTTTTTCCAGCTCACTACAAAAAAACCCCTAAATTGTTGGTTCTTTCTGCCTCTTCCCTTGAGAAACTGCTGCACATTCCCTTTGCTCCCATTTGATGCTTAATTCTGGCTGATTATTCCTGATGGTGTTAGTGGTTAATTCCAGTATCAGAACTAATTTTCCAGCATTATAACACCTTTTCTACTTGGTTTTTTGCTTGTAATAAAAACCTTTATTGGGCTAAGAAATGATGCTGTCACTGAGGGATGACCAGGCCCAGGGTGGGGTTGTTGGGGTGTCTGTGCAGGGCCAGGAGCTGGACTGGATGATCTTTGATCACTCTGTGGTTCTGTGATTGTACCCAAGGATATTTTTCAGCTCTTCTCTGCTGCTTTTTGAGTTTTATCTTTGCATAAAGACAACCAGACAAGTAATTTCCTGACCCCTGCATTTGCCAACAACTTCCACAAATGCTTAAAGCTGCTCTATGTACAGACAATTATCTTGGGTGACTTTCTCTCCTTCTCCTTGGCTTGATCCCCACAAGAAGAGAGGTTGATGAGGCCACTGATTGGACTTGATTGACACCAGCAGAGTCATCTCCTGGCCCAACAGGGTGTAACTATGAAAATAAATGAGTTAATTTTCTGCGAAATCTGAGCTATGATCACTCCTGCTCAAGCCTCTTCCATCAGGCCTCCTGCTGAGAGTCATTGATGAAACGTTCAACCCTAAAGACAGGTAAGAAAAATCCTCTGCAGGTTCAGGAGCAGAGCTAGCAGGAGGCTCTGGGCTGAGGCAGAATTCTTTATGTCTTTATATCAAAACAGATATGAGCACCTTTTGTGTTGTCCTTAAAATAACCCTTTATCATGAGGATGTAGCTGGAATGATCACTGTGAAAAATGGGGCTGCCCTGGGCAGAAATGTGTGCTGCATCCTGAGGCTGTGCAGGGAAATTCATCTGCTTTATGGCAAGGTCACAGGGGAGCTCAGGACATTCTGGGAAAGCAGAAAAGCTTGGGGAGAGCAGTGGGAGGAATTTCAGCAAAGCCTCAGCAGGTCTTGGGTGGGTGGCTGGGGTGGGCACTGCCCTTTCTTGCAAACTCTTCAGCCCTTTCCTGGTTCAGAGAGTCCTGGCTTGGCGTGGGCATGGTACAAATCCCAAATCCTGAGTCCTGAGCCCTTCATCTTCTGTCTGTAAATGGTTGGGAAGTTCTGCTCACCAAAGTCACCACTGGAGGCTTCCCCTGGCTTTCCTCACCATCATCTCTGTGCTCCTCTTATTGCAGATCTCATCCTTCCTGCTGCCCACAGCAACCTTTCCAGCCTTGCTCAGACATTCCATGAAAAATTAGAGTTTTAGTAGTATTTTAATGCTAACACCTAATGAACAACAGAGTATGACCAGTGAATGGGTTCATCTTTTTGTTCCCTGAACCATCTTAATAATTTGGTGTTTCCCAGAGCTGAGAACACAATTTATAGAAAAGTTCTTTGAGCCATGTCCTTTGACTTGTCCTTGCCTTTCTTTTTTCCTGGAAAAGAAGCCTCTCCCTGTCATCCCAAAGTTGAGGAACCCCCTAGAGCAGACCCAGGGGACAGTGACAGAAGGAATTGTCACACTAAGCTGTGACAGTGCCCCTGGGGTGGACACAATGTCAGGAAAAGGTGGGTCAGAAATGTCCAGGGATGCAGCATCTGGGGATAAAGTCATGGATTGTTTGGGCAGGGAGGCAGAGGGAGGTGCTGCAGGGATAGAGGGAAATGGGGAAAATAGGAATGGAGGGAAATAGGGAAAATAGGGATGGAGGGAAAAAGGGATGGAAGGAAATGTTGGAAACAAGAATGGAGGGAAATGGGGGAAAACAGGAAATGGAGGATAAAAAGGGATGGAGGGAAATGGGTAAAACAGGAATATCTGTGTGGGTGAAGCTGCCCCAGGTGCAGGAGGGAGCAGGTGAAGGTCGGGGGCCAGGGCTGAGGGACACTTCTGTCATTACAGAGACAAGGGAAGGATTTTTTCCTTAATATTTCCTTTCTTTATTGTTCCCCTATTATTTAACCTTAAATTTCCCAAGGATTCCAGCTTGGTTCTTCATTTCCCCAGCTGGGGCAGAGTTTGTGGCTGAACAGATCCCAGCCCTCTCTTGTGCAGTTGGGGCTCGTTAATCCTCCCTGCCCTCAAGCAGCTCCAAAAATAGCTCTGAGCTCCCTCCTAGGGCAGCCTCAACAACAGGTGATGCCCTGGACTCCCCTGGAATTTCTCCTGCTGTTGTTCTGGCAGGAGCACCTGGGATGCAGCAGAGTTTGGGAGGGAGGGCAGGATGGGAGGGCAGGACGGGCTTTCCCTTCCCACCTGTCCTGGTAAAATCCTGGCAAAATCCTGATATAATCCTGGCAAAATTCTGGCAAAATCCTGGCAAAGTCCTGATAAAATCCTGGCAAAATCCTGGCAAAAACCTCATAAAATCCTGATACAATCCTGGCAAAATACTCATAAAATCCTGATACAATCCTGGCAAAATCCTCATAAAATCCTCACAAAATCCTGGCAAAATCCTGGCAAAATCCTGGCAAAATCCTCATAAAATCCTGATATAATCCTGGCAAAATCCTGGCAAAATCCTGGCAAAATCCTGATATAATCCTGGCAAAATCCTCATAAAATCCTGATATAATCCTGGCCATGGGGGGCGTGCCCTTCTCCCCGGTGGGCAGGAATGCTATTGGGGTCAAGGCAGCAGGGAAAGGACACAATCTCCAGCAGGGAAATAAGGAAAGCAAGGAAAGGGACATAACTTCCATAAGAAAAATAAGGAAAACAGGCAAAACCACACAACCTCCAAAAGGGAAATAAGGGAAGCAGTGAAAAGACACAACCTCCTGAGAAAAGAGATAGAGAAGAGATGAGAAAAGAAATAAGGAAGGCAAGGAAAGCACCTGCTGCTTATGTTAAAGTGGGATTTTAGGAGGATGCCAAGAGATGGAGGATCATCCCAAAGGGATGTGGCTGTGCCTGGGGTGACCCTGGATCCATCCTCCTCCACCCTCCAGCAAAATCCCTGCCCAGAAGCCACAGGGCACCACAGGAAGGCATCCCACAGGGATTGCTGGGGGCTGACAAAACCACCCTAAAAACTGCAGCAGTCACAAGAGAAACCCCTGATATCCCTGCAGCCTCTGCTGTTTGCCAGGTAGCCCCAAATCTGGCCAGATGTGGGGTTTTTAGGAACCTGTTTCCATCTGGTGACAGCACCAGAGCCTGGGGGAACAAACAGGGCAGAAAACAAAGAGGGAGGAGTGGATCTGAGGGTGGAAAAGGGGTCATTGATTCCTGGAAGGATTAAAGTGCCTCGTAAAAAAGTGGAAGAGCCTCGTTCAGCCAGCACTGACACCTCAGCCTAGCAATGCTCTGCACAGCCCTTTGAGAAAGCTGCTCTCAGGAGGAAAGCTGCCATAATTCATGTTCATCCCTCGGCCCATGAAAGGATGGAGAAAGGGTTTATTGCAGCCCTGTCTCCTCACAGCCCTTTGCTCTCCAGCTTTAGGAACCCCAGGAGGATGTTTGGGCACTTGCTGGGGTGTCTGGAGTTGTGTGGGCTCTTGGCAAATGAGGCTCACATTTAGCCAGCCCCAAAACCCAGGGCTGAGCCCAGAGCTCTGTAAATTCAGATACAAAGGCTGGGAGCTGGAGAAAATGATAGAGGAGAATCCATCCTGCAGGAAAATTCATTCTGCAGGAAAATACACCCTGCAGGAAAATCTATCCTGCAGGAAAATCCATCCTGGAGGAAAATCTATTCTGGAGGGAAATCCATCCTGCAGGAAAATTCATCCTTCAGGAAAATACGCCCTGGAGGAAAATTCATCCTGCAGGAAAAACCATCCTGGAGGAAAATCCACCCGGCAGGAAAATCCATCCTGGAGGAAAATCCATCCTGGAGGAAAATCTGTTCTGGAGGGAAATCCATCCTGCAGGAAAATTCACCCTGGAGGCCTGCAGAGGTTGGGTAGGGCTCTGATGTGGGTGGGTGACACAGAAGGTGACTTTGGGAATGTCCCCAGACTGCAGGGATGATTTTTTAGTGGCATTAAAAAGCAGGGGGTGACTCCACAGGGATCTGTGCAGATTTTCAGGCTGTCCTGTGATAAAATTCCCAAATTCTCCTGGCAGTGCTGCCCACAGCTCCTGCCAGAGCAGTGTGAAACCCCAGGGTGCTGCAGCCTGGACCATCTTTATGGATTAGGGCTCTGGGATCTCCACTGGTTTTAATTGGGATGATTAATTGTCTCATCATTAATTCAGTTGGAAATGTGTCATTTTGATTCTTTCCTTGTTTGGGGACTGATTTTTTCCCCTGCCAAGCTGTCACTGCCACCCTGCCCTGGGCCACAGCAGGGATGGGGAGCAGGAATTAAGGAGGTGAGCTGAGATTTGAGTAAAAACCAGCCCAGGGGACAGCACAGTGCCACAAAGTGGACTCCACATTCCTCTGCTGCCATCCTGTGAGACCCTTGGGATGCTCAGCAGCTTCTCCATCTCCCTTCACCCTCCTTGGTTTGTTTGATGCCTCCTCCTCCTGCAGCCGCACACCCCCTGCCCTGCTGCTGCTCAGCTCCATCCAGCCTGGTCCCACAGCCCATTCCCACCTGGAGTTATTCCCACCCAGCCCCAGGGATCCCTGGAGAGGCTCTGGCATCTTCTCCAGTGCACTGGGGGTTTGATAATCCCCAGGTTATCCTGAGTGCACCCAGCCACTCCCTCTGCAGCCACAGCCCTTCCCAAACTGCATTTCTCTGTTCCCATCTGTGGGAACCCTGAATCCTGGGAGTTTTGAGCTTTCTGTGCTTTCTGGCACTGACCCCCAGGAGAACACAGCTTTGGACTTGAGGCCTTGGAGAAGGCCTCCAAAATTTGGGTGATGGAGTTAAAATCATGTGTGTGTACTTAGAATAGAAATCTGTGATTTCACATAGTGAAGAGTTTGGAATTTGGGGTTTTAGAATATAGTAAGAGGTATGGGACAAGATGGAACTTCTTGGGAGTTGTCTTTTTCTCCTTCTTGTTCCTTCTTCTTAGTTTCAGTAGTTTTTGGTTGGATAGAAAGTACCACAGTGCAGGTCACAGGTGTTTGGTCATTGAGTCAAAAGTATAAATAATATATATGTTAGCTTTTAATTGGATAGTTAGGCTTTAAAGGACCTTGTAACGAGCTAAATTCACCCAACATTTTCTCACTTTTACCTTGTTAGCCAGAAGTGCTGGAGCACTCACAGCACTACAGATAATAATTAATAAACAACTGAGTCCAAACACAAAAATTCATCTCCCGTGCATTCAATCCCAACTCTGACTTAGAAGAAAAAAGAAGTGAACCCCTAACACCCACCAGCCAGGTGCAGCCCCTCCCTCTGGCGAGAAAGAAGAGTGGGAAGAGCAGGATTTTCCACAGTTTATTTGTCAGGAGGATTTGTTCAGTGACAAGGACAGAGCCGTGTCCCTCCCGGGGGCTCCAGCTCCCCCTGCTCCCTGCAGCTCTCCCATCCAGCCCAGGGATGGGATTTCCAGGCAGGACAGACCTGTTCCCCATTCCCCACACGATCCCAGTACATCTCCACTGGGAATACTGGAGCTTAGGCTGGGCTTTGCTGGGCACTTCTCCCTACCAGGCATTGCTCCCCATGGGATCTTTCACAGAATCCCAGAATGGGTTGGGTTGGGAGGGACATTAAAAATTAAATTATCCATTTAATTCTCACCCCAGCCATGGCAGGACACCTTCCAGCAGCCCAGGTTGCTCCAAGCCCCATCCAACCTGGCCTTGGACACTCCCAGGGATGGGGCAGCCACAGCTTCTCTGGGAAATCCATTCCAGAGCCTCACCACTCTCCCAGGGAAGGATTTCTTCCTGGTATTTTGGGAGATGAGCGCTCAGTGCCAACACTGATCCATTTTGGCTCTGTTTGCCCCTTCCCTGCACCCCACATGAGGGAGGGAGCAGCTGCTGGGCACTGGGGCTGCTGCCCCAGGGATGGGTTTGGATCCCTGGCACAGCCATGAATGAGCAGGTTCACCCTGTGCTGAGCCAGGCAAGGACAGGGAGGCTCTTGGAAGAGGAGCAATGGTGAAGTGGCAGGACAAGATGAACAGCAGGTGCTTGAGGATAAATGGAATGAAATTTCCAGGAGAAAATGCAGGTGGGAAACTCCCTGTGGAGCACAGAGCCACCTCCCAGGGGACAGCACAATAACCCCGGGGTCAGGGAGCTTAAAAACAGATCCAGCAGCGAACAAAATCCATGGGACCAGCCTGAAGGGTGGCAGGCAGGTGGGTCTGGGCAGCCCTGCAGGGCAGGTCCTGCTTTTGGGCTGGAATCTGATTGGAGCAAGTTCAGCCCTTCCTCTCCCTGAACCTGCTCTTGCACATCAGGGATTGGGAGGAAGAAAACTGCCACAGCCCCGTGAGTGTCCCCAACCTGCAAACAATCCCAAGGACAGAGTAAGGGGCTGGAGGCAGCCAGGAATCTTTGGAGGAACAAGTTTTTGTTGGGAAATATCCTTCAGACAAAGCTTTGGTGGGGTTCTTCAGAGGGAAGGGAGGAATCAGGCTCTCCTTGGGCAGCTGTGCCAAAGGATCTCAGGGTATCCTGAAAGCTGTGGGAGAGCAGCAGGGCACCTGAGAGCCCCCAGGTGAGCAACTCTCGTGCTCCTGCACGAAGAAAATCAGGGTAGAGGGGCACTGCTGAGCTCCTGCACTCTGTCCTTCCACCAAAGCTCTGCCCAGCTTGCTCTCAGTCCCTGAAGGATCCACACTGCAGGGACAGCAGCTCTGCTCTCAGCTTTTCCTCTTTTCCCCCAGCTGCACAGAATCCTACAATGGAAGGACCTTAAAGCTCATCCAGTTCCACCCCCTGCCATGGGTGGGGACACCCTCCACGAGCCCAGAGCTCCATCCAACCCCCCCTGGGCACTGCCAGGGATGGCACATCCTCTCCAGGTCTCACAGAACCACAGAATGGTTTTGGTTGGAAGGAACCCTAAAAGAACACCAAGCCCAATCCCCCATTCCTTCACCAGGAGGGTGCTCCTGCTGTTTTGGGAGGTGTTCCTGTGTCCTGCCCCTCTGCTCAGTGCCCTCACACAGACCTTGGACACTCTGTTTGTGGGGAGGGGGGGGCTCCTTTAGCAGCTTCACATCAAGCAGCGAGAAAATAAATAAATAAATAGGATTGCACTTGAGGGAAAGGTTTTTTTACAGCTGGAAGCCCGAGAGGGAAGGTGTGAGATGGGGCTCCCACAGTTCAGTACCAGCACGTCCTGCCCAGGTCTGGGAGCAGCTCAGTGACCACAGGGTTGGGCCAAGTCCAAGGTGCACATTTTGGATGGTTTTCAGCCAGTTTTTCCTGCTGTTTTCTGCCTAAGATCATAAGTCTCTCCATCTCTTCCTCCAGTTAATGAGTTTTCCACAATCCAAAATCAGGAGCTCAGTGTGCTCCTTCCCACAGCTGCAGGACAGGGATGGATGTTCTGTCGTGTTTTGAGCCTCAGGTGGGAAATCTTGGCTCCCAAGGGTGGCTGGTCCTGCTAAAATGTGAAAAAGGATTGCCAGCTCCCAGCCTATCCAAAGGCTGAGATCCAGGCAGGACAGTTGCAGATTTTTTGGAGCAAATTCCTGCCCTGTGCCAATCCTCCTGCTCCTTGGAGACAGCCAGGGCCCCCTGTGCTCTCTAGAGAAGAAGAGGTAGACAGAGAGGACACCAGAAGGAGAAACAAGCACAGAAGGAATCAGAGGGATCTTCCATGCTCCTCTCTCTTGGTCTTGGATCCCACCTGGATCCCACCCAGCTCCCAGGCTGCCATGGGCACGTCCTGCTGGGCTCCTGACCCAGCCCTGACCCCTGTGCCTCTTCCAAACCAGCTGGACACCACACCTGGAGCCTTTTGGAAAGGGATTTCCAAGGGGGAAAAACCCTCAGCACCTTTTCTCATGGTACATCCCCTCCTCCAGTTCCTGCAGCTTCTTTCCAAGGCTCTCAGAGCCTCTCCTGGTCCCTTGGTTGTCCTTCCCCAGCTTCTCCTGGAGGTGCTGCTCGGTGGGTGATGGGTTGGGATGAGGATTTGCCGAGGCAATCACTTCCCACAGCATCCCCAGCTCAGGGAAGCGAGGCTGTGCTCCCCCTCCATCTCTGCAGAGCCCTCAGAGCTCAGCCTGGTGAGGAACAGAGCTTGGACCATTCAGCTCTCCACCATTCCTGGGCATCCAGGGATCTCTGTGGAAATAAAATCAAAACAAACAAACAAAAAAAACAAAAACAAAAAAAAAAAAAAAAGAGAGAGAAAGGAAAACAGCATTAATTTAGCACAGAGAGGTTGGGATAGAGGAGCAATGTGGATGCCAAAGCCAGGAGAGAGATTAAACATATTTCCTTGATTGTGGAGATATCAGATGAATGACAAGTCAGATGAAAAAATGGGAAATTAATTCAGAGATAGAGAAAGGAACAAGTACAGAATATGCCAGTGTTTTTATTTTCTGGAAGTGATATTTTTTAATAAGGACGTGTAAAAGATTATCATCTGTGCGTGTAGGAGAAGAAAACAGCTTTAAAGCCAAAATGGATCTGCAAAGAGGAAAAAAAACCCCATATCTGTTCTTTGGGAACACAATGCCTCTCTCAGAAGAATTCTGGGTATCCAAACTGGAGTTGTATTTCTTGTGCAAATCAAGGATGAAGTTCCAACGTGACAGGGATGGTTTGCACCAGTGTCCCTTGCCAGCATCTCTTTAAAAAGATTATTTGCACTCCATCTGCCCTGCAAAGTGTGTTTATCCCTCCTTCCCTCCTCCCTTGCTCCCTTCTTCCCTCCTAACCTGTGCCCACTCTCCCAGGGAAGAATTTCTTCCCAGTATTACCTCAACCTCCTCTCTCTCCATTTGAAGCCATTCCCCCTTGTCCTGGCCCTACAATTCCTGAGGAAAATGGGAAATCTTACAGATGATGAGCCCTTCAGAAAATCCCAGTGTGAAATAATCCCAGCTCTGCAATTCCAGCAGTTTCCACCATGGGACCACGGAGCAGGAGTTTATCCAGGGTGGACAATCCACCCAGACATGATGGGATGGATGATGGGAGCTGTGGCTTTGTGCACTGTGGAATGCTGAGCACCCTGGAGTTTCTCCAGAACAAATCTGGAAACTCAGAGTGAAGCTCCTCTGCCCTTTTTTATCAGCTGGGAGCCCCTCCTGCAGCAATCCTGCAGATGGTGCTTGTCAGAGTCCTGGTTTGGAGGACAGGTATCTGCCAATAAAGGCAGGAGCTTCTCTTTGAAATGGAGAATGTAAAACCCCTCCCTCCAAATTATTATGATTTTGAAATTAAGGGGCTCTCAGGCAAAGAGATGGGAATTAGGAATAACAGCTCTTTACTAGGAAAATTAAAATAGAAATA
>JAOTQP010000680.1:1265102-1284032 GCA_026413545.1 Cichladusa arquata
TGCCTCTCAAGTACCTCAGCCCATGGGGAAAGAGAGAGGGAAATTGGGATAAAAAGGAGGCTGAGTCCTCCAAAAATTGGAGAGATCCCAGGGCAATGCCCCATGGCCTCTCCCTTTATTCCAATAAAGCAAAAGGACTTCTCTGTCTCCTTTCTGGACACAAACCTCTGGTGTTTGTGGATTAATTTTCCTGACACATGGGCTGCCACCTTCCCATGGGAATTCTGGAATTCCCTGGGGCACAGTGAGCTGTGGGTCCCTCCACTCATCCTCTGGGGCTGCCCATGGGTCAGAGGATGGGCTGAGGTCACCTCAACGTGGCAGTGACAGTGGTGCTCATGCTCCTAGGGGCCACAGCCCGGGCCACCACGGGGAAAACTGCAGGATGGACACTTCAGGCTGGCAAAGTGGCCAAGGGCTGAGCTGGATTCTCTGAGAGGTCCTTCCCAAGCTCAGTGATTCCCCATTCCCAGCTCCTTGTCACCCAGGCCATCCCCTGCAGGGACAGGACGGCTGTCCTGGTTTGTCTCCATACCTGTCACACACTCACTCCAAAGGCATCCCTGGCTCCAGAATGACAGGAACGCCTGCCCCACGCCCTCCAGCCGTGCCTTGGCAGCAGCAGAGCAGCTCCCAGAGGGAGGCAAAGCTGCTGCTCATCCCAGAGGCAAACATCACCTTCACAAAGCTCCAGGAGCAGACAGGGGAATGGGAAACGTCGGAGGGCAGAGGAACCAGCCAGGCTGCCTGCACTGAAACACAGATCCTGCACAGAAATGCAGATCCTGCACTGAAACACAGATCCTGCACTGAAACACAGATCATGCACAGAAACACAGATCCTGCACTGAAATGCAGATCCTGCACTGAAACCAGATCTTGTATTGAAACAGATCCTGCACAGAAATGCAAATATTGTACTGAAACAGATCCTGCACTGAAAAATGCAGATCCTGCACTGGAACGCAGATCCTGCACTGAAACCAGATCTTGTACTGAAACAGATCCTGCACTGAAACACAGATCCTGCACAGAAACACAGATCCTGCACTGAAACACAGATCCTGCACTGAGATACAGATCCTGTACAGAAATGCAGATCCTGCACAGAAACACAGAGCCTGCACTGAGATACAGATCCTGCACTGAAACACAGATCCTGCACTGAAACACAGAGCCTGCACTGAAACAGATCCTGCACAGAAACACAGATCTTGCACTGAAACACAGAGCCTGCACTGAGATACAGAGCCTGCACTGAAATGCAGATCCTGCACTGAAATGCAGATCCTGCACTGAAATGCAGATCTTGCACTGAAATGCAGATCTTGCACTGAAACACAGATCCTGCACTGAAACACAGATCCTGCACTGAAACAGATCCTGCACTGAAACACAGATCCTGCACTGAAACACAGATCCTGCACTGAAACACAGATCCTGCACAAAAATACAGATCTTGCACTGAAACACAGATCCTTTACTGAAATGCAGATCCTGCACAGAGATACAGATCCTGCACTGGCAGATCCTGCACAGAGATACAGATCCTTCACTGAAATGCAGATCCTTCACTGAAATGTTTCCCACCATGGGAGGGGCTGGAGCAGCCTGTCCCTGTCCCTGTCCCTGTCCCTCCCAGGCTGTGTCACCACCTCCTGTGTGGCACCAGGGAGGTGCCACTGCCCCTTCCAGCCTGGCAAATGTCAGCAGGAGGGGCTGGGGCTGCAGGGGAACAGCCTGTCCATCCTCCCCTGCTCCCAGGGGTGTCCACGCAGGGCTGGTGACTCTCCTGGAGCACTTTCCCTGCTATAAATAGGAACCCTGAGGATCCCCTTTTAAGAAGGAGCTTTCTCTGCAGCAGGGAGCCCTGGAGGGACAGGGAAGCACAGAGTCAGCTCTAAATGAGCTGTGCAAATTATCCCAAAATCATTCCAAAGCTGAGGAATGGCCTTCTTGTGAGTCACAAACCTCTCTGTGCTTGTGCTTTCCCTTCTCCCTGCCCTCTGCAGCTCTCCTTTGCCTCGTGCTGTGCCAAAGGGATTTTTTTTTTTTTCTGTAAAGCTGTTGGTGCATCTCTGAACTCCTCATGAGCCTAGTTTGGCTCTCTGAAGGAGGTCACGAGCCTGTCTGGTGTCAGGGCAGAGGCTCAGAGCAGGATTTGGGTTCTGCTGGGGCCTCACCACCAGGCCAGGCTGACTCAGGCTTGTCTCAGCATCGTCCCCTCACACAGGGCTGGCCACGCTTTTCCCCTCAAAAACCACCACCAGCAACAACTTCTGGTTCTCATGAGGCAGAGCTGAGCTGGCAGAGGGCTGGAGCAGAGGGGTGGCAGCCTGATCCCAGCTTTTCCCAAGCAGGAGAGGGAGGAAGCTCTGAGCAGGGAGAGCAGATTCCCCAGTGCACTGACCCAGCTCCCCCACAGATATTTTGGGGCTGCCACCAGCTCTGCTGCGTGCAGATACACTTCCTCTCACCAGCAGCTATCAGAAAATACACACACAGACATTTGATTTCAAGGCCAGACAGCAAGAAGCTTATTTAGGTCTCCAGTTTTTCTCAGAAAAAGATGCCACACATTTCCACTCACGTGTCCAATACAACACAGTGGGACTTTACTTCGGGATCCTGTAACCCCAGGGATATTTTGCACTATTTTGCTTCTGAAGTCTTCCTGGAGGCTGCCTCACAATTTGCTGTCCCATGGGATCTCCATCCAACAGCCTCTGAGGAGGTCATGTCCTGACAGGCACCATTTAATCTGATTCCTGTGTGGTTTTGGGGGTGATAAGAAATGTTTTCAGCAGCGTGGGTCTTGCTTCAGCTGCAAAAATACCAAGATGAAGCTGTTCCCACCCAGGGATGAACAAGCATTTCCTTCAGCCAGGGACAAAAAAAAAAAAAAAATATTAAGGAGAGGTTTTTCACACTCACATACACTTAAGAGGAAAAAATATTTACACGAGGGAAAAAGGACTTGGCAGGGCCTCCCCAGAGGCCATTTGCTGTTTATGCATTTCTCAGGCCTGGGCTGAGGCTGCAGAGCCTGCAGCTCCCTGAGCCATGGGATTGTGTTCAGGGCTGGGAGATGCCCTTGCTTGGCTTCTGTGCCTGTGGAACTGTGTCCCTCAGGCTCTGCCAGTGGCCCCTGTGGCTCCCTGAGGCCTCTCCTTTGGCATTCCTGGAGGGTCAGGGCCAGGAGGGGCTGCTGGGATCCTCAGGGGAATTAAGAACTGGTTCTGAGCACCTCTTAAGAGCAACCACCTTTCCAGGTGAAATATTCCCTGTTAGGAATGTCCTGTTTTAGCAGGAATAGGGAAAGGTGGGTGCAGCTGCTCCCCCACAGATGCTGAAGTTCTGATCTTTTCTTCCTGCAGCCAGCAATACCTGGAGCTCTCTATCCCTTGAAAGCACAAATTATTATAATTTGGGCCTCTGATGTGTTTTGGAAGTGCCTGGTGCCATCTCTCCCTGTCCCAGCTACACAAACCATTCCCTGCTGTTGTTTCTAGAAAGGAGAAGCCTCAAAATATTTGAGGCACAGTTTCCTCTGCTGCCAAGGCTGAAGTGGCACAAGGGACACAAAATCCTTCACATTGCAGCAGGCTGGGCTGGCATCCTGCTTTGCATCACTCGTGCTCTTTCCTCAGCCCCACCTGAAGCAAGAGGCACATCAGGACAGCAGGTGGCAGGGGACAGCCAGGAATTTGGGCAGCTCTCCAAAGAAACACCCCCATGAGCTTTTCCAGCCTGGGGCACACAGGAGTGTCCCACAGGGTGCTGCTGCCACCCCATCCCTGCAGGACAAGTCACCTCATCACCTTCTCCCAGCCCAAACTCCAAACCCCAGAGCTGGGGATGCTGCAGCTCCCTGCCAGCCCCAGGGGATGCAGCAGAGGATTAAACCCTCCCAGTGATGCCTGGGGTTTTAGCTTTTATATTTTTCAGAATCTCTGCTGCTTGGTGTGTAACTCTGAAACTTCATGTTAAGTTCTCTTCATAGAAATAAGTTCTCTTCTTTAAACCCCTCTCTGCGCATCCTGATGGGAGAGGGGAAAACCAGAGAGTGCTGAGCACCCAAAACCTACTGCCAGGGCTCAAAGCGCTGACAAATTAAGGAAATTTTTGTCCACACTGTGTTTCCTCCCTGCTCCTTGAGGTGTTGGTTTTCTTTAATGAGCCCTGAAGGACTCACTGGGAAAATGTGGGGAAATATGGGAGGAATGGCTTTAAGCAAGGACACTTTACTAGAGCATAAATACCATAAATCCTCTTTATTTAAACACGTCAGTCAATAGGACCTGCAATAAATACTCTGAATTTTGAACATACAGATCTTCATCTCTGTATTTATCTGGCACAGCAAACCCTTTACATTTCCTTGTTTGTGTAGAGCTATATATAGATAATGGATATCTACACACACACCTATATCTATAGATGCACTTGTGCATAAATGACTTTTCCAAGGACAGGAAACAAGTGAATATTTCCCAATCCACCCTCCCTGGCACTGGCAACATTGCACAGAAATTCAGCTGGATGCTCCTGCCATAGAGGAAATGGGAAAATTGAAATTTCATGCATGGAGAAGCAGCAAATCCACTTTTTTTTTTTTTTTCCCATGATGGAGAAAGTTTAAAAAAATCTCAGTGCCCCCTTAAATAGATTAAATCAGATTAAATAGATTCAGCACCTTTACACACAGCAATTCCAATTGCCAGATCCAGGGAGATGGGGGCTGTGTCCTGCTCTACAACACTCCAGGAGAGGGAATCTCCTTCCAAGCTGTGGAAATTCCAGTTTCCAGCTCTGTCTAGAGCCAGGCTGTGTCCCTAAACCCCAACAGAGCTGAGTGGGATTTGTTTGTGCCAGGCAAACACGAGGGGATGACAGGACAGGTTGTTCCACAGGCTCTGCTGTAGGAACTGCATCTCCCAGTGCTGGTGGAGTATTCCTGCCCCCTCTGGAATATGACAAAAAGCACCTCCAGGTTGCTGTGGCAGCAGCTGGTGCCCCACAGAAATGTGCTGATGAGGGTGCAGCATCCTCAGGGCTCTGTGCCCATCGCAAAATGCTCTCTCTGCCCCCAGCAAGGAGATCAGTGCTCGTGTTTGCTGCCAGCAGAGCTCCAATAAAAGTGTAACAAGGGGGAGAAGTGCTGGGGCTGCTGGGTTGGAGCCTGAAGAGAGCCAGGCTTTGACACTGGAAGAGATTTTTGCTCAGGGCGGAGATGCCAAGGTGGCCACGGAGCAGAAACGGAGCAAAGTGTGAGAGCAGCGAGGAGAGGAACCCTCACCTTGCAAAGCAGAGATCTCAGGGAGCCTGGAGTGGCTCTGCCTGTGCTGGGAACAGCTCTCCACGAGAGCCTGTGCTGCCCTGAACCTGCAGAACCGCCCTGGGTGTGCTCCCAGGGCAGAGTTACCCAACAGTGGGGTCAGCCAAGGGGCTGCTGCGGAGGGGAACACGGAGAGAAGGCTGTGACAGAGCAGCAGAACCTTGCCCAAATCCCCCTCCATCCCCACAGCCCAGGGACATCTCCAGGCACTGCCTGGCCAGCCAGGCTCAGCTCCCCTGCTGCTTTTAGGGTGGCATTTGACAGAGAGCAGGGAAGGGAACAGGCCAGGCCACCCTCCCTCCTGCCAGGGGAATGAACGTGCTCATAAAGCCATCTCCTTGGGAAATGGATTCATCACCCAGGGAAAATAAACACAGGGCTGGCAAAGGGAGGGACACAGCTCTTGCCTCAGTCTGTGGGTTTGAGGCTCCTGGCAGCAGGAGATGGAATTAGAGGGGCAGGAGCAGCCTGTGCCCATGTGCTGGATGAGCCAGCAGGGGAGAAAACAAGGCTGGCAGCACAGAGAGTTTTGTCTGGAATTCAGGGGAAAAAAAGGAGAGTCTAGGACCTTTGGAAAAGGGGCAGGAAATTCAGGACAATGAGGATGCCAGGAGATGCAAGTTAGAGGGACCAAAGCCCAGCTGGAATTTAATCTGGCTGCTGCCAGAAAAGACAATTAAAAATGCTCCTGGAAATACATCAGCAAGAGAAGGACAGCTGAGGAGAATCTCCATCCTTTACTGGGGAAACACAAGGGATGGGGGAGAGGCTGAGGTACTCAAAGCCTCCTTGGTGTCAGTCTTTGACAGTGAGACCAGTTGTCCCCCTGGAGCTGGAAAACAGGGACCTGATCTCCTGTGACAGGATGAGCACTCCATAGAGGAGGAAAAGGCAATGGATGATGGACTTTAATTAAGCTTTGACACCATTTCCCACAGCATTCTCCTGGAGAAACTGAATTCCTTTAACTTGGATGGGTCCATTCTTCACTGGGATAAACCTGACTGGGTTAAAAGCCCAGAGAGTGGGAATGGAACAAATCCAGTGGTGTCCCCAGGGCTCAGTTTTGGGGCCAGTCTCGTTTAATATCTTTATCAATGATCTGGATGAGGGGGTTGAGTACATCCTCATTAAGTTCATCGATGACACTAAATTGGAGGGGAGTGTTGGCTTGCTGGAGGGTAGGACAGCTCTGCAGAGGGATCAGTGGGAGTGATAAAGTGGAGGTAAAGGGGAGGCTGCCTGGCAGTGCCCCCCTGGGGTGGCACAAACACAGCCCTTGGAGTAAATGAACCCTGAACTCAGCTCTGCAAAGCCCAGCAGAGGGGCTGTGAGGGGGCAGAGCTCACACACCCTGCTCACACATCCTCTGCTGCCTCTCCTCCCCACACTCCTAATCCCTGGCCCGTTTTCAAACATTTGGGGGCATTTAGGAACTGAAATCTCTGCCCTGCCTCAGGTGAAGGGGTCTCACCTTCACCTGAACCCCGGGGAGGGCTCCAGTTCCACAGGTAAGGCTGGGGCAGGCACAGCCCTGATCCCCCAGAACAGTGCAAGACAAACCTGTGGGCAATGCTGGACTGCAGGAATTGCTGAACAATTTGGGATGAGAGGCACTTTGGGAACAGCCAGTCCTAATGGGGCACTCGAGTGGGGAGTCTGCACCCAGCCCCTTTTCCCTCTGTGCCCTTCCACATCTCCCTGTGCCACAGCAAGCAGCATTCCCAGCCCAGAAATGGGCTGAGAGACAGCCCTGGCTGCCCAGACAGCCAAAACTGCCCAGGAATGCTCCCAGGAGGTGAAGGACTGGCAAAACCCAGCAGCTTTCTGTTCTGGGGGTGAAGCAAAGGCAGCCCAGATGTGGAAACTGCAGCTGCCCAAACCCCAGGCAGGAGCCATAGCCAGGGCAGCGTTTTGTAACAAAACCCAAGCTGTGTTTGTGTTCACTCCACCAAGACTTTAAAAACAAAAACAATCTGTTTGGCCAAAGTGGATAAAGCAGTGAATGTAGGGGCAAGATCCAGTGACCAACACTGGGGTTGTGTCCCCTCTGTGTCCCCTCTATGTCCTCTCTTTGTCCCCTCTGTGTCCTCTCTTTGTCCCCTCTGTGTCCCCACCTCTGTGGCAGTGGCACGAGGCACAAGCCAGCAGCACAGCATTTGCTTTAGCCTGCTCTGTTTGCAGGAAGAATTTAATATTTGTCACTGATTTCCCTCGAATGAAGTCACCACTGTGTGTTTTATCAGTTGTGTTTAACCTGAGCCAGTGTAAAATCCTAAAATCCAATTTAAACAGCGACTCCTGACTTCAATGCTCCATTTTTTATTGTGTCTATAAAAATTGTAATATTAAATATTTTAACAGGACAAAGCTTTTAAGCTTTTTTTTTTTTCCCCCAATATGGAAAGGTTTGGCTTTGGTGGTGCCACAATATTTTTTCCTCCACTATTTAATTCCAGCTGCCCCCAGAACTGCATGGTTTATATTTCACCTGTTTTACTACTGTTGCCTTAGAGGAAGCAAATCAGTTCTTCAACACCCAGACTCCACTGCAAGCCTGAGGTTTCCTGACAGTGCTGAGGTCATTTGTCCAGTGCAAAGAGCCCAAAATTCCCTGTCCTTTCCACATCCACATGCTCTAGAAGCTGGAGTGGCTCTGCAAATAATCACTGGCTCATCTCAGCTTTGGCTACCCACAGCCACAATATTTGAAGTGAGAAGAGGAAGCCAAAAAAAAAAAAAAAGAGAACAATCATTTGGACAACAAATCCTGCTCCACTGAAATGCAAATAATTAATCATAGTGAAAATACAAACCACAACAGAGACCTGGACGTGGGAATTCTCTGTGCCAGAGGGTCCTGCCTCAAACTGGTGAGAATTGGAGCTGCTGGGGGCTGGCCTGAGCCCCCATCACTGCAGGACACCTCGTCCCTCTGTGCCACAGAGCCCTGGGCAGGGCAGGACAGCAGGGGCTGCCAGGAGTCAAAGTGCAGGAGGTGGAAACACGGGAGATATCGATCTCTGCAATCAGGAGTTAATTCTCATTTCCCCTGAACGCTGTTTAATAACCACAGCCTGCACTGAGTGAATTGTGTCTGCAGCTGCACAGTGAGAATCTACACAGAGTGAGAATCTACACAGAGTGAGAACCTACACAGAGTGAGAACCTACACAGAGTATCTACACAGAGTGAGTATCTACAGAGTGAGAACCTACACAGAGTGAGAACCTACACAGAGTGAGAACCTACACAGAGTGAGAACCTACACAGAGTATCTACACAGAGTGAGAATCTACACAGAGTATCTACAGAGAGTGAGTATCTACACAGAGTGAGTATCTACACAGAGTGAGAACCTACACAGAGTGAGAACCTACACAGAGTATCTACACAGAGTATCTACACAGAGTGAGAATCTACACAGAGTGAGAATCTACACAGAGTGAGTACTTACACCGAGTGTGCACTTACACTGTGTTCCTACACCGAGTGTGCACCTACACTGAGTTCCTACACTGTGTTCCTACAAAGAGTGTGTTCCTACACTGTGCACCTACACCAAGTGTGTTCCTACACCGAGTGTGCACCTACGCTGTTCCTACACTGTGTTCCTACAAAGAGTGTGTTCCTACACTGAGTTCCTACACTCAGTGTGCTCCTACAATGAGTGTGCACCTGCACTGTGTGTTACTACACCAGGTGTGCACCGACACCGAGTGTCCTCTTACACCGAGTGTGTTCCTACACTGAGTTCCTACACCAAGTGTGCACCTACACTCAGTGTGCTCCTACACTGAGTGTGCACCTGCACTGTGTGTGTTACTACACCAGGTGTGCACCTACACCGAGTGTGCTGTTACACAGAGTGTGTTCCTACACTGTGTTCCTACACGGTGCACCTACACCGAGTGTGCACCTACACTGTGTTCCTACACCAACCCCACAGCCTCTCACCTCTCTGCTGGAAGCAAACAGCTCCTGGCTGCAGCCCCGCTCTGCCCAGCACTGACTCCTGTTAATGTTTATCTGCGCTGCTGCCCCGCGGCCACTCACGCCACAAAGAGTCACCGTGTCACCACGCCGCACGCTCCCAGCACCTGGGGCCCTGCTGGCAGCCCTGGCAGGTGAGGGCACAGGCTGGGGAAGGGCTCGCAGCCACATCCCCCGGCTGCAAAGGGGACAGGAGGAGCCGGGTCGGTGACAGGGTAAAGGAGCAGAGGGCTCTTAGAGCTGCTCCTCCTTCCCTGCGCCCTTCTCAAGCACGATCGGGAGCACTTTGAGAAAGAAAAAAGGAGCAGTAGGAGTTCCCAGAGCCCCGGGTTTTACCCTGAGGGTGTGACAGCTTGGGGAGTTTGTCCCCACACTCGCAGCAGCAATGACACCCTCCCATCCCAATGACACCCTGCCCATCCGGGGGATTCCCCTCCAGCCCTGGCGGCACCAGCGAGTCCTGAGAGCAGCCAAGGCCACACGGGCACGGCCAGGGGACAGTGTCGGTAACCAAAAACCCCGCTCCGCCCCCATCGCAGCTCCGGCTCCTCCGAGACGCTGCCCCAAAGCCCCTCTGCATCGGGACTCAGCCCCGGGCTGGTCACTCGCCACCCACCCAGGTCTCCCGGGCACCCAGCGACCCCCACACCCCCCAGCTGGCCACAGCGTGACCCGACAACGCCACCAGCATCCCCGAAATGCGGGGGCTCCGCACGCCCGAGCATCCCCCGAGCATCCCCGGGACACCACGGCCCCTGGAGCACCGCGAGGTCCCGGGAGCAGCTTTTCCTGCGCCTTTCCCGAGTATTCCTGAAAGAACCCCGCACTTACACACCCTCCTGGCCGCGGGTCCAGCGTGTCGCACCGGGGTGCGCCCCCAGCCCAAATCGCTGCTCCCCTCCAGCCGGGGACTGCCCTGCCCTGCCCTGTCCTGTCCCCACCCTGCCCGGGGACACCTGGCAGAGCTGGCACACGGCACAAACCCCCCTCCACACCCACCCCGAGTGACCTGCAGCCGTGCCGCGGTCCGAGCGGCGCTTCTAAGGTGCTACGGAAAATCCAAATTTTCCTCCCCTCTCAGCTCCCCGGGCTCGCTGTCATCTGAGCCTTGCAGTTAAACAAACCGGCCGCTTTACGAGCTTTTGGTTGGGCTGCGATTGTCACCCGACTTCCCAGCGCCACATTCCTGAGTCCCACAGTCACAGCCTCGCATTCTAGGCGAACGCTCCCTTTATTTATATTTTTTTTTCCCCTACAGAAAGTCTTGTAGCACTTGGCAAAACAAAACCCCACAGAGCGTTCGCAGTTTTTGGGCGGTGATCGAACTGTCCCAGAGCCGGCAGCCCCGAGCCTGCCCTGCCTGCATCCCTTCCCCGCCGCTTTGTCGCAGATCAAATTCAGGATTTTTTGCCATCTCCGCAAAGTGCCCCGAGCTGGACAATCCTGCCACCCCCGCCCCAAGTGCCCTCCTGGCCTGGAGGGCTCCCCCAGCCACCAGCGGGGCTGTGAGAAGGGTGCAAGGGGGGGTCCAGCCCCGCTCCCAGCGCCCAGCAAGGTCATGAGCTGGTTCAGTCCAGCTCACCTCAGTCCTGGCCACGCTCAGAAAAGTCCCTCTAGGGACGATTGTTCTGCCCAGCCCCGCATCCCCCGCCCCGCTAAGGGTCTCTCCCCAAACCAGGGGGCTGCCCGCAGCCCCTCCGCCCTGCCAGGGACCAGCCCCGCTTTGCAGTTTAATTCCTGCGGCTATTAGGTTTTAGGCACTCACTAAAAAAATCATCACCGCTGTTATTAAAAGAGGTTGATTTTCCTCGGGAAGACTCCTCTGTGCCACCCCCCTGAGCCACGCCAGAGCCCCCATCACCCTCCCCACCAGCCACAGTACCTTTGCCGTGCAAAAAGCCCTCGGGGCGAGGGAAGGAGCCCTCCTCGCAGAGCAGCTCGCAGCTTTTATCCGGGGCCAGGGGGTAGCCGTTCTCCTCCTCGTTGTAGTCGCTCCTGCCGTTGCTGTTGGAGTAGCCATTGGCGTACATCTTCAGCGCGGACCTGCGCAGGCACAGCAGCTCCTGGAAGGCGTACCTGAAGTCGGGGCTCCGGCAGTAGATCAGCGGGTTGAAGGCAGAGTTGACGTAGCCCAGCCAGTTCAGGAGGATGTACACGTACTTGGGAATGATGTTGTCCTGGATGACGTGCACGATGTTGACGATGAAGAAGGGCAGCCAGCACAGCGTGAAGGTGCCCATGATGATGCCCAGGGTTTTGAGGGCTTTGTGCTCCTTCAAGAAGAACTTGGAGGAGCGGCGGTGCCCGGCTCCCCCTTTCTGCTCCTGCTCCTTGTTCTGCGTGTGAAACCTCCCCTCGCACCTGTCGATCTTCTGCAGCTGCTTCTTGGCCACCTGGAAGACCCTGGCGTACACGAACACCATGACGACGAGGGGCAGGTAGAAGGAGATGATGGAGGAGGCGATGGCGTAGGCTTGGTTGGTGAAGAAGTCGCAGCACATCTCGTCCTCGTAGCAGCGGATGGCGTCCTCGTGGTCCGCCCGGTACCAGTGCATCTGGATGGGCAGGAAGGAGGTGAGCCCCGACACCACCCACACCACCAGGATGACCACGCGCGCCTTGCCCTTGGTCAGCAGGCTCTGGTACTTGAAGGGCGAGGTGATGGCGAAGTACCGGTCCACGGCGATCACGCACAGGGTCTCGATGCTGGCCGTGACGCACAGCACGTCCACAGAGGTCCAGAACTCGCACCAAAAGTTCCCGAACTTCCACATCTCCATGATGATGTGGCAGGCGCCGAAGGGCACCACGGCCAGCCCCATGACCAGGTCGGCGCAGGCCAGCGAGGTGATGAAGTAGTTGGTGACGGTCTGCAGGCGCTGGAAGCGGGCGATGGCCGTGATCACCAGCACGTTGCCGAAGACGATGGCCAGCACGATCAGCGACATCAGGATGCCCATGCCCACCACCCACACGTCCCGCGACACCGTGGGGTCGGCGGCGCTCTGGTTGGCGCTGGCGTTGCCACCGGGCAGCTCCGTCCCCGCCGTGGCCATGGCCCGGCGACAGCCCCGGGGCGGCGGGGGGAGCTCGGCTCTGCTCAGGGCTCGGCGGCGGCGCTCCGGGAGCCGCTCATGCGGGACAGGTGCGGGACAGGTGTGGGACAGGTGCGGGACAGGTGCGGGACAGGTGCGGGGCCGCTTCTCCGGGGCACCGGGCAGCGCTGCGCTCCCGTCCCAGCCGTGTCCCAGCCCGTGTCCCAGCCCGTTAGGCGCCGCGGAGCTTTTTAAGTGACAGCAGCCCGTGACATCAGCCCTGCGCAGCCAATGGCACCGCACCCCGGGCCCCCCCGCACCCCGCGGCCACCCCCGCCTGCCCCACGCGTGTCCCCGCCCCGCTCTGCGCATCCCCGCGCTCCCCGTGCGCTCCCCCCGTGCTCACGGTGTTTCTCTTGTGACCCTGTGCCTCCTGCCCGCAGCGCCACGCGGGCGCTCCCCGTGTCACAAATGTCGCAAATATCACAATTGTCCCCGCGCTCCCTGCCCCACGCGTGTCCCCGCCCCGCTCTCCGCATCCCCGCCGTGTCCCCGCACTCCCGTGCGCTCCCCCCGTGCTCACCGTGCTCTCCTGTCACCCTGTGCCTCCTGCCCGCAGAGCCACACGGGCGCTCCCTGTGTCACAAATGTCGCAAATGTCACAATTGTCCCCGCGCTCCCCGCCCCGAGGTGTCCCCACCCCACGCGTGTCCCCTGTGTGCTCCCCGGGTGTCACCAGGACACGCAGCACCGGGAAAATCCCGAGGGCTCTGGGGCTGTGGGGAGCCCCTGGCACGCCACGATCGTTGGTGACACCTCGTGACAGGATGTCACCAGGTCCCTGTCAGTCCCCGGCTCGGTGCTGTTGCTGCACCCCAGTTGTGGGGTGCATCCAAGTGAAGCAGAAATCCCAGAGCTGGTCAAGGTTAGACACCCCTTAACTGTCCTAGGAGCACTGACCAGGCAGGGAGTGACCACTGGACACTGTGGCTGCAGCCAGGCCATGTGATCAGAGCCAGACACTATCACAAGCATTTCCCTCCAAAACAAACAAATTCACTAAATAAGGACTAAGGAATCCTGAAAACTTCCTTTTAGCTTGGCAGGAGATAACGCTGCCTCTGGAGTTTCACTTCTGCATCCCTCTGAAGCAGCACTGCTCTCCCCGAGCCACATCTCACTCTGCTGGCCCTGGCTGTTCCCAGAGGTGCCAGCTGAAAGCTGTGCTGCTAAAACCACAGAAAGGGAGAAAAGAAAGAATTGGTTTTGCCCAGATTACCCCAATGCCAGCAGCAGCAGCAGCTGCAGGTCGGTCCCTGCTGGATGCAGCTCTGTCCTGCCTTTGTCAGCAATTAAACACTTATCAATGTTGAATCTTATCTGACACTCATCAGCTCTTGGGTTTTGATGCATTTTCATGATTCTGCCTCATTTTTCCTGCAGTACTGGGGTGCCAGGGCCAGGTTCCCCAGTTTTTGCCCCACTGTCCCCACACCACAGCCTGCTGAGTGCCCATGTCGTACCCTGGCCGTGCTGGGGATATTTATAGAGAAGGGAGGAAGTTTGATGGTTTAAAGCAGAGGGGCAGATGAGGTACTGGAATCAGGAAATGAAATTAAAGCAGTTTCAGTGGTGTGAAGTGTCTGTCTCAGCAGGGATCTTCCTGAACCAGCAGCTTCCCCGCTCTTCCCACCCTCCACCTCTGCATCCACACACTTCAGGGGTTCAAAACCGAAGAGACAAGGAGCAGGAGATCCAGAAGTCCCCCCCTGCCTCTGCAGATATCTGGGAGAGCTGGGAGGAGCTAATGACCTGAGCTAATTACCTGGAGCTTCCCCTGCCTGTAAAATAAATGAAGATAAACGGGGCCATCACTCCCTACACACACCCGGGCAGAGCTGGGACCTGCTGGGCTCAGTTTGTGGCTCTCATAGCCCTCAGCCCTGTGGCCACAGGGGCTCAGGAGCACAAAATCCAAAATCCATTCCCACCCCCTGCCCCAGGCCAGCAGCGCTTGCCTCGCAGGGAAAACATGGCCAGAAGCTCCTGGAAAAGCAGGGAGGTGGAGGAAATGCAGCAGTGGGAGTGAGGAGCACAGCCAGAAGAAAAATCAGAATTTTAGGAGCTCCACCTCATCCTCAGCTCCCTATTCCCCCCATTTTTTTTTTTTTTGGTGAGAGCTGAGGTGACAGCTCTAGGAAGAACTTGAAGTGTCAGGCAGTGACCAGGTAGGTTTGTTCAGCTGTTTCTGAGTATTCTGACACCAAATCCAAGCATTCTCAAATAATTAATAAATTCTTTATCCCAATAAACATACAGATGTTCATCCTACAGATGTTCAGCCTTGCAGGCAGCACTGGGCCCTGGATTTGGGGTTGTGCTGGGGAACCCCAGCTCTGAGAGAGACAAAGGAGAGCTCTCTGCTTGGCACTGAGTGTTTCACCCAAGGCATCCCTGTCTCTGGCAATCCCTCTCCAGAAGCTGCTCCAGGACTCCCTAAATCCGTGGCCCAGGGTGCAGGGATCAGCCAGCCCAGTTTGCAGCTCGATATTTTGTATTTGTTGTGCCCTGTTCAAAGAAATCTCAGCCTGGGCTTTGGTTGAGAAGCTGTGCTGGAGGAAGCAGGGCAAGGCTGATTTTTGTTGCTTGGTTTTCTCCCTTGATTTCCTCTTTAAGTGTGACAGGGTGGGCTCAGGGCTTGAGATGATTTTTGATTTAACTACACAGCTGTGGCCCTCAGTGAGTTGGACAAGTGACCACAGGTTCAAAGAAAGGGCAGGAATTTGCCTCACATAAAAATAAATTCCATCACCCCAAGTCTCACTGGATTTTGAGGTTTGCATGAGTTTACCTGTGCTTTTGAGTAATTATTAGATTTCCATCAGGTTCAAGGCTTCATCCTGGAACAAACACAAACTAAACCTCAGAGATGTTACCAACACAGTTCAGTTTGAATTTTTTTGGAGGGGAGAGCCCCAAAATGCCTCCTTCTGGGTTCCTTGGACTTGCAGGGTGTCAAAACCAGACAGAACTCATTTGTTTCATGCCCTGGTGCTTTGTCATCAGGCTGATCTTTTCCCTTTTCATAATTGGATGTGTGCTCCCTCCTCTCTGAGTGACATTTGAAGAGCAGCCTGTGGGATCAATGAGAAAGCAGGGCTGGGAGAGAGAAATAATCACTTTTATCAGCCCAACTGACATAATTGGAATAAACAGCCAGGCTTTTGGGCATGGAAGACTTTCCTGAGGACTGTGAGGAGCTGGATGCTGCTGTGCCTGCCCAGAGGTTTATCACAAACAATCTGGGATTAAACAGCCTGGCCAGATCAGACTCCTGGCAAGAGCTTGGGAGTGACAATCCTCAACAAAACCAGAGTTTTTGGCAGGGGAATTTGTGAGATTCCTTGCAGGGAAGCAAAGGAGTCGCTCCTCCTGCAGCTCACACCATCCCTGCTGCCCACCCCGAGCCCCACAGGCGCCCTCTGAGCCTGGCACTGCCTGCTCCCAGGGGATCCACTCTGCTTTCCCTCTTGCTGCTGCTGCTGTCCTCCAGATGTGCCAGCTGTGGCTCTTGGGAGGGATGCTTATCACTGCTTTTTTCCTCTCCTTGCTGTTTTTCCCACAATTGAACATGGTTTTCATGGGCACAGGAGATCCCTGTGTCCAACCCACACCTCCCTTTTGGTTTATCCCTGCCCTGAGCCTCTGGTGCCAGCAGGGTTCCCTTGTCCTGCCCCACACCTGCTTCCCTTGCAGGCTCTGCTGCTGCAGAATTTGCCACATATGGGGGATTTTTGGGTGGTTCCTGCTCCATCACCCCCACCCAGCAGCTTGGAGGGGACACCCAGGTACAGAGGGGCCATAAATTAAATTCACAGAATTCACAGAAGGACTTGGTTGGAAGAGATCTTCAAGATCACCAAGTTCAACCCATCCCCTAACATCTCACCCATCCCATGGCACCCAGTGCCACATCCAGGCTTTTTTTAAACACATCCAGGGATGGTGACTCCACCACCTCCCTGGGCAGATCATTCCAGCACTTTATCACTCTTTCAGTGAAAAACTTTTTCCTAATATCCAACCTGTATCTCCCCTGGTGCAGCTTGAGACTGTGTCTCAATTCATGCAGCCATAAATTCCCAGGAGCCTGGGCTGGAGCTGCACACTCCTGGTGTGAGGCCAAGGCTGATTCCAAGACAAATGCACCAAATTTTGGCTGAATTGAAGCTACCTTCTGGTTTAAAACCTTTTTGCTGCTTTTCTCCCAGGGTCCTGAGCTGCTCAGACAATTCTCAGTGTCATTAAGCAGGAGGCAAAATTTACACCTCCAGTGGTGTAAAGCTCTGATTCCCATAAATAATGGCCATGGATACAGGAGAAATTCCATGGAAATGACACAGGGAGCTCTGTCCTGTCCAGCTCTCCGTCCAGGAGGGTTTGCTGTGCCCCAAGGTGAGTCCTGGGGCTGAGGACAGGTCCCTGTGTGCAGGGAGGACAGACCTCCACCTCTCTCCTAATTTTAGAAGGCTGCTCCACGAGCTGATAGGAAAAGGAACTCGGTGTGCTGGAATATGTGTGGAGTCCAAGAGGAAATTTGGTTTTTCCTGAGAGCTTTCTTATCAAATCTGCCTCGTATCAAACCCAAAATAGCTGAGTGGCTGCTGAGCTTTGCCTCAGCTCCAGGGGGATGGATTGAGGAGTTGCTGCAGGGGGGATGGCCACTGTGGGTGCTGCAGGGATGTTCTACAGCTGGGGCAAACCCAAGAGGATTTAATTTGCTTTAATCACCTCTTCCTCCTGGATCCCACAGACCTGTGCAGTCATTGTGCCCACGATTTTCTGTTTTCCCTCAATGAAACACAATCAACACTTCCTTATTTCTCCAGGCTTATTAACTGGTGTCTCTCTGTTCTTTTGGAGCAACTTCACAAGACAGTCCTAAAAAGTTTGGTTTCCTCTGTGGCTACAGCATAAAGGGTCCCATCCTCTCCCTAAATCCTTGCTGGGAAAAAAAAAAAAAAAACAAAACAAACAATTCGAAAGTGGTTTAGGTGGATTGTTGGAATTATTTGGAATTCCTCAGCCTGGCTGTACCATCAGTTATCCCGTTTGACACAGACACTGGGCAGTTCCCGTGGGAATTATCACAGGGATTTTGCTTGGAGCATGGAAGTGAACGGATGCCCTAAAAGAAATGGCTGAGCTCTGCAAGATTTGGGGACCAGAGGATCCTTAAAAAGTGACTGCGTTTGAGAAAAACCATCACACTGAGAATCCTGGGCGCAGCCACCCCCAGACCATGCAAGGACAGCTCTTTAATTGGCCACCACCAATTTGCTTAATTTGGGGTCGAGTCTGATCGCAAGAAGAGTGAGAAGCACGAAGGTGTCCGGGTGATGTGAACAAGAGGCAGAATTCCCTCTCAGCCTGATGTGAACCCTGTTGAAACCATTCCCTTATTCCAGGGGAATTCCTCAGCCCATTCCCAGCTCATCCCGCACATCCCACCTTTATTTATAATTTATTTAATTTATATTCAATCCCACCTTCTATATTCCATCCCACCTTTTATATCCCATCCCACCTTTTATAGTCCTTCCCACCTTTTATATTCTATCCCATCTTTTATATTCTATCCCACCTTTTATATTCTATCCCATCTTTTATATTCCATCCCACCTTTAATATTCCATCCTACCTTTTATATCCCATCCCACCTTTTATATTCCATCCCACCTTTAATATTACATCCTACCTTTTATATCCCATCCCACTTTTTATATTCCATCCCACCTTTTATATCCCATCCCACCTCTTATATTCCATCCCACCTTTTATATCCCATTCTCATTTTCTCATCCATGAACTGGAGCTGAAGGCAGAGCAGCCCCTGAAAGCAAAAGGCACCACCACCAATTTTCCCACCTCAGGAATATCAGACAAACCCTGTTTAACTCCTTAAATAAACCCTCTTTAACTCCCTAAACAAACCCTGTTTAACTCCTTAGATAAACCCTGTTTAACTCCCTAAACAAACCCAGTTTAACTCCTTAAACAATGCCAGTAATGGCTTTTAGATGAGCTATTGTGTGCGGCCCCCACCTCGGAGATGGGATCTGGGAACGGGGCTTTGTGTGGTACCGGGATTTTTAATAGCACAGGTTACGTCTCTGACGAGTGTTTTTATTTGCTGCACGATGGTAATTGGGTGATTTTAATCTGGGGTTGATTTTATTTTAATTTTTCTGGATGTTGCCAGCTCGAAGGGAAATGGTGTAAGGCTGTCTCGTGCTAAAATTAGCTCTGGCGAGCTTAAATTCGCCCCTTCTGGCAGAATATTTGGGATAAAAAATGGTTCCAAATCTGACCAGAGAACCTGCAATTCCTGCATCTCTACTCTCACTATTAACCTGGAATTTTCTCCCTCAGTTCCAGGGAGGAACCAGATACCAGGATACCAGAAATTATTAAGGCTTATTTAGGGATTATTATTATTATTATTATTATTATTATTATTATTATTATTATTATTATTATTATTATTATTATTATTATTATTAT
>JAOTQP010000680.1:1343803-1355597 GCA_026413545.1 Cichladusa arquata
TGTTCCTAAATCCAGGAATGATGTGCTGAGAGGGTGGAATTCAGAGTCCTGTGCTCAGGGTGAGTTTTGAAGCCTCAATTCTCTGACATAAAGTCTGGCATGGGCAGTAGCAGAATATGCTCAGAAAATCAGATGAAATCTCATCAGAAAAATCTGTCCTTGCATCCCCCATCATCTCTATCAACTCCAGCTCCTTTCCTGAAGATGCTGGAGCAGATGACATCCCCCAGTCTCTGCCACCTGGATTGGATGTTCCTAAATCCAGGAATGATGTGCTGAGAGGGTGGAATTCAGAGTCCTGTGCTCAGGGTGAGTTTTGAAGCCTCAGTTCTCCAGCACAAAGTCTGGAACAGGCAGTACCACAACGTGCTCAGAAAATTAGTTAAAGTTTCATCAGAGAAAATCTGTCCTTGCATCTCTCATCATCTCCATCAACTCCAGCTCCTTTCCTGAAGATGCTGGAGCAGATGACATCCCCCAATCTCTGCCACCTGTTTCTAAATCCAGGAATGATGTGCTGAGAGGGAATTCAGAGTCCTGTGCTCAGGGTGAGTTTTGATGCCTCAATTCTCAATTCTCTGACATGCTCAGAAAATCAGACAAAACCTGTCCTTGCATCCCCTTCTTCCCAGAGCCACCCCTATCCTGGTGACACAGGGATCTGCAAGAGCTCCCACAGACCCAGACATGAGCAGAGAATCATTATTCCTGTTTAAACCAACGTGGTTTTACCATAGCAACTCCCCAAGAAGGAATCAACAGCTTCTGAGCAAACAAACATTTATTAAAGCACCCTCCTGAAATATTTATGCTTTGTTCCCCAAAGCCCACTAAGTGCAGGGCCCTGCCTGGCTCCAGGAGTGGCAGGAGAGCCTTTTTTCTGCTGCCTGGCAAAGTGGAAAATCCATTCTTCAGCAGAGTGTTTGTCAGCCCTGGAAGGAGCTGGGAGATGGAATCAGCTCCAGCAGGGAACAGTTTTCTACTGCAAACACTCTGAGGTTTTCTCCACTGAGAGTTACTGCAGATCATCCTTGGCCAGGATGGAAACATGAGGAGGAAGTGGCACTGTTTTACTTTGTTTTATTTTAAAGACTTTAGACATTTCATTCCATCCCTGCCACGTTTAGGGACACTTTCCACCATCCCAGGCTGCTCCAAGCCCTGTCCAGCCTGGCCTTGGGCACTGCCAGGGATCCAGGGGCAGCCACAGCCCTGCCCACCCTCAGAGAGAGGAATTTATTCCTAATATCCCACCCAAACCCACTCTCTTTCAGTTTAAATCCACTCCCCCTTATCCTGTCCCTCCATCCCTTGGGAATTGTCTCTCTCCATCTTTCCTGCAGCTCCTTCAGGCCCTGCAAGGCCACAATTCTGCCACCCCAAACTTCTTCTGTCCAGGTGAACAATCCCAGCTCTCCCATCCTTTCCTCCTGCTCCAGCCCTCTGATCACCTGGGTTGTTTTTTATTGCTTTTCCCTGGCATAGCTGATATGATATCAGAGAGCTCCCTAGACACAGCAAATCACCTTGAAATTGAAATAAAGAAAACATTACAACAATTAGTAAAGGAATTTAGCTCCTTGGGAGCCCTGGGTGATGCTGGAACCTCATTAGGGCAGAATTTCCAAAGCATTTGCAGGATTTGGCACAGATGGATCCAAATTTCCAAGGCAGAGAAGCCACCCTTGGCCTATGGGGTGAAGCATCTCAGCCCTGAGGCCCCAGGCAGGAGCTCTGAGCACAAATTTTGATACAAATTTGGATTTATTTGCTCTGAATCCCCTGCTCTGAGCTGTGGTTCCCATTTCAGGCATTGACTTTAGTCTGGCTCTCTCTAGTGGTCTGAAGCTTAATGAGATGGAAGTTCTGCTCTGTAATTACTTTGGGTGATTTAAGTATGAACAAAAAAAAAGGAATCCAGCCACTTTTGAGGAAATAAATTAAAAGCAAACTGGATGGAGCTACCTGGGGTGTGTTTCCAGGTGATAAATGCTTTCTCACAAATTTCACAAACCCTCCTCTTTCTGCTGCACTGAGCTGGAATTTTTATGGATCTTTTTAATCATCCCTCAAATAATTTCACCAGCATAAAGTCTCCTCCTGGATGGAAATTTAATAAAAAACTGAATTGTTAAGGAAGGTATGGGCATGATCTAATCTTGCTCTTGTAAATGTATTCCTGTCAGGGTGGCAGTTAATAATTAATAAATGAAATAAACTACCTGGAAATTGCAATCTGACACCAGGCTCTCCCCTCCTGCCTGCCCAAGGATAATTCACACTTTGTTTTTTTTTCAGTCAGATACCTCTGTAATCCAAATTAAACACCCAAATTAAGGTGTGGGGTGCCCCAGGCTCTGGGTTCAGAGTCAGGATTTCTCCTTTTTGTAAAACAACGTGAGTTTGCTGGGTTCTGACCAGCAAAAGTGAACCCAGATAAAAATGCAGAGAATTCCTGCTCTTCTTTGGAGGTCGTGGCATGGAATTATCCCCTGAACCAGCGGGTGCCCAGCCCAGCTCTGTCCTTCTCAAAGTCCCACCTGCAAGTCCCAAGCTGCCAAAAATCCTTGAGTGCCCCTCCAAATCCTTCTGGGGGTCCCACACGTCCTCTCAGAGTTTGGGTCCAAACCCAAAATCTCAGGGATCCTCCCCTGCCCCCTCAGCAGCCTGGCAAGGATGGTTTGCAGCTCAGAGGAGCATCAGGAAATCAGCAATTAGCAGAATTAATCCCAAATCTCATTTTTCCTCATTTTCTCGGGTTTCATTCCTGTGATGTGGAGGTCAGGATTTCCCAGCTCCCTGCCTGGGCACCCTCCTGTCTTTGTGTGGGCTCTGCTTTGGAGAAAATCTGCTTTGTTCCATCATTTTCCTTCACCTGGTGCCAGAGAGGAGCTGGAGCCAGGCTGGAATTCACCTCTGGAAATGTGTGGGTGCCCTGGGATCAGCAGAGCTGATGGAATTCATCCCAGAGCAATGTGAACCACCCAAGGGAATCTCTCAGGCATTAGGGAGGATCTCTGAGGAGCTGGTGACAAGAGGAATAAACACTGCCCTGGCTTTGAAAAAGGAGAAAAAGAACCCCCAGGAGTGACCCCTCAGCCTGCCCGACTCCATTTCTTGGAAAGATCCTGGGACAAATGATGAAATAATCAATATAAACACCTAGAAATAATAAAATTACAGGGGGAAAAGCCAGCATGGATTTCTCAGGAGCAAATCACATCAAATCAAGCTCATTTCCTCCCCTGACAGAGAAGCAGCCTGATGGACAGGGGAGAAGCAGATGTGAGATATCCTGGCTGTAAAAATCTCTGTATTCAGGTTTGCATGGCAGCCTGCTGAGCAAATCAGGGCCAAGGGAGCAAAAAAAAGGAACATTTTAAAAGCTCTGTAATTTCAGTGCTCAGCAGGAGAAAATGCAGCCCCCAGTTCCAGCGGGGTTTGTTCTGTTCATGGCCATTAATAACTGATCTGTCTGATAAGAGAGAATGCAGATTTATGAACTGGGAGGTGTTGAACAACACAGAGAGCAGCTCCTGAATTCAGATTGATCTGGGGACAAACACAAAATCCCAAGCTTAGGCAGGAAAAATCAAATAGATGGATGCAAAATGAGAGATAATGAACAAAGCCTCTCTGGAAGGATGGGGACACAAATGATTTCATCTCTTCTGCCTGAGCTCAGAGTGTTTCTTTTCTGTGTGGATACTTTTGACACTGACAGATGGTGGGAGTTCTATTTTTTATTATTATTTTTGACAAAGAACATGTATTTTTCCAAGGTTTGTGCATTAAGAAGGAATGTTTTAGGGGAGAGCTGGAGTGGTGAGGTCACACCTTGAGTGCTGTGGCCAGTTCTGAGCCCCTCAGTGGAGGATGGACATGGACAAAGGACACCTCAGAAATGGTCATTCCCAAAAAATGGGGAGTTTTAGAGCCAGCAGCAAGGGGCCTGAAGCACTGATTTAAGACATCTTTAATTTTTTTGCAGGCAGGAATGTTATAAATGCAATATTTAAACCATTTTCCCATCTCTTCAGGTGTTTCCTATCATGGGTTTCTCTGATCAGCACATGGCAGGTGGGATGGGAGCTGTCCCAAATCCTTGTTAATCACAACAAAACGAGGAATTTTCCTGTGGGAACACTGGAGATCCCTCCTCAGCACCACTTCTGAGCCCAACCCTGCAGAATCACTCAAATCCCTGCATCCCTTCAGTTTAAACTGCTGGGAGTGTTTTGCAGAGTGTTGAAATTGGGATTAAAGTGACATTTATCCCTCTGAAACCATGGATTCTCAAACTTGGCTCTCTCTGGCCCGGGAGGATCCTTCACACAGATTTTTTTTTCCACATCCCAGCACGAGGGACAAACAGCAGTGCTCACAGCCAGGATCTCATGATTGGTTTTGATGTTTAATATCATCATCCAAAGTTCCAAACAGATTTTATTCCAAGTTTAGCATCCCTGATGCAGCTCCACTGCTCAGTAGAGGCACAGCACGTGTGGAATTGTTCCTCAGAGACAGGAGTGACAAAAGAGATGAGGTTTTGATGTCCCAGGTGAAATCCTCCAACAGCTCTGTGTGAATGTGTCCTGCCATGCTGGGGGTGTTCAGCTTGGGATTTTGGGGTGTTTTCCCCATTTCCATGCAAAGCTCAGTCCTGTAAAAGTGAATCAATTCAACTCTGAACACTGCCTGTCAGGATTAGGAACCAAGAGCTGGGAAGAATTCCTGGTTTTCTCCTTTTCCCATCTCCATTTCTATTTCTGCTCCTTTCCTGGTGTTCATTTCTGTTCCTGTTCCTTTTTCTGTCTCCATTCCTGTTCCTGCTCCACTTCCCTGTCTCTATTTCCTTTCCTGCTCCTTTCCCATCTCCATTCCTGTTCCTGCTCCTTTCCCATCTCCATTTCTATTCCTGCTCCTTTCCCATCTCCATGTCTGTTCCTTCTCCTTTCCCATCTCCATTTCTGTTCCTGTTCCTTTCCCATCTCCATGTCTGTTCCTTCTCCTTTCCCATCTCCATGTCTGTTCCTTCTCCTTTTCCCATCTCCATTTCCCTTCTGACTGAGCCCCTGCCCTCAGCACCAAGCAAATCAGGAGCTCAGCCAGCTGAGGACAGAGAGAAGGAATAAATTAATATCCCACCAGAGTACAACTGCACTCCAGGTAAACTCTTCCTGAGCACGAGAATCTCCTCCCAGCTCCACAGCCTGGGAGAATGCTCAAGATCCAAAGCTAAAATATTTGGAATATTAACATCTATCAGTTTCACACGTCTCTTAAAGCAGCATATTCCCTGCCTGATTGATCCTGCCATATGGAACATTAGCCTGTACCATCACCATCTGCTGCAGCTTTAATTTTATCAAAAGCATTATGACAGGAGGGAGAATGTTTCTTTTCCCACCCTTCTTTCTCCTCCCGCCAAAACCTGGCTGATTTCTCCTCAAATGAACCCAATTTCCAGCCCTGAGTGAGAGGGCTGTCTGTATATTCTGTCTAGGAATAGCTCTTTGATTTCAAATGCTTCACGTTGGGGAAGCTGAGCTAAAAAATCCAGGAACAAGGCAACTCACAAACTTCTCTCCCAGAGAAATTTTTGGTACTCATGAGCTCAAAGCTGAAATAGAAGTGTGGCTTGGGTGTTGCATATTTCTTCCACTCTCTGCTCAGAATCCCAGAATTATTCAGGTTGGAAAAGCCCTCCCAGGTTATGGAGTCCAACCTGATCCCCACCCTGTCCCCAGCCCAGAGCACTGAGTGTCACCTCCAGGAATTGCTTGGGCACTCCAGGGATGGGGATCCAAACCCCCCTGGGCAGTTCCATCCCTGAGCTCCCTTTCCATGGGGAAATTCTTCTGCTGTCCAACCTGAGCCTCCCCTGCCCAGCCTGAGGCTGTTCCCTCTTCTCCTGTTGTTGGTTGTCTCAGAGAATGAAAAATACCCTACTTTAATCATCCCTTATCCTGTCACCACTGACTGTGCATCTCTTCAAAAAGGGGAAAAAGGAATTCCAAATCTCTTGCACTATTTCTTCTCACTTCTTCATGACCACTGATATTTTTGTCATGTCCCTGCTATGTTCCTTTTCTACAGAAAACCACAACTTAAATCCAATCTTCAGTGCCAAGGAATCAGAGAACGGTTTGGGCTGGAAGGGACCTTAAAAATCATCCAATTCCAACCCCCTGGCATGGCAGGGACACCTCCCACTGTCCCAGCTTGCTCAGAGCCCCATTCTTGGACACTGCAGGTGGAGATGTGAGCTCCCAAATGAGCCTCCAGCTATTAATAAAATATTTACCCACCACAAAATGAACACAATAATGCAGAAATGGCATCACCACAGGCCAAGTGTGGCTGTTCCCTGTGCAAAGGGTTGGGAGCCCCATCCTTGTGTGCTCCCTTTGTCCTGCTGCCACTCAGCCCCTTCATTATTTAGTGACACAGACACTGCAGCCAGGCAGGCAGAGAATCCACTCCAAGGCAGCTGAAAGGGGAGAACTTGGCCACAAAGAGCAGATAAAGTTCTCAGAGCTTCCAGCCTGGCTGAGCAGGGAGAGCTGAGCTTGGTGTTCTTTGGAAAGGCCATTCCAGTGCTGTGACAATGACAGTGGGGTGTGAGACTGCCTGGCTGCAAGTGCACCAGAATAATGGCAATAATTTTTTAAAAATCAAGCTCAAAGTGTCATTATTGCAGTGTCTCACTGTGCAATCAGGGAGGTCACCACAGGAGGGAAGCAGCGTTTCACTTTTGTTGCTTTAGCAGCCAAGGTTCTTTCTTTTTTTTTTTTTCTTTTTTAAAATATATATTTTGATTAGCCAAACCTGCCTGATGTGACAAAGCATTAAATGATAGAATCATGGAATGGTTTGAGTTGGAAGGGATCTTAAAATCATCTCATTCCACCCTTGCCATGGGCAGGGACACCTTCCACTGTCCCAGGTTGCTTGGTTCTTGCAGTGGAATGCAGAGATTCCTACCATCCCTGCTGATGCTGCACATTAAAAAGTGATTTTTAGCCTTTTCAGTGATCCATTTTCTCCAGCAATTGAAATCAAAACTTCAGAGCTTTGCAGAAACATTTAAAGCACGTGGAATCATGACTTTTCCTCCTGTTGTTAACAGAGAGACATAAAGAACCCCAAGCAGCCCAGGGATGGAAATTCCCTCAGGAGCTCCAGCTTCCCATGCTGGCATTTCCTGCAGCAGAGCTGTGTGCCAGGGCTTTGGGAGTGGGGTTTGTGCTCCTGGAGGACACACACAGCCCTCCCTCTGTCCATTCCTGGCCAGCTCAGGATGTCCTGGTGTCTCCTGGGGCTCCTCAGCCACAGGAATTCCTCTGTGCATTTTTCCTTCCCTTGGTCATTCCAGGAGAACAAAACCCTGCCTGGTTTCACATCATTCTGACACAGCTTTGCTGCTTCTGGGTGGTGGAGATTGCCACCAGCCACTTTGGGAAGGGATGGATTAGATGGGATTGGAATCAGCCTAAAAGTTGCTGGTGGAAAGTTTGGAATGGGAGCCAGCATTCCTAAAAACCACATCTAAACAGAAATGCTGTGCAGGGAAACCTCCAGCCTGTGGAAATGGGGCTACAGCCTCAGCAGCTCTCAGGAACAGCCATGGGGAAGTAAATCTGAAAATAGCAACTTGCTGAACCTCTTCAGGCTCTCTGAGGAGGAAAATGAGCAGTTGAACTCCACGTTTTTTTCCTGCTCCTGATTCCTGTGGGATCTTTGGCTGATAACCTCATCAGCCAGGTCTCCCTTTCCCATCCGTCAGGAGCAGGATGGCAGAAATCTGGGAAGACTTTCAGTCACAATGTGAATACTTTGGTAGTGCTGTCCTGGGCAGCACCACTAAAAATCAAACTGTGGATGCCTGAGAGAGAAGTTTCAGTGCTGATGCAATTTGTCAGCATCTCATCCCTGTTCCCACACAGAGCTGAATCATCAGGGAACAGGGATTGATCACTCTGGATCATCATGTGATGGCAAAACCCACCAGTACTGCCTGTGAGCAAACTGCCAGAGCCCAGGGAAAAACTGGCCAAGTGCAGAAAATATTTTACTATATAGGATTCTATAGGAAATAACCTGAAAATCACAGAGCCATGGGATGGCCTGGGTTGGAAGGGGCTTTGAAGATCATCCAGCTCCATTCCCTGCCATGTGTAGGGACACCTTCTACTCCAAGCCCCATCCAAGCTGGCCTTGGACACTGCCAGGGATCCAGGGGCAGCCACAGCTGCTCTGGGCACCTTCTCACCACCCTCACAGGGGAAAAAAAACTTCCAATATCCCATTTAATCCTACTCTCTGTCAGTTTGAATCCATGGCTCGCTTCATCCCTTGTAAAATTCTCTCTCCATTTTTCCTGCAGCTCCTTCAGGCACTGAGGTCACAGTTGTGTCACCCCAAAGCTTCTCCTCTGCAGGTGAACAATCCCAGCTCTCCCAGCAGAGCTGCTCCATCCCTCTGCCCATCCTGGAGCACCTTCTGGAGCTGCTCCATCACCATTTCTCCATCTCCTCAGGGACTTTTACACATCACAAACCCCCATCCCCCTGCTGCTCACAGTCCAGGAGGATTTGTGCCAAAAAGTCCTCCAGCTGTTGGCACTGTAGGGTTTGTGACCCCCAAATAATCACAACCACACAGGGCACTGCTACCTCCACAGAATGGTCAATCCATGACACCCTTGAATGGTGAAAAGTCACTTTTGATGTTCAATGTTTTGCATCCCACTCGTTGCAGGCAGCTAGAAAGTAATGAAGAGCAGGAATTAATTAATCCTGGCCATACCCCCAAGAGATGAGCAGACAAACACTGATTTTCTGTCAGAAACACAGCAGCCTGCTGTGGTTACTGCCTCTTCCAAGGCCACAGTGTAGGAGCAGAGCTGAGACCGAAGTGCAGAAACTCTGATTGCAAAGCTCAGGGAGACTTATTTTGAGAAGGAATAACCTTCAAAATAAATAATTCAGAAAAAACCTGTTTTTTTCTTCAGTACTTTATTAGTACATTGCAAGCACATCCTGATTCACTTTGGGGCATCCTGAGTGTTTCTGTGCGCACAAACACATTTATATATATATTTATATACATCTATATGTATGTATATATACATATGTGTGTGTGTGTGCTCCATACCCTGTATGAGAGAACAATGAGGCACTCAGTGAAAGAATTCAGTCCCAAAGAGGCAGAATAATAACAAGCTCTGCTGTGTTTTTCCAAGGCTCCACGAGCTGACTGCTGCCTGGTGGGGACAGACTTTCCCACGCCAGCCCACAGTCCTGCAGCCCCCCTGCTCTGGAACAGAGCCACGCTGGATTTCCACCAGTTTGGGGATCTCACTGGGCAGCAGATTCCCAGAGGGAGAAGCTCTCCCAGTGTGCATCCCCACAATCCATGATTTCCCTGCAGAGTTACATCCTCTGGTGATAAAATACTCACGTCAACACCTACTTCTAGGAAAATCTGCAGCTGCCTTCCAAATTTCTTGCAGTTTTGAACAGATAATATTTAATTCCTCCCCCCAGCCTGACGTATCTCAGGCATTGGATTGGAATGGGATGCCCAGGGAGGTTTGGATCCCCATCCCTGGAGGTGGCACTCAGTGCTCTGGGCTGGGGACAAGGTGGGCATTGGGCACACGTGGCACTCCATGGCCTTGGAGCTCTTTTCCAACCTGATTTTGTGATTCTACAATATCTTTGATTATATATGGGCAAACTCCCATGTGACCCTCAGATAAAATCTGAAAACAACTGAGCTCTGTGTGGTTCCTTGATCTGGTTTAAAAGTCTGCACAGACAAGGAATTTTTGCTTTTGTTGTAATTAGTGGGCATGTGCTCAGACTCTAATAATTGCTCTTTAGACTTTCTTACCAGGCCTGACCTTCCCATTTGGACCCAATAAAGCAGCTGAGCTCTGTGCCTTTTTGTTCTCAGATGACAAAGTGCTTGGCATTTGGCACTCAGCTTATCTCATACGTTTGGGATTTTAATTATCAACACAAGGGCCTTCCCAAAGGCTGCTATGAAGATTCTGTAGGGAAATTAATGGCAGAAAAACGCCTTTGTCCATCAGTTCTTTTCACTGTGGTGACTAGAAACTCTACAAGCAGCTACTCTATTTTAATTCCAAAAAACACATTTACAATGTCATCTTCGTGGAGGAAAAATATGCTCAGCTTGAGTTTTGTTTTGTGCTGCTCTGTGTACAAGAACACGAAGCTGCTGTGTATAGCAGAGCGTGTGGGGAACCCAGAGCACAGTCTGTTACCAGACTTCATTTTTTGCACTGTCTGCTCCCATTTTTCAGTGTTCTGACTTGTTGCTGATTATTCCAAGGCTCCAGTGCATCTGATAGTGTAGGAACTGTAATCCCCCGATCCCAGGGCGGGATTGCTGCCGAAATGAGATAACCCAGCTGGGCAGTAAGAGCACAAAAGTTCAACTTTTCTTCTCAGAGAACTGAAGCCTGCTTGGTCAGATTGACCAAAAAGCCCCGAGTTTGTTTAGTTTATATTTCAAACTGGCAGTCTGATAACACAGGAGTGTGTGGCTGGGTAGTGGGGCAGGGATTTATCTGAGTGTGGATTTTCTTTTTGTGTGTAGAGACAAATCATGGAATCATGGTTTGGGTTGGGAGGGATCTTATGGATCCTCCTGTTCCACGGGACACCTTTCACTAGACTGGGATGCTCAGAGCTCCATCCCTGAACACTTTGGGGATGGGGCAGAGCACAGCAGAGCTGGGGTGGTCCCAGTGGTGGTGTCAGGGTGGTCCCAGCCCTGGGTGCTGGTGCTGGTGTCGGTGCTGGGGCAGTACCAATGTCGGTATTGGTGTCGGTACCGGGATGGTCCCACGGGCCAGAGGTGGTCCTGCTGCCAGTCCCTGTGCCAGTATCTGTGCCAGGACAGTCTCGTGGGCCACAGGTGTTGGTGCTGGCGTGGTCCTGGTGCCCCTGTGGATGTCAGGGCGGTCTCAGTCCCAGACCTGGTATCGGTATCGGTGCTGGTGTCAGTCCCAGTCCCGGTGCTGGGCTGGCAGGAGCGGTATTGGTGCTGGTGTTGCTGTTGGTGCCAGTGCCAGGGCGGTCCTGGGGGTCGGGCAGTATCGGTGCCGGTGCCAGTCCTGGTGTCGGAGATGGTGCTGGTCCCGGTGTCTGGGTGGTCCCAGTGCTGGTCCGGTGCTGGGGTGGTTCTGCTCCCACTCCTGGTGCCGGGGCGGTCCCGGTGTCGGTCCCGGTGTCGGTCCCAGTGTCGGTCCCGGTGCTGGGCGGTGCAGCCCCGCCCCGGAGGCGGTGTCGGTCCCGCTCCCGTTCCCGGTGCCGGTTCCTCTCCCGGCGCCGTTCCCGTTCCTGGTGCCGCCCCGCCCCGGGGCGGTGTCGGTGCCGTTCCCGGTGCCGGTTCCTCTCCCGGTCCCGGTGCCGGTGCAGCCCCGCCCCGGGGCGGTGTCGGTCCCGTTCCCGGTGCCGGTTCCTCTCCCGTTCCCGTTCCCGGTGCCGTTCCCGGTGCGGTGCCGGTTCCTCTCCCGTTCCCGGTGCGGTGCCGGTTCCTCTCCCGTTCCCGGTGCCGTTCCCGGTTCCTCTCCCGTTCCCGGTGCCGTTCCCGGTCCCGGTCCTGTTCCAGCCCCGCCCCGGGGCGGTGTCGGTGTCCGTTCCTCTCCCGTTCCCGGTGCCGGTCCCGCTCCAGCCCCGCCCCGGGGCGGGCCCGAGCGGGGGGCGGCCCCGCCGCCATCGCGCCTGCCCGGCCGGCGCGGAGCTCGGTGCAGGGG
>JAOTQP010000680.1:1356552-1383765 GCA_026413545.1 Cichladusa arquata
CTGCGGGCCCCATGGGCGGGTGTGTGGGCTCCCACCACGACTCCTCGGGCAGCCTCAACGAGAACTCGGACGGTACCGGAGGTGAGCGCCGGCTCCGGGCCGGGGGGAACCGCGGGGACCCCGGGGCGGGCGCTGCGGGCCGGGGCCTGCGGCGGGCGGGGAGCCGCGTCCGGCTGTGCCCCGAGCCATCCCCCGGATCATCCCCCGGGTTATCCCCCGGGTCATCCCCCGGGTCATCCCGCGGGTCGTGCCCCGGTTCCCCCGAACTTTCCCGAGGCCGGCGCTGCCCCCCGGGCACAGCCCCGGCCCGGCCCCGCGGCCCCGGTACCGGGGCTGGGGCAGCGCTTCTCCCTGCGCTGCCTCGGGGAGCGGTGCCGGCTCTGCCCGCTGGGCGCTGCCGGGGGGCTCAAGGACGCAGCCCCGCTGCAGTGGAGCCAGGCTGGGGATAAAGGGCCTGCCCGCGGCTCCCGAAGTTTGTTTTCCTCGGGCTGTGCGGGAAATGATTCCTCATCTCGCTCAGATCCCGGCTGCGGCGCCGGGGGTTGTTTTCCAGCCGGGAGAGGGGCTCTGCTCCAGCGATTCCCGGCGCCTGGAGATGCTGGAGCAGCGTGGTCTGTGACGCGCTCCCGGCTTGGGGAGCAAAGCCAGCCTGCAAACGCTGCCGCAGTGCCAGCAGCCTTTCCCCGCCGTGTTCTTCCCCAGCTCAACGCCTGAATGGGTTGCTTTCTCAATGCTCTCGGGTTTGTGGACCCCTGATGTTCTCCAGCTGAGCTGTGTATGTTTTATAGTCATTTACAGTCATTTAAAGTCAGCCTACCGACAGGACACTTGACTTATAAGTAATCCTCACACATGCAGGGTCCACAGATTTCAGGAGGAGAATTGCTGGTCTAGGTCTGTGTTTTCCCCCCGTGCCTTACAGAATGTTATTTATCAGTCTGGTTTTATTTGGGATGTCCCAGCTGATGGGTATTCTTTCTGTCAGTGACTTTGCTGTCATTCCACGATGTAAAAATATGCAGCACTTGGAGTTGTGTCTGAACCAACCATCTGGTGATTAGTGCCAGATACAGAGTTCATGGAAATAGCAGAATTCCAGCTGCTAGGAGCTGTGTGGGGTTTCACAGAATCCCAGGATAGCTGGGAGTGACCTCTGGAGATCATCCAGTCCAACCCCCCTGCTGAGGCAGGGTCATGCAGAGCAGGTGACACAGGGACACATCCAGGTGGGTTTGGAATGTCTCCAGAGAGGGAGGTTCCACAACCTCCTGTGGATTTAATCACCTCAGTGTCATTGAAAGGAATTTTATAGCTTTGAGTAACATGAGTCTTCCTTATTCTATTTGTAAAAAGGGAAGAAGTGGGTTACCTGAAATGCATCTGTGCTAAGCAGATTTACCAACCTGTGAGAACCTGCAAGAGTGCTGAGCAGAATGGACCAGTGAAAGAAAAAGAACAGCAGGAATCACCACATAGCCCAGAATATTGACCAAAAAATAGCATTAAAAGCTCCACTGGTGCTTGTCCTGAGATGTGCTTTGCTGTTATGAGGTGAGATCATGTCACAGAAATAGGCTTGGTTTAATTTCCTTGCTCTTATCTCACCTGTGATATCGAGTGAACGAGATAGGAGAACACCATCAGGTTTGGGTGATATTGTAAAACAGATTCCACACCCCAGAGCAGCGTGTGAGGTGGGCAGGGTTTGTGTGGTGCTCCCAGGGCATGGCACTGTGCTGCTCTGGGGTTAAATAACCCATTGTGCCTGCTGCATTACAACAGCAGCTGGGCTCTCAAGATGTAAGAGATGTGAAATCCGTGTCAGCTGGCTCGTGTTGATTCATGCTCTCAGGGTAATGTTCCTTAAGGTTGTCTCGCTGAAGTGAGAAGCGCTGAAATTTCACTTGAATTATGAGCTTCTTAGGACTGTCTTAAACAATCAGCTCCAGTGTGCAATAGGCTGTTTTGTAATGCTACAGATCTGTTCCTGCCTCTCCACAAGGAGGAGAGGGGGGGTGGGTTAAGCTGGGAGAAGCTCTGAGTAGCTTCTCTAGACGTGACTCCCCAGATGTCAAAGTCCAGCCCGCGCTGATTCGGAGCTTTATGGATTCTGCCAACGTGCCCTCACCAGGTCTGAAACCTGACTTGCTCTCCCAAGGGAGCTTCTGTCTGGAGGCATCAGCCAGGGGACCAGCTGAAGCACAAGTGAACACGATTTGGAGTTTGGAGCTGTGCAGAGAGATGAGTTTTTGCTGCTCCCCAAGTGAGGCTCATTTCCTCCAGCTCTGGCGTTGTGACCTAACCCGCTACATTCGCTTGCAGATTGCTGTCAGTGAGCAGGGCCAGAACATTTTGAAATCCTAGGAAGGTGTTTTGGAACGTGATGATTCCAATTTGCCAGTGGTGAGCTTGTTTTGGAGAGGCTTTGTCTTTTCCCCAGAATGGAAAAGTTTCCTGGAGAATTGCGAGAGCTCGATTAGACAGCAGTGGCCGTGTGTGATGCTGGGTGAAAGTAGGAGCCAGCTCTCAAGTCTGATTCATCCCAGTTTCAATTTATTCCAGGGCAGTGGGGAGTGGCAGAACCGTGCTCAATTGTGCTAGTGGAGTGGAGAGGAGGATTTGTCACATCCCTGCATTCTCCTCGGTGTTTGTGTCCGTGGCCGGCACTTCCCGTTACTCGTGTGCAGCTTGGCAGGGCTGACGGCACGTCCTGGCCACGTGTGCTTCCTTTGTCTCTTACTCTGGGCATTTTTCAAGGTCAGGATGACTGTGTGTGTGTGTCAGGAGAGCTGCTGGGCATCCTCAGGTGTGCGTGTGCATGTGTGAGATGCAGCTAATCAAAAGCCCAGCTCATTGCCCAGCTCTGTTTGACCAGAGCAGGAGGAGGCTGTTCCTCACCCAGGATTTAACAGATGCTGCTCTGCCCATCAGGCTGGAAATGAAATGGGCTTTGCAGATTGGTACCAGCTGTTTCATTAGCACTGCTCTTTTTAGCAAGTTTTTATTTCACCAGGATGTTGTTTGGCTGTGGCATAGACAGGAAAAGTTCCTGTCACCACGCTCGGTGTGTTGGAGCCCAGCAGAACCGAATTGTGGTGGGTGGATTTATTGGGGAGTCATTAAAGGACATCACTAACTGCTTTACAAACACAGATTTTCCCCTCTTCATCCCTTTAGCTGTCTCCCACTAACAGTCCAAGGTTTCAGGAGCTGAGCCCTACATCTCTTCCAGCTGTGCCCTGTCACAGGTGACCGAGTTCCTGCAGGATGGTGAGAGCAGGGCACAAATAACTCTTCTCCAGCCACTTCCCAGGCTGGGTGAGCTCTCCACTTGTGTTTTGGGAACAGCTTTGGTCTTGGAATTAACTGCTGGAAAGCTCTGCCCTTGTGCCTGTGCCTCAGGTATGTTCAGTTGTGCCAGCAGGTCCTTCCTGGGGGCTCAATTCCTTTTTTCCTTTCTGAGGAGGAAAGGGAGGAACCTGTTCATTCTCTCCTGGCAAACTCTCACCCCTCTCAGGAGCTGCAGATCACTCTGTCTGACCTGGTGAAGTTCAGTGAGACAGTTGCTTGTGTGGAGTGAGGGAAAGCAGGGAATGCAGTGCCTGGGAGCAGGAGTCATCCCAGATTAAGGCTTTTGGCTGCAGCTGTCTGATTGCTGCTGAGCTCCCCTTGACACGGCGCTCGCCTGCCTGCTGCAGCTCTTATCGCCCTGCCTTGGGAGCAAAGATGCTGATTCTCTTTGAAATTTGTCTTCTTTCCTTCTGCCCCCATCACCCAGCAGTGAGAACAGGGCCAAGTGGAAATAGGGCTGCCAGGGTGGGAGATTATTCCAGCTATCAGTTCCTCCCGTGGAGTTTGATGCGGTGCTGGAGCTTCATTAACTCCGAGAAAAGCAAATATTGTGCTCCACCTCTGCTCTCAGCAACTGGACAACAGTTTCTTAAATATTTTCCTTGAGTGCTGAGCAGGGCTGTGTATCACATGGCTAATTGGAAGTCACAATAACTGCTTTCATGGTGCTTCTCTGCAAGACTGACCCGGGGAATTTGCATATTAAGCAGTGAGATTTGTTGCTCACAATTGCATTAATACAGCAGGGCTCTGCTTGCCTGGCACGGGGGGGTTAAACAAGCAGCTCATGACTGAGCACTTAAGAGCATTTGGTGCCTCCCTTTTGTGCTGGAGCACACAAAGAGTCTCCCAGAGGGATTTTTTTCAGTGGCTTGGAGCTGTTGGGTGCAGGCTGTGATGGTTTTTCCTGCATGCAGCACCTGGCTGGGCTTCCAGTGCCATCTGAAAGGGGCACATCTGGATTTCAGGTAGTTCCTGCTGGCAGAAATATTAATAAATCAGAGATAGCTTTTGCTGTTAGGTCCTGCTGTAGGTTTTGTGTGGTTTTGTTTTGTTGTTTGGGTTGTTTTTTTTTTTTAAATGGAATAACCAAAAAAGCTCAGCGTGGCTCTGAACTTGCTCCAAATCCTTCCTGCTCCGTGCCTGGGTGTATTTAAAGGATGTGTAGATGGAGTTTGGAGGTGGCAGTGCTGGGTTAACCATGATCCTGAAGGACTTTTCCAATCTAAATGAGTCTGTGATTTCCACAGGAGTTTTATGTGGGTTTTATCAGGGCTTTGGGATAAAAGTAGCCTTTAATAATTCTTATTTCCTGAGGGCTGGGCACCCACAGCCTCCTGGAGATTATTAGGATCTGGAATTGGTGCTGACAGCCCCAGATAATTCAGTCCCAAGTATTCATCCCCTGGCATGTCACTGTGCTGCTGTGACACTTTTCATTTGTAAACTACAAGACTTGGTTTTGTTTTCCAGGTGATAACAAGGAGCTCTCAGAAACTGAAATAAAGTGTTATTTTTGCTGTTAATAAGGGCTGGCAAATGAAGCTGTTTGGTTTCCTTTTTGGCTGGTTCCTCCATGTAATTGTTTGTTTGGTTTCTAGATGAAGTGATTTATTTTAATTTCTCTGTTTGGGATTGCAGTGTTGAAAACGACAACATCCTCCTTCACTGAATGTTAAATACAATAAATTGAACAATCATTGTGCTTTGGAGATTTTTGATAAATGGAAAATATTATCAGTTGCCAGTTTGAATAAACTCTACAAAGCAGCCATCCACTCTCATTGCAGCAAGTAAAATGATAGCTGTTATTTTTCATGTGAATGTTGGATAATACAATTTATGAGTCACAAGTTATAATACAGTTGAAGCCTGAAATACAGATTTGCCTTGCAATAAAGTTATAAATTCCTGTGAGTCTTCTTGCAGGTACAAAGAAGGGTCAAGTTGGCCTTAATTGCTTTGGGTACCTCTAAAAAAGAAAGAATATAAAGATCTGGAAAATTCATGACCAAGTGACCATGATTGAGACGGGAATGTAATTCCTCTTTGTAATTTAGGGTGTGGTGTAACAATCAGTTTCATCCGCTTTTCTGGACAGACACTGTGTATAAATGTCTGATACATTTTTAAACAAATTATTTTCAACTTGCCACCTTGGCTTTCAGTGCTTTAAAATTCACCCTCCTTTGCTGCAAATATGCAAATATTTCAGTTGGGTTTTGCCTCTTAATTTTTTTTTTTTTTTTTAATTTGGGATTGTTGTTTTGTTTTTTTCCCAAATCATTTGTAGCTCCTACAAGAAAGTGTAGGATTTTTCTTTGGGGGAGAGGTTTTTTCTGTGGGATTTACTGGAACCTCTGGAGGTTCCTTCTTTTGTAAGATTCATTATGAGAGTGCTGAGGTTCAATCACCCAAAATCAGGAGGGAAAGGCTGTTCTGTGGGGGAATAAAAAAACAGGAAAATTTCCTGATTCCTGACTGTAGAATAAAGCACTTTTCTTGCACTTTGAGGTTTTCATCTGCTGCATCTGTGTTGTCTGGCAATTTTAGAGTTGACAAAACAGAAATGTTCCACTGCTTAGGAAATAAATGAACTATCAATTTTGTTAGGGATTTTTTTTCCTTGGTTTGTTTTCTTGTTTTTTTCAGAAAACAAAAAGGTTTTCCCTCACGTGGGGATTGTGTTTGCAGTGTAATTCAGTGTTTCAGACTGAGTTACCATTAGCAGGGGAGGTGATGGACCCCAGGCATCCTGCAGAGCTGCATCCCAAACTCGTGGCACTGACTGGAAAACACCCCTGATCCTGCTCTGTTTGACCTGTGTGCAGGGAAAATGTCTCTTGGGCTTTGTTTAAGGTTCAGCTGGAACCTGAATTTTGCCTTTGCTGCCTCTTGCTGGCCCTGGCACACTGGGATTAATGCAGGTGAGAGCTGGACAAAAGCTCAACAAACTGCAGGAGGTGTTTTTGTTCTGTTCCCCATTTCAGGAGTAAATTAAAAACTGTCTTAAATGCTGAATGAGGCTGAAGTTTTAGACTGCCTTAAATATTTAAAATGCCATCAGTCTCATCCTGAGGCTTCCCAGCCCTGGGAAGTGCCAGGGCACTGCAGGTAATAAATGCAGGAGCAATTATTGGATGCTATCAATTTGCAGGAGCTGCTCCACACCCAGCTGACCTCTCAGGCCTGGTGGAAAACATTTGGAAATTGTCCTTCCCAAAGCAGAAACGCTGCTGGGATTGTGGATTAGAGCAGTTTTAGCAGCTCCTCCCTTCAGCCTTTTCTCAGTGTCCTTTTCCCTGCCCATCTCCCCCTCTCCTCAGTGAACAGGATTTAAAAAGGAAAATTCAAAGCCCTGCTTGAAAGCCATTTGTGGGAGGAGATGGGCACAGCTCTGAAGCTGATTTTTCGCTTCTGGAGAATCTCAGATGTGCTGGAGGATTTTATGTGTGCCTGTTTTTCTGTGTGTGTGTGTGTATAAAGACATCCTTGTGCTGCAGATGAGGTGGAAGGGAGGGGATTTGGGGAGTTTCTGCATGATCTGTCATGTGGGTTTTTTTTCCCCCCACATTCTCCACCATGAAAGCAGAGGCACTTTCACAAATGGGAGTGAAAAATGCTTCAGTAGTTTGCTGCAAGAACAGGTAGTGCCCAGGGGGAAAAGATTAGAGGCTAAAATGGGAAAATGTGTCACACAGAGCTGTGGATTTCATGGCAGCCCTGCACATGTTTAACAGGGAAAGTTTACTCTTAAAACATATATATCCAGTCTAGCATTACCACCACTTTTCTATAAATAAATCAATTTTCATCCCCTGAAATGATAAACACTTTATAGCTCATAACAGCTCCCCGTTTATAATAATGCATAATAAATGTAGCAACTATAAATAATTCTCTTTAGTTCAGACAGCAGATGATGGAGGGAGGCATTTTTCACCTTTTCCCAGAGGAGCTGTGTGCTCTGTGAGAGCTCTCCCAGAAATGGCATCGGGAGCAGAGCACAGCACTTTGGGACTGGGAGCTTGTTACCTTTCTATTTTTAAAATTCACTCCTGCAGCTCCATCCCTGCTGCCGTGCTGGGATGAAGGGCACTGTGGATTCAGCACCACAATCCCTCCCTGCCATTTATTTGTTGCTTTGTTTCCCTGCCACGCATCTCCTGTGATTTCCTGCCTTTGTGGGTAAATACAGATTCTTTGTAAAAGAGCACCTACAAAATAGCACAGGGTACCAAATGTCATTTTCTCCTCTCTGCCAATTGGATTTTTGGCCCCACGCTGCTGCAGAGCATCAGCAAGTACAGGATAATGGCTGGCTGGAGGATTTAAGGAAAAATTGCTAATTCCCATTGCTCTGGCTGCACAGTTTCCCAAATATTTTATGGATGAAAGAGTTTCCTGGAATAGCTGTCACCAAGCACTGTGCTGGATTTGTGCCTTCAGAGTGGTTTGGGTGTGTTTTTCTCCATCTCAGGTGCACACACAAGCTGGGGATGTCCAAAAAAATGTCTTTAATGCAGAATATTGAGCTTTAAACTGCTCCTGAGCCACTGCATCCCTGTCCCTCAGAGGGGACCCTCAAATCTTCCAACATCCTAACATGGTTTAAATATTTTTTTCATGCAGGTACAAATCCCTGTGAAAATTCCTACTATGAAAAACGATGTTTACTTTCTTGGTAGATTTTAAAAAGTTTAATAAAAGGCAAATAGTAAAGTAAAAGGTTATAAGGGCTGGGTGCTTGGCATGCACCCAAGAGCACACTTGCTGTTTTGGAGACACCCTTTAAATTTATTAACCTGTTGTATATTCATAGACCTATCACACATTCTTAAACTTTTCTATGTATTTTTTATATTTTAGGAACTATTTTACATGGCTACTCCTTGAGTCTGCCTTTTTAGAGCTTGTGTGTTTTTAATTTATTTTTCTTATCAGTCTTAATTTGGGCTGTGGTCTTCAATTTTTACAGGCAGCAGGTGCTGGTAATTGGTGTATTAGTAATAAGTGTTTTTACTGGGTGTTATTTAACTAAGCAGGCAGTTCACTCACTACAAAGACATTTTATCAGCCTGTGTTATTTTTAAAGAAAATTATGTCTTAAAAACCATTTCAACACCACACATGTAGTGTAATATATGCATAATATGTAATGTTAATTATAATATGTAATATATAATTTGTAATATATAATATGTATCATGTAATATGTAATATCTAATATATAATAATGTCGTGTAATATGTATAATATATATACATATATTTATGTATATACATATACTTGTTACCACTCCCCAGGGTGGGAAGAGAGGGGAAGTGTTTGTTTTTGGGAAGTGTTTTGTTTTTGGGAAGTATTTTTGGGAAATGTGTGTTTTTATGAAATGTTTTTGGGGAGCAGAGCGTGGCACAGTTTGGAAAGCACCATGGTTATCCAAAGGTTGGATGCAGATTCCCTGGCTGGATGTATTCCCAAGTGGGATATATTTATATTCCCTTATATATAAGGGATATATTTGGTGGCAGCAGAGTCCCAGCACTCTATTCCCATTCCCAAGGAGCAGAATTCCCAAATTTGCCCCAATGGCTGAGGATGAGCCAATTCTCCCTTCCCTGGGCATTTCCACCCTCCCAGTGCCTGAAATGACCAAATTTTCTCTTAAAACAGAGAAATCACAGCTGAGGGGGAGCACTGGGAGGGCTGGAGAAGAAAAAAGCTGCCACAGAGCTATTTAAATTTTATTTTTTAGGAGAGTTACATTTCACTCTTGCATGTTGATGACTTGGCTCGGTGAAACATGTAGCAGACTGATTTTTTTCTTTTTGTGATTTTTTTTTTTTGCTCTGTGCCCACATAAGTTCGTTCAAAGCACATGGGTTGCTATAAATAAGAGTGCTTTTAGAACAAAAATACCTTCTGTGAAGTGCTGATCAATATTGGATATTATCCTGAGACAGGTTTAAATGCTCATTTGAGATGAGTTCTCGCTCTTTTGTCTTTTTTTTTTCACATCCATACATCTCCATTGTGTGTTTATCCAGATTTAAAAGTAGTTCTGGTGCCAAAAAAGCTCGAATTTCAACAGCAAACCACATGATTATTGCTTGACTGAAGTCACACACTTCCAGTCACTCACAGATTGGATGGCCCCACATGGATTTTACAGCAAAATCCCATTTTGTGCTGCCTGTGCATCCCAACACATCCCATTCCTTGTGTGTACCCAGGGCTCTCCTTATAACACAGCACTAAAATAGCTCCAAAAATGCTACAGGGTTTGGCTTTATCTGAAACTCCTGCTAAATAGAACAGGGAATTGAAGATTTGAGTCTGGCAGCTGGGAATAAAAAAGGAGCAGCAGCATTGTCAGAACAAGCTGCTGTGGTTTGGTGTTACAAGTACCAGAATAAAAACCCTTTAGTTGTAAATAAGCTTTTAGTTCTTGAGCTCTGCCTCATCATAGGGACTTTCTAATAGAGTGTAGACAGAGATTATTTTCTGTAAACCTCCAAAACCAATTTTATATTTAGGATTTTTATTCTCCTCAATAACACAAACCTTTAGAAAATATGAACAGGTTGTTAGAGGTGAATCTCAATGTGTGTGCTCTGTCTCTGGGAAGTTTTGTGCCTTTTCTAATTCTCCTAAATATTGGTGTTGTAAGAATTAGGTTTAAGTTGAGGAGGAGAAGTCGTGGCTTTTGGTTGAAAATTGAAATTTGTAAATTGAAATAATCTGCTGGGTTTTGGAGTGTTAGTGCTCAGCAGTGGGGAAAACACAGTCACCAACTTAACAGGAACCCAAATTTCTCTTTTTTATCTTTAACATGACAGGAATGAGTGGGCACCAAACACTCCCCAATCCCAGCCTTCACCCATCCCAGGATCAGTCACAATCACTTCTCAGGGAGCAAATTTCCTCAAGAATTTTTAAGTTAAACTTATTTATATTGATGCTTACCACAACTTCTTCATCATATTGCTTTGGGAAATCAACAGGTTCCTTTATAAAATTATTTTTAAGGTATTTTATCTTATGAATGCAACTGCAGTTCTTTCTGATCATGTTTTTCCTGGTGCTGCAGGACTGGGGAAGGAACCACATTAGCATTTTATCTTATTATGCTGGGAAACTTATTACCAACAGTTAATCATTTGCATTGAGCTCACATTAGTTAGGAAAATATTGTAGATATTTAGGGCTGGGGGAGGAAGCATTTTGGTTGCTGCCAATGTTCTGCTTTAACATCTCTTGGCAGCTCTGTCCAGAGGGATGCTGAGCTGCTGATCTGATAATTGAGCTTGTTAAAAATCCATTTTATTAAGTAGTGACAATTCAGCTTAGAACAAAAATGGCAAAGGCTTCTGGATCTCTGCTTCAGTGCTGTGTCAAACAGAATATTCTGTCTTAGAAATTCTACCAGCTGATCTAATCTTAATCTTGTCTGGAAACTCTTTCCAGGTTTGCCTGCTTAAGGATTCTGTCTCTATCTGATTGCTCTGCCTGCCAAATTTCCAGGCTGAATTCGTGTGCCATTGATAAAGTGCATTTTTCTCTGCTCACTGCATTCACCCTTCCTTCCTTCACTTGTCTGGTTTCATTATTATAAATTAATCAGGGGATTTTTTTCCAGCTGAGGGGACTCTTGCAATTCAGGTTTAGGGATCTGCACCATTTCTTTTCTTGTGTTTTGAAACTTTCCAACTTTTGCTGGTTTATGTTCAAGATTAATAAATTAGGAGCCCTTTTTTTTTCACGGAACATTTTTCTATCAAGGTATTTCAGAGATTATTGTGTGTTAAAGGCAGTTTTGATGCTCCTGTGGGTGGGGGAGCTGTGTGGATGCTGCTCAGATGGGAACATTTTTTTTTTTTAATGCATTTTTCTCCTGCTCATCCTCAGCTTTTCCACAGGTCTGAAAGTGGCCCCAGTTCTGCTGCTCTGGGCTTTGAGATGCCTTTGTTCAGAGCTGTGGAATCAGCACTTCCTGGGCATGGTTTGCTCATTAGAGCACAGCAATTAGTGAATTTGTCATGGACTTGCATCCAGCTATTCTTATGAGTCCTTTCAACTGCTGCAGTTAAATCAGCAGGTTTGGATGTTGGGGTTTGATTTCCCCAATGCTTTCAGGAGTTCCTTTACCTAAACCAAGTAATCACACCTGCCCTGAAAAACCATGGGAGAGGTGGGCTCTTGTTTCCAGGTGGCTGAAATAAGAATCTCTTTTTAATAATGCATTCTCATTACCAGTCAATTTGAAAAATCCTTTGATTTTAATCTGTTTTTCCTCGCAGAAAGGGGAGCAGGGCTGAGAAGAGGCTCTGTCTAATAATGGAGAGTTCTGCTTCAACTCAGAACTTTCCTTGCAGACTTTAAAACCCAGCATCTTCACACACCTATTTAATCTGTTATTACATCAATTATGCCTTAAAAAATGGGGAAAAGTAGGAAAAGTGCATCTGCCCTGACCAAGAGCTCTGACCTGCTTTGCAGTGGGTCAGAGGAGAAATTTCAAGGAGAAATAAACTCCTTGAGCTTTATGGTGAGGAGCTTTTGAGAAAAGGCAAGCACAGCCCATGGCCAAGCCCTGCCTCGGCTCTGGCTGGGTATTTCACAACTGAGAGCATTGCCAACATCATCACTGTGCTGCCACTTTTGAGCCTGCCCCGAGCTGTGGAGAATGAAATGCATTTTCAATCAAATTCTGTGATCCCTGCCTTTGAAAGGGAGTCACTTGAGGGCTGCTGTGTCCATTGGAAACACTGAGCAAGCATCACTCAGGCCATTAATAGAGCTAAAGCCTGGTGTGCTCAGGGACTTCTGGAAGAGATCAGATTAATTTGCTAAAGGTGGAAAGGCTCTGGCTGCTTTAATCTCGCTTCATTTCAGCAATTTAAATGAAGAGGGCAGTTTGCTGTGCCTCCCCCAAGCTCCTTCCAGCCCAGACGTTTGCATTGCTGAGAGGAGCAGGCCCTGATTAAATTCCTAATTTGGGGGGTTTTAAATCCTTTGGATTGCCCAGAGAAGCTGTGGCTGCCCCTGGATCCTGGCAGTGCCCAAGAAGAGCTGGGACAGTGGCAGTGTCCTTGCTCAGGGCAGGGGGTGACACTGGGTGTCCCCCAAGGTCCCTTCCAGCCCAAACCATTCTCTGATTACATCAATAATCCTTGAGGCTGGAACAGGGCTGTTTTTTCCCCAAGTACACCCACAGGGGGATAAAAAGGCCTTGAAAGGATGGAGTTTTAAGGCTGTTTTGTTCACGTGCTCCCATTTACAGGATTTGTGGCTTTTTTCTTTTTTTTTTCTCCTGGATGTACAAGACATCCAGGTATTTATACAAGTTGCAACAAAGGCTTGCACGTTTTTCATTTTAGCTTGGATTGCTTTTTAATTACCTGAGCAATCCACTGATGTCCTTATCTGTTATTACTTGTCTCTAACTCGGGGATAAATGTGGATTTCTTAACCAGATGTGTACTTGAAGGGTAGGAATTCCTTATGGCCAAGAGGTTGGTCATGTGTTCTACACCCAATTCCATCTGTTGGGCTTTATCCAGCGTGGGTACTGGAGTTTCCTGGGGCAAACAGAGAGGAGTTGAGTTTCAAAACTGAATGTGAAATATTAACTTTGCTATGAAAAGCCACCCTGTAAGATAGGGCTGAATAAAGCAGCAGGTATTGTTCTGAGAAATCCAATTTCTTAGATGAGATCTGTAAATGTTTATGTGACTTTCGCTTTCACTTTTCTTTAAACCAAGCGATTGCCTTTCAGTTTTCCTCAGGCACACGAGGAAAGTAATATGGAAGTGTGAAATTAAATCATTAAGATAATGTATGTTTGGGATGTGTGTCAGGTAAGATTCCTATTTTCAGCTTACACTGAGCTCTTAATTAACTGATGAGCTTAAGCAGCTGAGATACAGTAATAGTGCATTTAGTTAATTGGCTCATGTGAAACTTTATCCCTGCCAATAACTGTGACACTGGAATAAATTCAAGACATGGTGTTAGATCCTTTAATGAAGCTAATTTAATCACTGGTCATTGTAAAAACAGCCACCAATTTAGAGGTGTTTTTTTTTTTTTTTGTTGTTCCCTCCTGGAATTTGTGACTGCTGTGCTGGCAGCAGTGACATGGCAAGTGTGGCATGTTCAGCCAAAAAAAATCCTTGGGAACATGGAGTTGGCCATCTGTGCTGAGCATTATACCTTGAATTACCCAGATTTTAGGGTTTAATGCAGCAAAGCCAAATGGATGCTGTGCTGAGGTGGGGTCTGAACTCTGCTGGCTCCTGAGGGAAAAACCTGAGAGGGATGGAGAGGGAATTTTACAAGAGCCTGGAGTGACAGGACAAGGAAAATGGGTTCACACTGATAGAGAGGAGGTTTAGATGGGATTTTGGGAAGGAATTCTTCCCTGTGAGGATGAGGGACCCTGGAATGGATTTCCCAGAGAAGCTGTGGCTGCTCCATCCCTGGAAATGTCCAGGCTTGGAGCACCTGGGGTGGTGGAAACTGTCCTTGCCCATGGCAAAGGCTGAGTTTCAAGGTCCCTTCCAACTCAAACCATCCAGTGACTTTATGAATTCTGGATTTACTGGTAATGGAATAAATTCCCTGGTGGCATCACCCAGAAGGTTCATGTTTAAACACCCTCTGTATGAGGTCCTGCTGAGCAGGGTGTCTTTCAGCACCATCACACCTCACCAGGCCTTGAAGAAAATCATCAGCCGAGGATTTTTTGTGAATATGGCAGGGTGAAAGATAAGGCTGCCTTTGATTATTTAACTTTTATTTTTCCCCTGAAAACTTTGCCAATGTTGGAAGCACTGGTAGTGTTTAAACACAGTTCTGTGTCACTGGCCCAGCTCAGAGTTGGTGGTGGCCACAGCAGCACATGGCTCAGGCCAGCAGAAAAGCCAGGCTTTGTTTTAAACCCTGTTTAGACCTTGCTCAAAGCACTCAGAACTCGGCTGTCAGTGTGTGAGGGAGCTCTTGGGGCTGGGAGATTTTTGATGCTGCTCCTTTTCCCCTGGATTTTTCCTTTTTCCTATGCAGTGAAGTTCTGGATGTGGCACTCAGGGCTGATCATTGGGCACAAGTTGGACTTGGTGATCTTGGAGGGCTTTTCCAACCTCATTTGTTCTGTGATGTCAGCCCCTTAGTGAACTTTAAATCCCTTTTTTTTAGCAGTTCATGCAGCTGCTTGTGCAGAGGTCAGAGGGAGAACATTCTCAAGGAGGAAGGGAATTTGTGAGCCTGAGCTGCTGGTGTGCAGCTGGAGCTGGATGTTTGCTGGTGCTGAATCCACACTGCACATGAGCCTGGAGCAGTGGGCAGTGCCCAACCAGCCCAGCTTGGCCAGTCAGGAATTCACCCTTTGCACTTTTATCTGATGTGTCTAAAGTTTCCCTGTGAACTGAGGGGACAGCGAGACACAAAAGGCTTTTAGTGCTTTAAAAGTGAAGTTGCTGAGTTGCATTCTTCCTCATGCTGAGATACAGAAAGCACTGGGGTGGTTTTTTTTTTTGTTTTTTTTTCCTTGCAGATAAGCTCTGTGCAGCTTCCCACTGCATTCCCCCAGCTCTGTGCTGCTCTTGCTCTGCCTTTTGGGCTGCCCTGGTGCCTGCAGCTGAGCTGGAGTCACAACAAACGTGTGCTCTGTGCAGCCCATCTCAAACAGAACATTTGTCACGCTGCTGACAGCCTCCCTAATGGCTCCTGTCATAGCTCTTTAAAAAAGGCAGCCTGGCTGTGCACTGGGGATGGTGCAGATTGAAGGTCCTGGTGCACACTGAGAGCTGGGATGGGTAAATCTTTATCCTGTGCTGTATCCAGCTGGAAGCATTCATCTGCCAGAGATAGGAGCAGCTGAAATCCCGGGTAAACAGTGCTGACAGGTAATTGTGTTGATAATGTCTGTCCCCTGGAGCTGTTTGAACTTCCCTGGGAGGCTGAGCTGGGTTTTGCAGCTCCTGCTGCCTGGCCAGGCTGAGTTTGGAGAAATAACAGAGAGCAATGGGGATCCCCTGGGCTGTGCAGCATCCCTGCCTCAGCCCTTGGCCGAGGCACTGAGGATGTGCTGACCCCACAAAGGTTTCCCCTCCCTGAGACGTTTTTCTGTGTCCAGAGGAGCTGTTTCATCACGAGCTTAATCAAGATTGATTGAGAATCCTCTGCGTCAGGTGGGCAGGCAGGACTCAGGAGAAGCCACAGAGCTTTTGGGAATAATAATCATAGAAAAAAGAATGGTTTGGGTTGGAAGGGACCTTAAAAATCATCTTGTTCAGGGCAGGGACATCTTCCACTGGGTGCTCCAGCCTGGCTTTGGACACTTCCAGGGATCCAGGAGCTGCCACAGCTTCTCTGGGCACCTGTGCCAGGGCATCCCCACCCATCCCCACCTTCCCAGGGAAGGATTTATTCCTAATATCCTCATATTCCTAATACCTAATATTTATTCCTAATATATTCATTCCTAATATTCCCAATATCTGATAATTATTGCTAATATAGTCATTCCTAATATTCCTAATATCTGATATTTATTGCTAATATATTCATTCCTAATATTCCCAATATCTAATATTTATTCCTAATATTCCTAATATCTGATATTTATTCCTAATATATTTATTCCTAATATCCTTAATATCTAATACTTATTCCTAATATAGTCATTCCTAATAGTCCTAATATCTAATACTTATTCCTAATATATTCACTCCTAATATCTGATATTTATTCCTAATATATTCATTCCTAATATTCCTAATATTATTTTTTGTTTATTTTTTTTCCATTCTTCACCTCCTTTCAGGTGGGACAAAGGGGAAATTGCTCAGGGTTTTGGTTTTGTTTTTTTTTTTGTTGTGTGCAGATGTCTCTCTGCTGGGTTTGCTGCTCTGAAAAGCTTCACAGTTTTTTTGTTATTTGGCTCAAAATGAATACCTTTGCCTACACTTTTAGAATATTGCTTTGAGTCTGCAGCCTGGTGTTTTACTACACAGCTGTTTCATGATATAACTTGAATTTCTGCCTGGAAAGTAGTGTTCATTTTACCCTTATAAAAAGCATAAAACTTGACTTAGTTTCTAGCATTATCTGTCTGTCTATCTGTATTTATTTGGAAAGTTCACACAGGCTCCCTAGAAATGTTAATTCATTTCCTTGTTAGGAAAGTCTAACTCTCCTAATATTTCACTTTTAAGTCTTTGCCACTGTCCAGTGCCACTTCTGTTCCAAAAATCCTCTTCTTGCCTTGGAAAAATGTAACCACCTTAAAAAGAAAATTGCTGAAAATTAGCAATAAACAGATAAAATTCTGCCATTTTCCTGCTGTTGGGTACGCCTGTGCTATTTAATGTAATTTAAATTGTGTAAGCCTGTGTTGCTTAATGTAATTGAAATTGTCTGCTGCTTAAATGCAATGAATTTTTCCTTTCTCCCTCCCTGTTCTCCCTGGGTTTTTGCACTTTTCCTTTGTCCTGGCTCTTCCCAGCACGGCTGTAATTCAGGATTACACTGGAGAACGACACAAAGAAAATGTTTAGGATGAATTGTCTGATATTGGTACCAAATTACAAGGTAACTTATGAGGAAATTGGGGCAAAATGGGTTTAAAATGGGACTCATTTGAGGAAGCAGAGAAGTGCTTGGTGATTGTGGGGAGGGGAGCCCTTGGGACTATTACTAAAAGAAACTTTCTGGGTAATAAACTGTTATTTGCATTTCATTTGTGATAGAAAAAGACTTTATTAGCAGCTGAGCCTCCACAGGGAAGCAATCTGGTAAAGAAAATAGTTTTGATCATTGGCTCAATTTGTAAAACATTTACAAATCAGCTTCTCCAGGCTGGCTTTGAGTCATTCCCCAGGTTTCTGCAGCTGTTTCCTGGGTGGACATCCCTGTGCTGCTGGAGCTGGGAGTGTCTGCAGCCTCAGAGCAGGCAGGACCTGGCTCTGTGGGGTTCCCTCCTCAGTTCTTCATTTCTGTCCTTTTCCTATGGACAGACCTTAAATCTCATTTTTTCCACCAACAGCAGCTCCTGAACATCATTCCTATTCAGAGAGATCTGTGGTGATTTTTTTACCCTTCCCTTGGGATTCCTGCTCCTATTTCAGCTCACTCCAAACCTTCTTCATCTCTTGGATATTTTCTTAATCCAGACAAAGAAAAAAAAAAAAAAGGAAATATTATCAGATGTTTCCAGATTCTCCAATTTCACCATTTTGATCTTGGACTATTTGCCTGTATCTGCTCCTCACTGGTGTTCCAGTGATGGGATGTCCCTCCCTGGTGCTTTCTGGCTGTGTGTCCATCAATCCCACAAATCTGCAGGGATTGGGAAGCACAGCCAGCCCCTGCAGGTTTGTAACTCCAGGATGCAGCTGCTGATAAATCCCTGGAGACTGAGAGCCTGAAGTGGAGCTTGTCCAGTCCTTGGGTTTTCCATGCCCTGGGTGGGTTCTGTGTGCCTGGAAACTTTTCCACCACAGCCTGGGCCAGTTTCCTCTGCTTTTTACAAAAGCTGTAAAGGACTAATGCTGCAGGCAACAACATCTGCTTGTGTTTGCAAGGCAAAGGAAGAAATTCACTGTGGAGCACTTGCAGGGATGGAACAGCCAAATTTGAGTCCTAATTTTATTTTTAGAAATAGGTGAAAGGTGTTTGAAGGATGGGGTGGGAGGGAAAAACTCACATAGAGGTGATGACAGCAGAGGTGTTTCTAAAAATAATTAAGAAATATTAAAATAATTTGAGCTCAGCTGCTGCAGGGCTGTTTCAGGTGTGGGGTTTCATACAGGGTTACCTGGCAGGTCAGAAGATTCTAAATAGAAATCCTGCTCTTCTCCAGAGCTCTGAGCTGTCCCTTGGCTCAGCTTTGCCATTTTGGTTTGACACAAAACCCCCTGAGGCTGAAATATTCCCAGTTTGATGCCAGAGTGCTGTAATTCAGGGGGGTATAAATTATTTCTGGATTATCTATTATATATTATAAATCAATTCTGGATTGTGTAGCTGGATACTGGATTTTAATACGAGAATTTTGTGGTAGCAGCTGCTCCTGCTCATCTGGTGCTCCTCAGAAGAGGCACCAGTGATACCCACAGTGATACCCACAGTGATAGCAACATAACAACCACACCAGCTGCTTCAAAGAACTTCCACTGAGACATTTCTTGATGTTCTGTTGAGAATCTGATTTAAATATCTGGGTTTATCTGCATGAGCTCACTCAGAATGAGCAGAGATAACCTCACAGATTCACTGCTTTGATGGGAAGCTGCGGGCAAGGGAAATAAATTTACAATTCAGGGTATAAAACAGCCTGCAAGGATTGGAGGAACACATTTTTTCCTTTTAAAAAATAAGATTTTGCAGTCTGCCAGGAGTTCAGTGGGGCAGACAGGAGCAGCTCCTCGAGGATGCCACTCAGCCTGTGAAGGGAAAACAGGTCATGCTGTTAAATCCTGCAGGAGCAGCTTGTGTGCCACTGGGTTGGGGCACAATCAAAATCAGAATCAAAAAGAACTCCAGGAGTTTGTGTCCAGTCTTTGATCCATCACCACCTTTTCAAGCAGGCACTGGAACTGCTCAGGCAGATTTGGATCCCCATTCCTGGAGGTGCCCAAGGAATTCCTGGAGGTGACACCCAGAGCTCTGGGGACAGCATGGGGATGGGGCACAGCTTGGACTGGATGGGCTTTTCCACCCTAAATCCTGTGGGTTTCTTTCTTTGGGACGCACAGCACAACCTGAGCTGTTGGAACAGCACCAACCTGATTTATTTTGGAGTGTCACTGCCGATATTTCACTTTCTGCAAAGCAGAAATATGATTTCTATATTCCCTTCTAAATAAATCCCTCTCCAAAAATATCACCCACTGGCCTGTGCTGAGTGGTGACTTTGAGAATTGCTTCCTAGAGAACGTGCCTCCTTGGCATTTAGAAAACAATTCCTGCTCTCCAGCAGGGTATTAATAATTTCTTACTCTTGTTGAAGTGATGTAAGATGAAAAATTAATGTGGATGCTGCTTTCTCTTCTGGATCCTGCAAGCTGCTGCTGCCTCTGATGTGCAGGGCCTTAAATGAAGTCAAGGTTTCCTTTTGAGCTCTAATTTCCTTCCAAAGTGAGGAGTAGAAAACTGACACTGTAAATACTTTTAAGTGGTTCAGACTGTTGATGTTTGTTTCTTTATCAGCCTTGTTAACAGAAAAGGGAAAGTCCTTTGATGTGGTCCAAGAGTTTGGTCGTAGAAATTCACATGTTTTGCTTTAGTGACTAAAACATGGGCTGGAAAGAGAAATATTTAGGCTTTTTTACACATTATTTTTTTTACATGGCATAAGTTTCTCTCATCCTTTCTGCCCCTTCTATCCACAGAGCTAAATAATGAATATTTCTTCAGGGAAGACATAAAGCTTTTTGGGGATCCTTGAAGCACTACTAATAAAGATAAACAGGCCAAAGATCTTTTTAAATACTGGTTTGTGCTGAAGCCAGGTTGTGTTTAAAGGCTCAGTACTGGGATGGATGGTTTGTTAGAGTGGATTTGGCTTTTGAGCCACTTTCTTCCACCACCCTTCCTTCCAGCTGGGGAGAAAAAAAGGAGAATTTATCACCAGGTTTATCATCCCTGCTGTCTGTGTAGGAAGGATGGGATCTCCAGGGAGGAGTTATGGGAGGCTGTGAAGATCTGAGCTCTGCTGGAGTGAGGATAAATCAATTTTCAATAAATCTGGGTGCTGTGTGGGGCAGAGTGGGAAGCAGGGACAGGAATGGGCTGCTGGGTTTGCAGTGGGGCTGTGAGAATTGCCTTTAACCTGCTTCCATAATTGATGTTTGGGGACAAGGAGGGGGAAATCATCCATTGAGTGCATATGCAAACAGATGGGAGCTAAAGTGGAATGGGAAAAAAAAAAAAAAAATACCCACTGACCCAAATTTTTGCAGTGTCCTGTTCTGTCTGGCTGAAAATTTCATGCTCTGGCTGCTAAGCTTTACTAAGGAAACAATTCCTTGTTGGAGTGTTTTCCCACTTATGTTTTCAGAATTTCAGAATGTCCAGGGTTGAATGCATAACCCCATTGCTTGAGGCTGCCCCAGCATCCTCGTGTACTGAGCCTTGGACTGGGAAAGGCTGGGCTCTGCCAGGAAATTTGGTGTTTTGTAAACACTTGGGGCTTGCTGCTCTGCAGCCTGCTAAATGGTCAGCACTGCTTTGGAAAGCAAATGGCAGCAATCCCGTGGAGACAAAAAGCAATAAATGCTTTGTGGTCACTTGAAAGGATTCAGAAGTTTATTATGGTTGGGTTCTGTGCTGGGCTCGGTGGATGGGGGCCATGCAATTGTCATTTGTTCCTTTTAATTAGGAGCTGACTTGGTTTCTCCAGAGGGTTGGAGGGATGGAGCAGCTCTGCTGGGAGAGCTGGGACTGCTCAGCCTGGAGAGGAGAAACTTTGGGGTGGCACAGTTGTGGCCTCAGTGCCTGGAGGAGCTGCAGATGGAGGGAAAGGAGAGGATGGAGAGAGGGGATTTCCAAGGGATGGAGTGGAATGGCCTCAAACTGACTGGGAATAGGTTTAGATGGGATATTGGGAAGAAATTCTTGGCTGTGTGGCCCCATCTTTGGCCAGGCTGGATGGGGTTGGGACAGAGCAGGATGATCTTTAAGGTTTTTTCCAGCCCAACCCATTCTCCCATGTTTTTTAGCCCGTGGAAAGCTCATTCCTCTGCATGGCTGGCAGTGTCCCCTCACTAGCAGGAATCCTTTTCAAACTCCTCTTGTCCACGACTTGCACTTCAGGTTCACAAAGGTGTCATCCTGAGTTACCCAAGCTGATCATTCTGTGGTTTTTGGGGTCAGATTGAATGAAGGGTGTGTGGCTCAACCCCCTGTGAGGTTTTGGTCTCCATAAAACCTCTGTGAATTTGGGATCTCTTGCTGCAGAACCAGGCACTGATGGGCAAGCGAGCAGAGAGTTTTAATCTGTCAACTTTTATATCCTCAGAGTGGCTATTACACAAAAATAACTGTATTAAAGGGAAACTAATGGCTTTGTGTTTATTGAGAAGGAGGAAGATGCTCTTTAAACCTTGATGGATTCCTGGATTTCCAGGGGCAATCAGCAAGGATGCATTTGCACAGAAACAAAGTCAGGTCCTAATTAAAAGGAGCAAATGACAATTGATGGCCCACATCCATCTCACCTCCCTTCTCCTGAGCTCCTTGGTGGTTGGGGAAAATCGAGGAGATTCTGGTTCTGACCACACAATTCATAATTCTCTCAATAAAGGAAAATGCGAGCCACGAGCACTGTGTGAACAAAAAGGATTGCAAACCTTAAACACAGAAACCAATTTTTTGTGGCTGTTACTGTGCTGAATTCCCTTTTCCCTTTGTCCCTGGCAGTGGCTCTGGGTCGGAACCAACCCCTGAAGAAGGAGAAACCCAAATGGAAGAGCGATTACCCCATGACGGACGGGCAGCTCCGCAGTAAGAGGGATGAATTTTGGGACACAGCCCCAGCTTTTGAGGGCAGGAAGGAAATTTGGGATGCCCTCAAAGCTGCTGCCCACGCCTTTGAGAGCAACGACCACGAGCTGGCACAAGCAATCATCGATGGTGCAAACATCACACTGCCCCATGGTAGGTGCAGCTTGCCCTCCCCAAAGAGGAACAGGTTAAAATATTGCTTTTTCTAACCCCAAAAATCAGTTTCAAACAGCTGGGTTTCAACGTGGATGTGCCCCTGTTCAGAATTTCCAAGCAAAATGGTGTTAATATATAGAGGGACTAAGAAAATTTGCTTTTTTTTTTTTGAATAGTTCCTGCAGCTGGAATGGGTGAGCTGGTCCATGGGAATCCTCAGTTTGAGTCTGATCTTTACAAGCAGCACTTGGGATTTTCTGAAATCTCCTGGAACACCTGGATGCTCCAAGGCACAATTTTCATCCTTTTTTTCCCAGTTTCTCTTTGTAAGGAAGTAGTTTATTTTTCCCTCCTGATTTTATGGGTTTCTTTGGCACTTGAACTGTTGGGTTTTTTTTTTAACTTTCTCTTGTGAAGAGTCTGAAAAAAATTCCCAAAAATTTGGGGCTGGCAATGTGCTGTTTGATCCTGTGTGAGATAAACTGCAAGCTCTTATTTTTGGGTACTTTCCCCTTTGTTTTCTTATTCTGAATCCTGCTGGGTGGGATTTTTTTTTTTTTCCAAGCTGTATTTCCCTCACTCCACAACTCTGGAATTAATAATTTCCTTTTATTCCTAATAGAAATAAAATGAGAGGGGGCTGGCAAGAAGTTGCTGATCATTTTAAGTCACCATTCAGATAAATGAAAATAATTAATAACTCAGAAACTGCATTTTTGCAGACCTAAGGGAGTTGATGCATTGTTTTTAATTGTAAAAATATCTGCTTTGAGTCCTGCCTACTGCTGGCAGGTCATAATCTGCTTTTTAAGGCCCACATGCAGAATATTCAGAAATAATTCAGAAATCAAAGCTGTATCAGAGGCTCTGCTCCCCTGCCTTGAGGCTGAATTCCAAACAGAGAGAATATTTAGAATTTTTATCCAGGATGTGCAGTTTACAGGGGATTTTTCTACCCACAGAACTGCATTATTTCTTTTTATTCCTCTTTCTGCTGGTGACACTTTTGGGCAAAGTGCTGTTGGCAAAGTTCTCTGTGCAGTGTGACCTTCCCACTCCAGAAGTGCTGCTTGTAGAAATCCAAATATTCCTGAGTCATCAGGCATTGTCAGTGCCATGGATGAAGAGATTCTGGATTAAATCCTTTCATTCAGGGGATGCAAACTGAGCTGTTCTCCAGGCAGGAAGAACAAATAAACTCTCCTTGCTCTGAGTGACACCAACAACCTCTGGGGTTTTGTTTTGGGGCAAAAAATTAGGAAAGAAGGGAGAAAACTGTGAGGAAATCCAGTTTTGGTGTCTGAGTGTGATCTGCATGGGGACCCAGATGTGGCAGGGCACCACTGGCACTTCTGAAATTCATCTTTTATCCTTTTTTTATTTATTTAGTTTTCATCTGGTGCTTTTTACCTGACCAGGTTCTGTCTTCTGTAGAAAAATCTGGATGAAAATTGAATCTCAGGTTGGGCAGGGGAGGCTCAGGTTGGACAGCAGCAGGAATTTCCCCATGGAAAGGGAGCTCAGGAATTTGGAACTGCTCAGGGAGGTTTGGATCCCCATCCCTGGAGTGTCCAGGGAATTCCTGGATGTGACATCAGTGCTCTGTATTCATGGTGGGAATCTAAATATTTTCCCAAAAAAAACCTCAACATTTGTTGGGTAAATTCCTTTAAGTCTATGGAAAAAGAAAGAATTTTCACTAATTTTTTTTTCCCTCTGCAGAATGATGCAATACCATGGGCTGGGATTTTTCCTTTTATTTATTTGTTGTGTGTACAAGAGGCTTAAAAAAAAACCAACCCAAGCCCTACATCCACATTTGACTGTCTCTGTTCCAGCCATGGATTCCTGAGGAAATAAAACCTTGCAGGAGTGGAGGAGTGAGAAAAGGGAGCTGGGGAATGAGGAAGGACTGACAGAGAAAAATTTTGCACATAGAGACTCAGGCTTAGCTGATGCTGCAAAAATAAAATTGCTTTTTTAGTCCAGAATCTTACAGAAAAAGGAAAAAAAAAAAATCTCTTTTTGAGGCTGCTTCCAGCCAGATTTGTCATTTCTCTGGTGTGAGGAAGACTCTCACCAGTGTAATTTTTTTAATGGATGCCTTTTGCTGGCTTCTGCTGTTAAAAATAGCATGTAAGAAGTATTAAATAAATAAATAAGCTCGTGGGATGGGCTTAGCACTTCTCATTTATCTTGAGTGACTCTGTGGGATGGGTTTAAAAATAGAAATAACGTTATCACCAATTTATACTTTTTTATTTTTCCCCCTCCTCCTGTCTTAAAGTAGCACATCCTCCATATTTTATTAATGAGCCCATTTAAATTTGATGAAGAAGAGTTTTCCATACTTCTCAGCTATCAAACAGGAAATCTTGGAGTGTGGAGAATTTTACAATAATGTTAATGTTGAGCTGAACTTGGCCTGCAAGTCATTAATATTAATTGCAATCTGGCTGGGGTTAAGTGGAGTTTTTAAATTCCAGCACGGCCACTTCATGTGCTGCAGCAGAATTCCCAGGATATTGGGGTTTAATATCTCAGAAATTGCATATTTGCAGCCCTTGTTGCTAAAATATCAATTGAAGATGGCAGAAAAACTCAATTTATGCAGGGGGAAGTTGGGATAAAATGCAGGTTACCTTTAATAGGTAATAAAATTCAGATTCCTTTTAAAGCCACCCCACCATCAGCTTTGGGTTGTGGATTTTTTAAACCCTTATCAGTTGTAGGCAATAAATTCCAGGATGGACCCTTCACCTGCTGCAGAGTTCTCAGGATATTTGGGTTTAGCTTCTTCCATGCTGTTTGAGACTTTTCAGCTTTTCTGGGCCTTCAAACACAGCTCCAGCTTCTCCAGGAACAGCTCTGACTCTTTATTTGCTGTGTGAGATCCCCAAAAGTCGGGATGGGAATATTTCCTGGAATTCTGGGGAGAAGCAGAGGACATCACTGGAATATTCCCACTCTGAACAAAGCATTTTCTTCTCCTCTGGGTGAAATATTAATTAGAAAAGCATCAAAAAGTCCTAAAGAACAACAAGCAAACCCCTCAAAGGCAGGAGCAGCAGTGTGGGGAAGGCATGGCATGTTTCCCACAAATTCCTAACTCCAGCAAAACTCTGCTAATTAAACCACACACAATCCCAGAATTATTTAGGTTGGAAAAGATTTCCAGGGTGGAGTCCAGCTTGTGACCAGTCCCAGCAGAGCACTGAGTGATCTCTCCAGCACAGATTTATCAATATCACAGGTGAGTCCAATATTGCCTTCACACAAAAAAGTAAAATTGCAGAATTCCAGCTCTGGAGCTGCCTGATTTCCAGAAAAAAACCACAGAACTCTGGGATCTGGACACCTCCTTGGGTTGTGGGTGTTTTTAACACTTAGCACTTGTAGTCAGTATAAAAAATTGCCCTTTGCTGTGTTGAAAACTCCCTTTTTTATTTATGTTGATGAAAATCTCCATTTATTGAGTCCATGAAAATCTCCATTTATTGAGTCCATGAAAATCTCCATTTATTGAGTCCATGTATTTGATGTTGATGGAAAACTGAGCTGTCAGTGTGTGCTCACAGCCCAGCAAGCCAAGCATTAGCATTGAAATTTGCACAGTAATTCAGAAATATCTGCCACAAAATGCTGGAAAATGTAGCAGGTTTTTAACACTGACCATTCCATGGATGGCTCCTGTAAATTCTGCAGCTCCAGGAGTGGAACTCTGTCCTTTTGCAGTGCTTTTTGTGTGGTGGGAGTATTGGAATTACATTTTCTATTGATGAATTTGTCATGGAGTGCATCTGTACAGTGAATTTTGCTGTGGAACCTTTAGCATTTAAATTGAATCCTCTGTGAACTGCTGCCCTTAAAGCCACCATGTCCTTGTGGTTTTTCTTCCTCTTGTCCCTGAAAATTGCTGTACCCATTGCTGGGAATTAAAGCTGTAGGAATTGCTTGCTTGTCTGAAGAGGCTTTTAAATTATCATCAAAAATCCTATTTTTGATGAATTGCATTCTCTGCAAACATGTAAAACATTGGTTTTCTGTGAGGGTACCAAACACTCACTTGGGTTTCTCTAATGCCCCTTTAAAAGGGGAGTAAATGATATTTTGGTGACTGTGGCTGTCTAATTTTAGATTGCAGCAGAGTTATGAAAGCTTTGGGAGGTCTGGCTATCAAAGCCTGGCTGTCAATATGACCAGCAGTAGCACTGAGAGGAAAATCCAGGCTGTGAAAGTTAAAGAAACTCTCAAATCTATAGTGAACAGCATAAAATTTACAGCTGAGCCTCCTGGTTTGTTGCTTTGGGGTTTTTTTTTGCTTTTTTTTTTTTTTTTTTTTTTAACTAAACTCTGCTCAGGAGACAGCAGTTATTAGTTCAAGACTTTTCTGGTTTGTTTTTACTTCAGTTTAAAAAAATAAAAAGCCCAAAAGGCAGGGATTAAAACCCAAAATTGCTGCTGTCTTGTGAGGAAGCAGACAAGCTGCTGCTGGCACTGTGTGTGCATTAGGAGAGTGCTTTTATTTTGCTTTTTCTTCTACACATCCATGGCTATTTTTAAGGGTTCTTGACGTCAAAGTCCCCTCTGTAGGCTGAACTTGGCTGAAATGGGGAGAGAATCCATGGAGTATTTCATAAAATACTGTTTGAATCCCTCCCAGGGATCCTCTGGGAGAGGGGTGGGAGCTGCAGCCCAAATTCTGCTGCTTGGCAGAGCCTCAGGCTTGGCTGTCACAGCCCCAGGCAGGGGCAGGGGGGCAAGAAATGACAGCTCACCCCAAAATCCACATCCCAGAGTGGGGGAGCTCACCCCAAAATCCACATCCCAGAGTGGGGGAGCTCACCCCAAAATCTATTTCCTGGAGCAGGGGAGCCCAGCTCACCCCAAAATCCATTTCCCAGAGTGAGGGAGCCCAGCTCACCCCAAAATCCATTTCCCAGAGTGAGGGAGCCCAGCTCACCCCAAAATCCATTTCCTGGAGCAGAGGAGCCCAGTTCATCCCAAAATCCATTCTTCAGAGTGAGGGAGCTCAGCTCATCCCAAAATCCATTTCTGAGAGTGAGGGAGCTCAGCTCATCCCAAAATCCATTTCCCAGAGCAGAGGAGCCCAGCTCACCCCAAAATCCACATCCCAGAGTGGGGAAGCCCAGCTCATCCCCAAAATCCATTTCCCAGAGTGAGGGAGCCCAGTTCATC
>JAOTQP010000680.1:1410284-1421989 GCA_026413545.1 Cichladusa arquata
AGCCGTGCCCGGGCTGAACAGTGCCCGGGATGAACCGTGCCCGGGATGAGCCGTGCCCGGGATGAGCCGTGCCCGGGATGAGCCCTGCCAGTCTGGGCGGGCTGTGCCCTGTCTGTGCCATATCCGGACCGGACAGAGCCGAGCCAAACTGAGCCATGCAGGGCAGTGCCATGCTCGAATCATGTCTTGTCTGTGCCATGCCCAGACCGGACCGAGCCGTGCCCTGTCTGTGCCATACCCAGATCGAGCCGAGCCGCGCTGGGCGGTGCCGTGCCCTGTCTGTACCATACCCGGACGGTGCCCTGTCTGTGCCATCCCCAGACCGAGCCGAGCCGCGCTGGGCGGTGCCGTGCCCTGTCTGTACCGTGCCATCCCTGGACCATGCCCTGCCTGTGCCATCCCCGGACCGAGCCGAGCCGATCCGGGCGGGCAGAGGGCGCGGGCAGCCAATGTCTCTGTCCCGGCCCAGCCCGGCCCAGCCCAGCAGGTGGAGCGGCTCGGTTCCATGTGCGCTCTGGGGGCGGCCCCGGTGCCGGTCCCGCCTCGCCGCTCCCCGGGCGCGCCGGCTCCGCGCTGGGGCCGGGCCGGGCGGCGGCTCCGCGCTCCGCGATGGCTTTCGCCAATTTCCGCCGCATCCTGCGCCTCTCCGCCTTCGAGAAGCGCCGCTCCAAGGAATACGAGCATGTCCGCCGAGACCTGGACCCCGGCGAGGTGTGGGAGGTGGTGGGCGAGCTGGGCGATGGAGCTTTCGGCAAAGTCTACAAGGTGGGTGCTCGGCTGGAGCCGCATCCCGTTAGCCGGGAGAGCCGGGCTGGGAGCGCAGCGCTCCGGGAAGGGAAAGGAGGGACAAAAGCGTCCTTAACTGCTTTCTTTCTTGCCTTTTTTTACTTTTTTTTTTTCTTTTCTTTTTTTTTTTTTTTTTTTGTCGTCCTGAATCGCCTTTTTTTAACGCGATGCTTTTGTGGGCAGACCCCGGCGCTCCCTGCCAAGCCCGCCGGTGCAATGAATGGAGAGCGAGGTTTCTTGGAAATCAACACTTCCAGCGCTGTCTCCAAGTTTGTTTTCTTTGAGTCTCTGAGGGTGACCCGGGATTTGCATCCCCGCGGTTACGAGGGCCGAGAGGAGCCGGGTCCAGCGCTGTGAATGTTTAACCCCGGGGTTTAGGGACGGGGGTTTCAAGGACCAGAGATTCCCTGGACTTTGCGCTCCAAAGCAGCGGCTCCGAAATGTTCTGTGCGGGCTGAGCCGGGAGTTTTGGGCTGCAGGAGGCTCCCGGGCACACCTTGGAATAGGGGTGGGAATCGCCTCTTGGGCAGCTGGGCTTTGATGACCTCGTTAGATCATTTAGGAAGGGATTGCCTTTGAAAAAAAATGAGAGATGAATAAGCCAGGAAGTGAGGCAGGTGGCTGGACAGGGGGATTTGCTGTTTATTTCTCATCTTTATCACGTTATTTGACAGCAGCTCTAAAAAACTGAGAGCTAAATTTTGAGAAAAATTTTTTAGTGAAGGATCTTCTAACAAAGCACAATTCCTAAAAATCATATGTAAATCCCTTCTCTATTTATCCTTCTGAAAGCAGCGTCAGTAGAAATTCTGTTGCCATTCTGCTCTGGGAACACTTTGTGCGTAGCAACACTCACTCCTGGAGGATTCCTGGCTTTTATTTGCTCAGGTTTCTCAAGCGGAGAAAATTCAAAATGACTTCATTGGCCTCTGAGAGAAAGGGAAACTTAAATAATTATTTAAATACTTTCTATTTTAAACATGTAAAATGTATCCAAAGTAGGTGAATTAGAGAATAAAGCTGCTTTAGAGGTGGTTGGTTTGGTTTTTAATCTGTTGTAGATGAATGCCTCAGTTTTTAACCCCAGCCTCACACCAAGAAAACCATTGTCAGAGTAACTTTATTACTGTAGGTGAAGCCTGCCAGGCAATAACATCTCATCTTCAGCTCCTTTCATCCCCATTTTCACCCAAATGAGAATAAAAACGTCCCAGTGGACACCATGTATTTACAACCAGAAGTTCACTCCTTCTGGAACTTGAATATTCAGGCAAATTTTCATTTTTGTAGAGTTTTAACCCTGCTAGGCAGGGTGAGGTTTAACATCGTGCCAGATATCAAAGGGTTATTTTATTGCATTTAGCAACATTTCACTTCTCCATTGCTTTGATCTCTTCTCCACCTGTTCTCCATCCCATCTGGCAAGCGGTCATGGTTGGATTTTGAATTCTTATCCAAGAGTTTGTTTGTTCATTTAAAAATCCCAAATTATCTGGGGGTCCTGTGCTTATAAATCCTTATTTTAGTTAATAACCAGAGACACGTTTTCCCTTCACCTAAGGTGTTTTTTTTTTTTCTTCCTTTGGTTTTTTTTTATATCTGGGGTGGGGATGAACGTAAGGTGGGATGTGAAAGAAGGAGTTTGCCTTGTGCTGCTCAGCTGCCAAAAAAAATCAGAATAACCCACCAAAAAAGCAGCTGAGTAACCCACCAAAAACTGCAGAATGAGCCACCAAAAAAATTCAGAATAACCCACCAAAAAATTCAGAATAACCCACCAAAAATCAGCTGAATAACCCACCTGAGCTCCAGGCGAACCCAAAATTCAGTGAACAATTTGAATCATTCTCTTGACCTCCAAGTTCATTTGATTTTTCTCACTAAAGGCACTGCTTGGAGCAAGGCTGAGTGTTTGCAGGCCCTGAGGATTTCAGGATGTGGGAGTGAATTCCTGCCTCTTTTCCGCCCCTTTTCCACACCCGGAAGCGCAGGGAGGTGACGGAATCCTGAGCCTGCATCCTGCCCCGTGTGCCATATGCTGTGTCCCCTTGGAAAGGTCTGGACAGTCAGACCTGGGACAAACTGAGGTGTGGAAAGATGGAAAAAATAATCTGGGTTTAGTAGGATTTGGGTTTATGAGGCGGGGTGTGAGCAGGAGGAAGGAGGGCTCGGGTATTTTGGGGTATTCCTGTGGAATCCCGTCTGGAGCTGTGTCCTGGGCTGAGCAAAGCTTCACAAAATGCTTCCAAAAGTAGGACAGGCTTCATTTAAATACATATTAATTAAAAAAGGATGAAATTTATAGTGGAGTCTGGATCGTTTCAGCAAACCTAAAAGACCTGCGGCCAGCAGAAACGACAACTGGGATTTCCCTGTTTTTATAGAAAGTCTTTTTTCAGCAAAAGAGGATCTGCCTGCGTGAGGAACCAGTCGAGCAGAGGGTAATGAAGCTGAGAAGTAGGAGGGGGTGGGGAGGAAATGTTTCTTTCTCTGAATGCTGTGGTTTTGGCCAGGCCAGAGATCCAACGAGCACATGGTGGCAGCCCACAGGTGACACTGTCACCACCCCATCCAAAGCTCGCGATCTTAAATCCAGCACTGGGGAGCTGTGGGGAGGCTCCAGCCTAAAATTCCTCACTCAGACCCTTCCAGAGAAGAAAAGCAGAGTTATTTTTCTAGAAAAAAACACCTAGGATGTCACTCATAAACCCAGAGGGATCTGTGCTGTCACTCAGAGCTGGCATCACTTGGGAGGGACAAGTGGCAGAGCTCTCGGGGAAGATGCTCGGGGTGAAACCAGCATCCTCTGAGCGCTGCCAGAGGGAGAATTCCCCGCATCTGCTGCTGGCAGAGCCCGCAGGGAGGGATGCCCGAGCTCTCAGAGCTGCCCCTTGGCCGGGACGGGCAGCACAATCTCTCCTGCGGGATTGTTGTGCTGCTCTATCTGCCCTGGCCAGCGCCTGCTGATGGGGACACTGCCCCCCGATAAGGCAGGGTGGGGACACAGCCCCCGCACGCTGGGAAAGGTTCTTCTTCGCTTTATTCGCTTCGAATCGCCTTCAAACAGCTCCGTCCCGCCGAGCCCCGGGGGCACAGCGAGTCACCAGCGCAGCCTTTTGTGCAGCTTGTTCTCCTTTCTTCTCCGAGAGGCTTTTAAAAATGAGAATTTGGGTTATCTGATGGGTTGTGCTGCTGTCGGTGCTGCGCCCCCGGGTAATAAAAGGCTGATGGTTGGATTGTTGGGTGATTGTTGGGGCTGTTCCTGGGCACCGGAGTGGTCCTGGCACTCAGATCTCTCTGCTCATCACCCCAGCCTGCACTGGTTCAGGTGATTCAGGCTCAGCTCTTGGTTTGATCCGTGAAGAGAGCAGCTTTAAATGGGATTTTGGGAGGAATTGTTCCCTGGGAGGGTGGGGAGCCCTGGCACAGGGGGCACAGAGGAGCTGTGGCTGCCCCTGGATCCCTGAGAGTGTCCAAGGCCAGGCTGGAGCCACCTGGGCTAGTGGAAGGTGGCCCTGCCCACGGCAACAAAATGAGCATTAAGGTCTCTTCCTGCCCAAATCCTTCTGTGATTCTACAATTTAACCTTTAATTCCTGGAAAGGGATGTTAATCTGCTGAGTTAACTTTGAGAAAGAAAAGGGAAGGAAAACAGAAGCAGGGCATGTTTGAGCTGATTACCCATCAAAAATGTAGTATCAAATCGTGGTCTTGCCCTTTAGAACAGCTGAAAGGTTTCTTTAAAACCTTTTTGCTTGGGAAAGAGGAACGGGAATGTTTAACAATGTTAAACCTGGCTGAGCTTTAAACTTGATTTTCACTTCCAGTGGATGGAGGCGTGGGATGCTCCATCCCCGTGCTCTGTGGCTGCCTCGGTGTCACAGGGGACAGGGACAGCTCTCCGTGGCCTAAATATTTTGGCAATGACTTCAGTGGCACAGCCCAGATCCTGGCAGTGGGAGCTGTGGGCAGCTCAGAGCCTCTCACCCTCCAGCACGCGGCGGTTGTTGCTGCTCAGAAAAACTCCTCCCTGCACATCTCAGGGTTTTTAAAATGCTTTATCTCCTGAGAATCCAGTTTGCTTGGAGGAAAGGCTCTTCTCCTTGCCCGTGGGGTGCTGCTGCCTGTAAATGTGGGGTTCTCCTGGTGACTCTCAGGTCGAGCCCCTGTGGCTGGGTGTCCCCAGGGCTGTGGGGGTGGCTGTGCTGTGTCCCCACCCAGTGGCACTGCCAGGGCTGGGGCTGGAGGGGCAGCGTGTCCAGTCAGAGCAGAGCTGTGGCTTTGTTCTTGGAGCTGCACCCTCACCCCCCAAACTGCTCCTCACAGCCACCAGTGGAACCCTCCTGACATTTCCCAGCTCCCTGAGCTCGTGTGCCTGTCTTTATTTGCTCAGCCAGAACCTGGGGGGTGTCTGGGGAGGTGGGAGAGGCAGAGGAGGCTGTGCCCAGCAGAGCAGCTGCTCTTGGTTCTGCTCAGAGCTTGGATCTGCTCCTGCCCCTTATTCCCCCTGCAGTGGGAAGTGCCAGCAGTGCTGGGCCACCCTGGGCTCTGGAGACAGGGGAGGGCTGAGTGCTTTATTCCCCTGCCAGGGCCTGGCTGAGCTGGTGCTTTTCAGCCCAGGGAGAGAGGGCTGCCAGCCAGCCAGACCTGCCCCTGCCAGCCTGAGCCCACCCTTGGCTCTTGGGTGTCACAGCCACTCAAGGTCCCTCTGTGCACCAAATCTGTTGCAGGGAGTTGCTAGGAAACTCAGAGCAGGCTGGATGCTTTTTTTCCCGTCTATTTTTTTTTTATTTTTTCACTGTTGTGGCATTATCTGAATGAAGACCAGCCCAGGAATGCTGACTTGGAGCACCCTGCTCTTCCAGGGAACGCTGATTTGAAGGATCTTAGGCTGAAAATTTTGGGTCAAGATGGAGCTTCCCTCTCTCCTCAAGCCTTGCCTGTTTGTCTGCACGTGTCTCACTCAGCCCATGAGCTCTGCCTGTTTCTGTGGGTGGTTCCAGCACAGCACAACAGCCCCAAACCCTCTGCTGTGCCTCTGCCTCTGTTTGGGTGCAAGGTCTGAAGCCTCACGTGGAGCTCTGTGGGTTTCTCATCTCTGCCCCCCCACTTTGCTGAGCTTTTAGGGCAGGAGAGGTGTTTGTGCTGTGCCTGGTGTTTGTGCTGTGCTTTGGCCACACTTTTGTTTGGCAGCTCTGTGGCTGTAGCTGAGCTCTCTGCTGGGGCTGCTCTCCCTGCCCTCTGCTTGTAAAACCAAAGGAAGGCATTTCTGCTTTTTAATGTTTTTTTTTTTTTAAACGGTTTTTGGGGTGTTTCACAAGCCACTTCCCCTTCCTTCTTGCTGAAATGTCTCCACAGCTGCCAGAGCAGCAGTGCTGGGCAGGGTGGGGGCTGGGGGACAGGGCAGTGTCACCAGCTGCTCTGTGTGGTGGCACCAGGGCCTGAGCCCAGCCTTTCAAACAAACCCCCAGCAGGATTCAGCTGTGGTGACAAACTGACACCTTCACCAGCCCAGGGTGCTCCTTGGGCACTGCCAGGGATCCAGGGGCAGCCACAGCTGCTCTGGGCACCTGTGCCAGGGCCTCAGCACCCTCACAGGGAGCAATTCCTTCCCCAAATCCCATCTAGCCCTGCTCTGTCAGTGTGAAGACATTCCCTGTGTCCTCTCATTCCCATTCCTCGTTTTTTTTTAGCCCTTCAGGCACTGGAAGCCACAATGAGGTCACCCCAAAGCTTCACTTCTCCAGCCTGAGCAGCCCCAACTTTCTCAGCCTATCTCCATTCCAGCTCCCATCGATTATTTGATCAATATTGATATTTCCTGACTCCAACCTGGCTACTCTGTGTTTGTTTATTGATGCAGAGAGCTCGGGCCAGGTTCATCAGGAGGCAATTAATCATTATTTAATCCCTGGGAGATGTGTGAGAGAGCAGTGTCCCACAGAGCAGGAGTGGGGTGGGGCAGCCTCAGCTATCACCCCCCAAATGCAGCATCCCTGCCACCTCCAGGCTCTTTCTGGGGCTCCCATTTGGTGATATCTGCAGCATCAGCTCTCCTGGCATGGGGACAGGGCTGGCAAGGAGGGCAAGAAGGGCTGACACCAAAATGTGGTGGCATGATAGGGTGTGAGGATGGTCCTGTGGTCTGGGGAGATACTGGGTGTAAATGAGCTGATGCTGGGGAGCTCCCAGTTCTTTTTGTGGCAGGAAGAGTTCAGGCAGGGCTTTCCTCTGCCTCACCTAGAAACTGGCTGTCCTGAACCATGCAGCCTTCCTGCAACGTGTTCTTAAAATAGCTGCTGTGTTTGTCACAGGATTTCACAATAGCTGCGGGGTGAGTCACAGGCAGAGGCCAAAGAGCCTCTCCTGTCACCTGGGCAGGCACCTCTCATCCCCCCAGACCCACAAACCCAGCTCTGCTCTCCTTCCCTGCCCTGCAGGAGCAATCCTGCTCATCCCCAGTTCCCAGCAATTCCCAATATTGGCAATAGCAGGGCCAGCACCCACTTTGCTCCAGAGCTCTCCAGGGAAATCCTTTGTGTTGTTTCCTGCTTGGCCCCTGGCTTGGCTCTCTGTCAGTGGTTTACTGAGTAACTTTTATGTGACATTTGTGGAATGCACATTCCAGCCCTGTTCCTGCATGGACCTGTCACCAGTGACTGGCTCAGGGGCTGCTGGTGGCCACGAGGGGTTTTTGGGGTTTAAATGACTCCAATGAACCCCCCTGGAGTCAGCAGCACCTCCTGGGCACCGTGCTGGCAGCTGTCTGCTCAATTTTTTAATTTTTTTGTGCTAATTAGCACCCCAAGAATAAATTTTCAGTGGGATTGAAATGCCCAGGAGTGGAGGAGCTAAAATATAGAACAGGCATCCAACAGTTTTTTTGGGATCTTACAGTCTGGGATGTGGCTGCAGCCTGGTGTCAGGGCTGGGGCAGAAAATCCAGAATTTCAGAGTTTCCATGATGCCCAGTGTGACTTGCTGGGCTCAGTTCAGGATTTTCTGTGCATCTGCCCCTGGTGTGGGAATTGGGGCTCAGAGGAGCCATGGGCACACCAGGAAGGGATGAACTGTCCTGCCTGTACCAGAGCTGCTGTGGGGGGTGATTTCCCAAAACCTCCTGCTCACCCCACGATCTCAGGTCTCCTCCCTGCTCCAGCTGCCTCTGCCATCCCAGGGTCAGTTTGGTCCCTTCTGGGCTGCACAGTGACATTGTCACAGGGCCATCCCCTGCCCACGGGAGCCTGCTGCCTCCAAAGTTGTTCCATCAGGAGCTGGTGATGTCCTGAGCTGGTTTTTCCTTGGAGATGCTGCTCTCATTTCCTCTGGGGTGAGGAAATGTTGTGACCTCCCTGTGCCAGCTGAGGGATGTGGGCTATGGGAGATGCTCCCTCTGGAGCTCCTGGGGTCCCTTGGGAGCTCAGGGACAAGGGAAGGGGCAGGGATGGGTGGGCATTGTTCAGGACAGCTCCTGGGTGCTCACGGGGCAGGGACAGTGCACGGGCTGGGCTCAGCCCCCAGCACAATCTGCAGCCTGCTCTGCCAGCCCCGACCCCAGCCCAGCTCCCTGCCCTGCTCCTGGGCTCCTCCAGGTGCCTGCTGGGCCCCAGCATCCTGCAGGGCCCCTGCTGGTGGGAAGCAAAGCTCCAGGGGAAGCCCCACCTCTTCTCACAATATTTACTTCCCCTGCTTGGAGCTCTCCCAGCTCTGTAAGTGCAGAGCAAACACACTGGGGCACTTTTTGCTGCTGTTTGGAAGGGCTGAGCTTTTCCCCGTGCTCCTTCCACATCTCCTCCCTGTGTGAGAGCATCTGCTGCTGCCTTGCTGAGAACCCAACCAGGCTGGGCTGGAGAAACCCCCTAATTTCTCCTGAAAGCAGCAGGAGCTGCTGTGCTGCCCGTGGGCAGCGAGCCCAGGTGGAAATGGGTTTGTTCCCTGTGTAAGGACATTTCTGCCCCTGCCAATCCTGGAATGCAGCAGCACTTCCAAACACAGCAGAGATCCCTCGTTTTCCTCCCTCTGCTGCAGGATTTTCCTGCTATTCCTCCCTCCTGTCCCTGGGTACGTGGTCATGGTGCCAGCCAAGCTGTGTGAAGCTGTTCAGGGGGGTTTGTGGTGTTTGCAGCAGGAATTAATCCTCCTGCAGTCTCCCCCACAGCTTCTCCAAACGCAGAGATGTCAACTGCAGAGTGGGAAGGAAGGTCACAAGCAGAGCTTGGCCAGCTCCTCCAGGGATTCCATCCACAGTGGGAATTTCAAAATTTCAATTTCAACACCGTTGCATTAAAATCATTCTGTATCAAATCTTGTATCAAAATCATTCTGTAATACAGAATTCATACTCTTCATACAATGGTTTTGAAATTAAAGACAGAAACTAAATTTGAACCTTAAAAATCAAGCTGATAGAGAAATAGTGGTTTTCTTATATATATAAAGGAAATGTTGGCTTGAATTAAGTTTTACAATTCAAATGATGGGGGAGATGGAAGGAAGAAAGGGAAGGAGCTGGAATTGTGTCAGTGGGGAGCAGTGGGTGAGCTGGAGGGAATTCTGTGACTCAATGAACTTCTGGGGATGTCTGGATGCTCCTGAGTCAGCAGCTCTTGTCTCACCCCTCTCCCACGTGTGACACATCTGCTGCAGCTGGGCTGGGAATTTGACAAAGTCACAGAATCCCTGAGGTTGGAAAAGACTTCAGCATCATCAGGTCTGATCTGTGCCTGAGCCCCACCTTGTCCCCAGAGCACTGAGTGCCACCTCCAAACCTCCCTGGGCAGTTCCAACCCCTGAGCACCTTTCCATGGGGAAATTCCTGCTGATTCCACCCTGAGCCTCCCCTGAGGCTGTTCCCTGGAGCAGAGCCCCATCCCCACCTGGCTGCTCTCTTGGATTATCTGCACACTCAGGATTTCTAGTAATTCACTGTGATATCACCAGAGAGCTTCTGTACTTTGAGGTTTTCTTGGTTTCTTTTTTTCCCCCCATGCTATAAACAACAGGATACATCTCCTGTCCTAAAAGTGTCCATCTCCCTGTGATGGGAAGTGGTTTGGGCTTTGGAGCCTGGAGGGGAGAAGGAGGATCCAGGCACTCTGAAGCTGTGGGCAGCTTGAGGAAGCAGAAATGTCTCTGCAAGTTTTCCTCCTGGTGTGCTGGCTGGGACCAGCCAAGCTGAGAGCAGGAATTGGAGCAGCAGGAATTGGAGCAGCAGGAATTCTGTGCTCCCCACTTTCTCTGAACTCACCCTGTTTTTCCCTTCCAGGCCAAGAACAAGGAAACTGGAGCTCTGGCAGCTGCCAAGGTGATCGAGACCAAGAGTGAGGATGAGCTGGAGGATTACATGGTGGAGATTGAGATCCTGGCCACCTGTGACCACCCCCACATTGTCAAACTGCTGGGAGCCTTCTACTGGGATGGCAAGCTCTGGGTAAGGGCTGGCACTGGCACATCCTCACTGCTCAGGGGAACAGCCTGGCCACAGTGAAACAAAACCCCTGGAGCTGCCTGAGCATCAGAAATGAGTCATGAGCCCTGCTCACACTGTGCTCTGGATTTTCCCTGCTGTCTTTATCACCCAACTCTCTTCTAACTAAAGCTGCCTGTAAAAACCCAAGGGATCTTCACAGGGAAGTGGGAGTTGTGTTGTTTTTTTTTGTTCCACCATTATGGGTTTGTAAAGGTAGAAAAAGCATCACCAAGAAGTTCCTCTCTTAAAGCCCCTCTTTTAAAACACCAGCTGGAAGGTGGTGAAGAAAATCTGGAAGCTGATTTGGAGAAAAGAAGCTGGAAGAAAATCTTCCAACTGATTTTCTGGATTTGGGGCTCAGCACTTGTGATGCAGAGCTGATAGCAAGAGCTGCATTTCCCGTGGCTGTGGAGCTGCAGGGACATAAAATGCAATCGAGTGGGCTGGTGCAAGGGCTGGAACAGCAGGTTCCTGCAGCTCTCTGCCCCAGCCCAGCAGGTTTCTGTGTTATTTTTTATTTCCCCTGCCTGCTGCTCTCTCAGCAGAGGAAGCTGAGCATGAAAGGCACCTTCCTGTGCTCTGTGCTGAGGGGATGAGCCCTTGGATGCTCAGATATCTCTGTGCCTGGCAGGATTGTGGGAATGGGGTGAGCAGGAGGATTTCCAACCCCATCTCAGCCAGTTCAGCTGCTCCTCCTTTAACTGCAGGAAATCAGAGTGGCAAAGGGTGGGTTCAGCAGCTCTGGTGCCTTTTCCTTCCTGTTTTTAATGAGTCAGAAATCTTTGTGGCCTCCCTGAGTCAGTTTAATAGAGTTAGAGAAGGGATCTCAGCTTTTGGGACTTGCACTTGTGTGAGCTGAGCTGCTGGAGCTGCCAGTCCCTGCCTGTGACAATCCCAGCCTGGTTCATTGCTGGGCTGAGCAATGCAGGAGAGGGATGTTCTATTGGGCTGATTCAGCAAGCACCTTTTGCAGTGTCAGGATGTGTCTTCCTATTTAAAAATCCATGGATAAAACCTCTGGAAAAACTCTCTGGAACACCCAGCTTGGAGAGCTGGAGTGTCTCTGCTCTGCCTCCTGCTCTCGAGGGAGCTGAGCTGTCCACTTGGTATTTTGGATGGATTCTGAGCCCTGGGAATGTTAAAGAGCAAAGTAAATGTGTACTCTGCTGAGGAGGGGAAGGACAAACATCCCTCCTAGGAGGGGATTTGGGATTTGGATGGATTGCAAATGCAGCAGGATTAATCTGGGCTAAAGAAAAAAGGCAAACACGCCCTGAGCCAGGCTGGGAGATGAGGCTGCTTTATCTGCCCTTGCTCCTCCTCTGAAATGTCACCTTCCCTCTCCCCACCTCCTCCCTGCCATGGGAAACTTTGCCTTCCTTCCCTTCCTTCCTTCCTTCCTTCCTTCCTTCCTTCCTTCCTTCCTTCCTTCCTTCCTTCCTTCCTTCCTT
>JAOTQP010000680.1:1459534-1485092 GCA_026413545.1 Cichladusa arquata
AATATTTTGTAAAATATCCTCAGTGGGGCCACCAGCATGATGTAAAAACCTCCCTAATAAAGTAACAAACTGAGAAACCTGGGCATGGGTCTGATTTTGTGCCTGGCTGCCAGCTGTGAGCTCAGCTTTGCTTCTGCTCTGGGTTTTACTGCCTTAGAAAAACCTCTGGCATTTGAACTTTGCAAGGCTGACCCTGCAGCTCTTCAGGAGCGAGCTGGAGCCTCTCCTGCTGCTCAGGGGCAGGGACATCTTTGCCACCCAGCTGAAACTGGGGTGGAGCTGAAGCAGAGCAGCCCCTCATCAGTTCCCTGGATGATTTCAGTGCTCGGATGGAGCAGGGCTGACCCTGCTTGGTGAGGAGTGAGTATTGCACCCTGAGAGCAGAGCATTGCTGCAGGCATCCTGCTTCCCCTTTAATTAATTGCTGTAACAGCAATCTCAGAGCTTCAGTTCCCGTGTTTTGGTGGCACAAGGACCTAGGGGTGCCTCCCTGTCTCTTCCCATGCTCAGGATGAGAAAAAAAAATCATGTTTTGCCCTGTGGGTGCAGGGGGAAATCTCTGCCTCACCCCTGGGCTGCTCAGGAAAGCTCCCACCACAGAACCCAAATGTTTGTTCCCTGCTCAGGACTCCTCACCTGCTGCTTGCATTGATTCCTCTCAAGGACACACCACATTAAATTAGGGCAGCCTGGACACCAGCCCACACAGCTGGTGTGGGTTTACCCTCAATTTTGGAAGGTTTTTGCCAGAAGCTGCCAATTTAACCTTGGATTTCACGCAGGAAACTGGCACTGCTGGCAGTGTCCACCCCAGGTAAAAGTGCAGGATGTGAGTTCAGCTGAGGTGCTGGAAAGGAGATGGAATTGGCAGTGTAAGGTTTTAAATGAGCAGGGAGAGGAGGATGAGCAAAGCCTGAGGGTTCCTGTCTCCTTGCTCCACAAGACAGTGTGGACTGGAGTAGCTGAGCACACATAATTAATCATTTTATTTATGTACAGCAGGACTGCACTGTCTCCTGGGACACACTGGTCTCACTCAGTGTATCCCAGGGAAGCAGGAGATCTGCTGGGAATATTTAACTTCATCTGCTTGTCCTTGGCAGTGCCTGAGGGGAGCTTCAACCACGAGGATTTAACATATTTATAAGTACTGTATATTCCAGAAATAACTGTTAACTACCATTCTGTCCTGCACTGAAAACAGAGCAACAGTAAAAGTATTTTTTTCTTTTTAAAACCAGAGCTGACAGCCCTGAGGAGTTCCTGGTGCTGCAGCAGCTGCAGCATTCCCTGAGGTTTAGGTCCTGTCACATCTGGGCTCCAAACTCCTCTGGGCTGCCCAAGGGCTTTTGCAGATGCTGATGAGGGAATTCCCTGGGGGAAGAAGAGCAGGGCAGGCAGGGAGAGTTTGGGGTTTTTGCCTGAGTGCTTTCCTCCCACGGCTCTGAGCTCCCTTGAGTCCTTGAGAGTCATCTGCACCCTCTGAAGAGTTTGTTGAGCCCTGGGCTGGGGCTGGATTTTGGGGACACAGTCCCACCCTGGATGCTCTGGATCTGATTCCAGGCTGGCAGCAGCTGGCTGTTTGCTGCTCTTCCTCTGGATTTTGGGGACACAGTCCCACCTGGACACTCTGGATCCGATTTCCAGGCTGGCAGGAGCTGGATGTTTGCTGCTCTTCCTCTGGATTTTGGGGACACAATCCCACCCTGGACACTCTGGATCTGATTCCAGGCTGGCAGGAGCTGGATGTTTGCTGCTCTTCCTCTGGATTTTGGGGACACAGTCCCACCTGGATGCTCTGGATCTGATTTCCAGGCTGCCAGGTGCTGGATGTTTGCTGCTCTTCTTCTCCCTCACTAGATGGCAACACACTGGAGCTCCTGAAGGGCTCTCTGAGGTTTTTTTTCCCTGGATTTGGCACTCTGTGGCACCCCTTCCAGCAGATTTCTGCTTCTCTTTGGGGTTTCAGTACTTTTGCTATCCTCAGGAGCTTCCCAGGGCTCCCCCAGCTGAGGGCTGAGCATTCCCTGTGTGGGTTCTGTCCTCCCTGGGCAGGATGCTGCCAGCCTGGCTGTGGTGGGTGGCACCTAAACCCTAAAACTCTGCAATTCAGGGCTCACAGCAGTGGGAAATCATTCCTGCTGACAGCTGAGAATCAGAGAGATCCAGCCCTGGTGGAATGGGAAATCTCTGGCTGCAGGGATTTGTCCTCTCTGGGGGTAGGAGCACCATTTTTAACTGATTTTTGTGAGGTGGCTCAGGGAAGATGGATGCATTTGTTCTGTGCACAGGGAGGACATTCAGTCCCCTGGCACAATCTCCCAGTTCTAAAACTGCAGAGTGAGCAGCAGCAGTGGGCTCTCCATGGCAGGATGACTGCAGACACTGTTCCCTCTGCAGCCAGGGCTGGTGCTGGGGCACTGCTTCCTCATTCCACTCCCTCCCTGACACCAGGCAGAGCTCAGGGGCTGCCCAGCTGTGCCCAAACAGCTGGAATCCACCTACAGCTCTGCAGAAACCCATTTATCCATCTGAGCCTGAGGGATGGTTTCTCAGAAGTTGTTTGCCCTCTTGTTTTAAATTGCTCAGCTGATCCTGGCAGACACAAGGGAGAGTGCACAAGCCTGACTTGTGTAGGTCCTGACCTCTCCTGTGTAGTTATTTTATCACAGTTATTTTATTTTATTTGGCTTCATGAAGCTTCCCTGCTGGTTAGGGCAGCAGGGGATGAATGTTGATCCTGAAACTCCCCCCAGCCTCACCTGCACCACCCAAGCTTTTTGTGGGATTTGCTGCTGCCACATCTCTGCCAGGACTCCCAAACCCCTCATCTGGGCTCCCTGACAAATCCTTGCCAGATTCCTCGATGAATGACCAAGGCACAGCAGAGCCCCAGGCAGGCTCTGCCTCTCCACAGCCATTTCTCCCCGGGGAGGTGATCTGGTCAGCAGGCAAAGATCACTCCCCTCATTAGACTTGTTAATTAACCACAGGAGCCATTTTGCAGCCTGAGCTGTGATTCTCCCCAAGCCCTGCTGGTGCCTGGTGCTGCAGGGCCCAGGAGTGATGGAATCCCTTCAGCAGGTCAGGGAGAAGGCAGTGCTGATGCTGAAGTGCTTCTCTACCTTAATTCTTCTTTTCAGAGTGTAAAGACCAGAAATTGTTTCATTGCTCTCCTCATCAGCTTTCTCCCTTGCTCCAGATCTCAGTGTACACTCCCTCTCTTACCAGCTGCTTTGGGTGTTTTCCTCACCATCCTCTGGAGGACTTGTGCATCTCTCAAACTTTTAAACTTCCTCTTCTCCAGCCTGGACACGCCACACAACATCAGGAGCTGCTGTTCCAGATGTTGGTGCCACCCCAGGCTCTCCACGAGCACTTCCAGCATCCCATGAATATCACAATGAATTCCAGCATGAATATCACAATGACAGAAGGTAGGGAGGATTCCACAGCTCATCTCCACATTCTCCTGCCTTCAAAACACATCTGCCTGAGGAGTGATGGCTGGGTGTGACCTGGGGGTGACAGTAACCCCAGCAGGCACCAGGGAGGTCCCCAATGCCCCCTTCAGACAGCCCAGCAACCCTTCTGCAGCCACCCCTGCAGGGGCACTGTGCTCTGGGGCTTTGCTGAGGGGGAGGAGGATGAAGATGAGCCCTTGGGGAGGGGCAATAAAGCACTGGCAAGCTGCCTGCACCTCCATTAATTCTCTGGGGTGGCTGGAGCAAAGTTAATAGTATTAAAAAGAGCCACATTTAAGGAGCCGCTAAGGAGTGAGATGAGTTGTTTATGATTAAATTAAATTCGTATGAAAACTAATGACCTGCCAGTGTAAGCCTTGAGTAACTTTATAATGTAATTAAAAGCCCAACGGGGGAGAGAGCTGTGGTTATGGCACGTGTTGAGCTGCTGGGAGGACGGAGGCCACGGGGAAGTGCTGGTGCAGAGAGGAGCCTGGGCAGTGCCCTGGCCCCTCTGTGGGCACAGCTGGGTGCACTGGCTCAGCCCCTGGCTCACAGGGACACAATCATGGGCTGGTCCAGGTTGGAAGGGACATTAAAGATCGTCCCATTCCATGGGCAGGGACACCTTCATTATCCCAGCCTGGCCTTGGACACCTCCAGGCATGGAACATCCCTGGACACCCTGTGCCAGAGCCTCACCACGCTCACGGTGAATTCCTTCCTGGTATCTAATTTTAACCTACTCCCCGTTTGGAGCCATTCCCCCTCCTCCTGTCCCTACACGCCCTCGCAAACAAAGTCTCTCACGCAGGTATGCGGCTCGGCTGCCCCGAGCAGGACAAACCTTCCCCTGCTCATTTCTGCCTCCTTTAGGGATGCAGCTGCCGATGGGACAAGAACCATCCATCCCGGGGTGCAGAACGCGCACGGGGTGAGGGAGCGCACGCACAGGTAAGGGGGGCACAGCGGGAGGGGATCGGGGCGCACCTGGAGACACTCGGGGCGCACCGGGAGAAGCTCGGGGCGCACGGAGGCAGGCTTGAGGCGCCCCGGGAGAGGGGTTCGGGGCGCACCGGGGGAGAGAGACTCGGGGCGCACCTGGAGACATTTGGGGCGCACCGGGGGAGGAACGGGGCGCACCGAGGCAGGCTTAGGGCGCACCGGGAGAGAGAGACTCGGGGCGCACCTGGAGACATTCGGGGCGCACCGGGGGAGGTGTTCGGGGCGCACCAAGGGAGGCTCGGATCGCACCGGGGGAAGCTCGGGCCGGCCGCCCCTTTAAGCCAGCGGCGCTGGGGCCGTCCCTCCGGCCGGGATAGGCCGGGCCGGGCCGGGGCCGCCTCCCGCCCCCGGAGCGGGCGGCGCGGGGAGGTTCGGCCGCGCCGCAGCCTCTGGTCCCGGCGGCGAGCGCCAGAGCGTCCCCGCTCCCCGAGGGGCTCGGCAGCGGCGATGCCCAGGCGGAGCATCGCCGAGGTGAAGGTGCTGGACGTGCAGAAGCGGCGCATCCCCAACAAGCACTATGTGAGTGCCCGAGCCCGGCCCTGGGCGAACAAAGGCCGGGCGCTGCCGGCCCCGCTCCGCGCGGAGCTCCGGGAAGGGAGGACGGCGGAGGAGGAGGAGAAAGAGGGCGGCAGCGCTGCTGGGGTGCCGCTCAGGGGTGTCCCGAGGGGGTCCCACCGTGCCCATGCCAGCGTGGGGATGCTGCGGGGATGCCCGCGGCCGGGGGATGCCCAAGGGATGCCCGGGGAATGCGGGCGGGGGTTGCGCACCCCGGTGAAGCGTCCCCGCTTCTGCAGCTTTGGCACCGGGGCCGTGGGACCTGTTGGTCGCGGAGTCCCGGGGCAAAGGGACCACCCGGCTCCTGCTTTCTGCTCCCTGCATGGTGCTCGGTGCCTAGGAAAGATCCCTCGTGCCCCCTGCATCCTGCGTGCTCCGCGGCATCTTCCAAACTGTTGTGGGTTTGTCTGGTTTTGAAAGTGGTTTTCTTTCTTTTTTTCTTTTTTTTTTTTTTTTTTGCTTTTTTTTTTGCTTTTTTAAGATTTCAACTTCGGTGTGTTTCCAGGCACCCGTGGAGAGCTTGCGGGTGAACCCTGGCAACAGCCATAAAACAAAGACCGAAATTTCCTCCCTCCCGTTCTGCCAGGGTGACCCAGTGACACACTGCTCGTGGCACATCGGAGTTGTGCAGATGTGGTGTTTGCTCTGGCTGCGGTCAGCTGTCAGCAGAGCCAAGGTTTCAGAGCTCTTGGGAGATCCAGGGCTTCTCCAGGTCCCCTCGGCTGGTTTGTGGCATTGAGCAACAATTGGAGGAAAGCTGGGGGCAGCCAGCTCCTGGAGGGGAGGGCAGAGGGGTCTCCCCTTGCATCGGGGATGTGGCGTGGCTGCTGCCACCCACCCCTTTATCACCCCTCCTTCCTGCTGCCTTTCCCGGAGCTTTCCCAGCCCTGGCTGAGCTCCAGATGTGCCCGTTCCGTGCCGTGTCCATTTCTGTGCCGTGTCCCCGCGTACGTGCGGAGCTCCGTGCGCTGCTGTTTGTCTTGGCGGATCCGCGCCTTCCCCGCCGGGTCCCGCAGCGAGGCCGGGCTGGGATGGGCTGGGATGGGCTGTGGGGGCTGCTCTGCTCCCCCTGCAGCCCCTCTGTGCCCCGCAGGACCCGCACCCCCCGACCCGCTTCGTGCGCTCGCCGCGGAGAGCCGGGTGGAGTCGGGCACGGCACAAATAATCCCTGTGAGGCTGCAAAACTGGGACAGCGCTGTTTTCTGCGAGCTGGGTGGCGGGGCAGAGGGTGGGGACAGCGGAGCAGGAGCTCCGGGAGCGCTGGCAGAGGCGCTGGGTGACAGCTGTGCAGCTCCTCCGCGGATCCCTCTGCTCCAGCCTTGCCCTGGGCTTGTCCTGGACCCAGATCCAGCGGCAGGAGCCAACGTGGCTCGCTGAGCCCAGGGAGGGGCCGGCAGCGCTGGAGTCAATGGGAGGAATCAATAGAACCGGGCAGATCCACAAAGCCAGTTAATTATATGAAACCAAACCTCTTTTTTTTTTTTTTTTTTTTTTCCCCTTCCTCCTGCGAAGAGAGGGAGAGGCAGCAAATCATGGCTGAATCATTTGTAGACAGTGGCTGCTGGCACAGCAGGAATCCGTGTAGAACCTTTGCCCTCTGCCTTGTCCCATCACACAGATGTGCTCTGCTCCAGCCCTGGGGCAGCACTCCTGTCCCTGGGGAGGCTGCAGGACCAACCTGCCTTTTCCTCCTGTTGCCTCTGCGATGCCCTGCCCTGCTCAGCCTCCTCTGCATCAGCCAGAGGCTTCTCTGTGCTGGACAAAGCTGTGATTGTGTTGCTCCTCAAGTTATGAATTCCACTTTCCCAGCGAAGTGAGATCAGTGTTTCAAAGTCCTTGTTACACCTGCAGTGATGGGGGCTGGCTCTATTCAGGCTGCTGGGGTTTGCTTTTCACCTGGGTAAATGATACAACAAAAACTGCATTGCCTGAGACAAAAAGTTGGTTGTTTTGCAGCTCTGCTGTGAAGCAGGAGGCACAGTATTTCCCCAAATTGCAGGGCAAGGACCCAGCAAGGTGCTGAGCTGAGTTTTAGGGTTCAGCCCTCAAACTCCACTTGTGTTTTTAAGTTTTTTTTCCATGGGCATTACCTGGCAGGGGCACTGAGGGATGATCCTTGTGCAGGATGCTCTGGCTGGTGGCAGCCCATTGTCCAAGTGAAAAGGGGGCTCCATCCTGCAGGCAGTGGCTGAGGTGACACTTTCAGTGCCAGTTCCCACGAAATCCTACGTGAAGTGATCCCAGCTCAGCTGCCAGCCAGGGCTCCAGGGCCATCCTGCAAATCTGAGAGGGAAAAGCCCAAGAGTAAAGTTTAAAAATAATCATTGTGAGAGACAGAGTAGCAGACTGTCATTTTTCTGGTCTGGCCAAGTCTCTGATAAATGAATGTTTATTCAGAAAAGACCCAAAACAAAGCCATAGTTGAAACAGACTGGATTTTCCTTTAAAGGGCTTCATGCAGGACCTTTTTATAGTATTGTGTTTGTTTTTCTCGAGTAGAAGCCCTAAAATAAAGCTTTTTCCTACTAAATCCAGATTTGGTTTTCTTTTCTTTGGGCAAGTTTCAAGATGTTTCATTTTGTTGCAGCTGCAATGTGTGTGTTTTCTATGTGTTAATAGCAATGCCATTGGATCCCATCTCCATTTCTGCCTAGCAGGAACATTTCCATAGTTATATAGGTTTAAACAGTTGTTCTGGAGTACCATCCAAAATTATATATACCCATTCAACAGCATGTTTGGGTGGGTTAAATTTTTGGGAAAGCTGGATTATCTTCTCACAAGACTTCCATTCCCAGCCTCCATGGAAATGGAAAATATCCATGAAAATAGGAAATTTAAACAAAGTGTGCAGCACACATTTATTTTGTGAGCCCTGTGAACAAGGTGGCAAAACTTTAAACAAGGTGAAGATCTCATTTGTGGCAGCTGGGTTGTGAAAGTAATTAATTAACAGTGGTGGTGGAATCTGGCTAATGAGATCTACAAGTATTTTAGAACAAATGTTTTTAAACCATGTTCAAAAAGTGAGGGTGTTACATATTTTTGATGTGGAATTTGTGATGGATTGGTGTGGGTGTCTCCTGTTCCTTGCCCTGGTGAGGCCATTTGAGGTTTCATTCTCCTGTAGCCCAGCCCCACTGCTTATCTGGAGCTGATTATGGAGTTTTTTGAATGTCAAGAGGACAGAGCTGCCAATCTACAGCTTCAGAGGTTCTTTAGTGCTTTGTATTTCTAGGGCTGAGGGTATTTCTGAGGAAATGCCCCATGGACTGTGTGTTGTGGCTGCCCAGAGCTCGGTGTCACCTCGTACAGCTGAGTTATTCCTGTGGATTTTCAGTGTTATTTCCACCCTGGTGAATCACTGTGGTTGTTTGGCTTCCAGAGGGTGCCAGGGGATGATTGTCCCTGTGCTGCCCCCCTGGGAAGGGTGACCATGCCCTTGGAATGTCCTGTGAGCTGCTGAGGAAGGAGGAGGTTGGCGTGAGTGTGAGATCTGTGCTCTGTGCTGTCCCCAGATCACCAAACTGGGAGTGACAGCGAGCCAGGGGAAGCTGCACTGTGACTCCTGGTGGCCTCTGAAGGTTTGAGGCCTTTCTCAGCATCCTCAGTGGTGTTTTGCTGCTCTGTCCTGTGGTTGTGCCTTGTCTCATCCCATTTCCTGTCAGCTGCATGATGCTGTCCCAACAGGCAGGGAGCTTTTAGGAGTTTTTTGCCCTATCCTTGCTCTGCTCCCCACACTCACCAGTCTTTCCTCCTCTCCTCTCAGCATAGCTGGGCTTTAATGCAGCACTCAGCTTGGTGGATGAAAACCAGCACTCAGACTCAAACTCTGCTTCGCTTTTCCTCCCCAGCCATGTTTCTCAAGGCTGTTGAAAAGCTGGAATGTGGAAGGGCCAAATTCTGCCTGGCCCTTGGCTGCTGAGGCAGGAGCTGTGAGTGGGGAGCTGATGCTGGGAGCAGTGATGGTTCCAGCAGTGATGATGGTTCCAGCAGTGATGATGGTTCCAGCAGGGATGGTTCCAGCAGGGATGGTTCCAGCAGGGATGATGGTTCCAGCAGGGATGGTTCCAGCAGTGATGATGGTTCCAGCAGGGATGATGGTTCCAGCACTGATGATGGTTCCAGCAGGGATGATGGTTCCAGCAGGGATGATGGTTCCAGCAGGGATGATGGTTCCAGCACTGATGATGGTTCCAGCAGTGATGGTTTCAGCAGTGATGGTTTCAGCAGTGATGGTTCCAGCAGTGATGATGGTTCCAGCAGTGATGGTTCCAGCAGGGATGATGGTTCCAGCAGTGATGATGGTTCCAGCAGTGATGATGGTTCCAGCAGTGATGATGGTTCCAGCAGTGAGCTGCAGCTCTGGGGCCACCCCTGCCCTCTGCCTGCCCCAGCTCTGTGATCTTCATCCCCCCCAGCTTTGCTTTTCAGGGTGTCTGTGTCTTCCAGCCCTGTGGCGTCACAGTGGGAAATAGGAACCAGGAGAATCCACAAGTGTGACCTTCATGTGACTGGGGCCTGTGTTTGTGGCTGAGGGGTCTGAGCAGGCTCTGCTGGGGTGTCCAGCCCTGTGTGGGTGCCCTTGGCATCCCAGCAGTGCTGTGGGGTGCAGGTCAGAGGGATGAGCCGGAGCTGCTGCTCTGCAGGGCTGAGGATTCTCCATCCCAGTTGCTCAGCACCCTGCAGCCCTGCCTGGCTGTTTCTGCCTCTCTTTGCCATCCCTGGTGCCCTGCAGCTGCTGCTGGAAATCCTCTGTGCCAGCAGGAGCCTCCTCCCAGCTCCCCAGCCCCAAAGCAGGAGGTGGGGGGTCACACAAGCTGTCTGCTGACTGAGCTGGGCTTGGCTCCCCCTCTCCTGCTCCCAGCTTTGCCACCCCATGGCCCAGGAGCCCCCATCTCCCTCCCAGCCCTGCAGCAGCCAGGGCTGGTGGAGAGGGGCCAAGCACAGCAGCTTGGTGCCAAGAACTTTCTTTGTTTCCAGCCACCTCCCTCTTTTTCTTTTTCTTCTTTTTTTTTTTCTTTCTTTTCCTCTCATAATTTCCCCACTCCCTTCTCTGTATTAAACCCACTCTGCCTTGCTGGCTTGCTCAGCTCCTTGGGTTTCTCTGCCCTTTGGGTTTCTCCTGTGGTGGCCACAGGGAGGGTGAGGCTCTCCCATCTCCCCTCGTCTCAGGGTCGGGCCAGCGTGGGTGAAATCAAAAGTCTGATGCTTTTGACTGATGCTTTTCCTCTTTGCTGGTGAAAGATGCTTTACATATGTGGAGTTTTCCACAGAGAGGTTTATTGTGGACCCGAGACCACACAGGCTCCAAGGCTTTGGAAGGAGCTCTGCAGACAGCTCTGGAGGCTGTTCTGTCTGCAGCTGCTGCAGGAGCCCTGCTGGGGCTGGGGACCTTCTCTGCTGTCCCTGCACTGCTGTGGAGGTGCCTCTCCCAGGGACCATGGTGTTTTCCCACCCTGCCCATGTCAGTGTGGAGGAGCTGTGGGCACAGGGAGGCTCTGGGATGGTTCAGAGGCACCCAGGAAAGCTGATTTTGGGATGGCTGAGCTGCTGGATGCTGCTCAGCTTGGGATGGGCTTGCTGCCAGGCAGAGTTCCCTCTCCACAGCCTTTCCTGTGGGATTTTTGTGTCCCCCCCAGCCAGCATGCCATGCAGATCTCCATGAAAAACTTTGTTAAACTCCTGTAGGAGGAGAGAAACCCAAACTGCAGCTCTAGGTTTTCCTCACCTTCCCTCTGCCTTTTTCCTGCTCACATTTAAGCAGCCCAGGCTGCTTCCCAGCTGGTGCTGCTGTGTTTATGCAAGGAGTCCAAAGTGATTCTTCTGTGAGGTCACACAGCCTCGTGTTTAAGAACGGGAAACTGGTTCTGTTATTTTGGTTTGGTTTTTTTTTTATTCTTTTTTTTTTGTTTTTTTTTCAGTATCTGTTCTTAATTTCCTTGCCTCGAGTCAGCAGTTTGAATCAGCTCCTCTCTCTGCCTGTGCTGTTCTGTGGGACTTTGTGCCTTTTTGGGAAGGGCAAAACCTGGATTTGGGAATGTCTCTGGTGCCCTTGGAGCAGTGGAAGCCACCAGGAGCCACTGCTGTGTGCAGCACCAGGGATTTCCAGCAGCCCTGGGTGGCTGACTGCTCCCAGGGCTTGCTGCTCCATTGCTTCAAGAGGAAAAGAAAAAAAAAAAAAAAAAAAGAAAAAGAAAAGAAATCTCTGGCTGCCCTTTTCAGATTTGCTCTGGCTTCTCCTCCCCTCTGTCCCCGTGACTCCCGTGGCTCTGGATGTGGCTGAGCTGGCTCCTGCAGCCTCCCAGAGCTCTCATCCTGCCCAGGAGGGATGTCCTGGATCTGCCTCTCCCTTCTCCTGTCACGAGTGTCCTGAGCCCTCTCAGCTCCCTCTGACAGCTCTGCTTTGGCCAGGTGCTGATTGCATTTCTGACAGTTCCCTTCCAAAGGTTTTCAGCCCCATACTGGGAGAGACCAAGCTCTGGGATGGTTCAGACCCTCGGTGGGATGGGGCTGTTGGAAAATCCACAAGGAGAGAGGAAATTGGATTTCTTCAGGTTTTACAGATCCCCAGCTCCTGTGGGTTTCCCCATTTCTCTCCTTTCCAGAAGCAGGTTGAGGAGATCCCCCTGGAGACCTTCCTGCTCGTGGAAAGGGATGTGCAAGAAACTCTCCTGCTGCCCCCTGGGAGATTTGCATTTCAGCAGAACAGCCCTGAGCTCATCACTGAGTGCAGCACTGCTTCCCTCAGCTGGGAGCACACAGGGAAGCCTGGTGTGCCCTCAAACTCGTGCCTTATTACCCTGAAGAGCTCACAATTATTTTGGCTGGACTATATCCACATCCTGATTAAAATCCCAGTCTAATAAGCTGTTGACTCCAAATAAAGGCAGGATAGGAATAAACAGTGAGGAGAAGTTGGCTCCTGCTGCTGCCCCAGTGGAAGGCTCTGTGCAGGCAGGCAGCCAGCAGTGATATAACCCCGAGCTGAGCTGGGGATGTGCAGAAAACTGGGAGATCAGCTGAGCTGCCAGCCCCCATGAGCTCATGCTGGCCCAGCAGCACGTCCTGGGGAGAGGGTGAAGGAGTTTGAACCTGTGTTAGCATCGGGTTAACCCTTGGTTTGCTGGAGGGGTGCTGCCCTTGGAGCACAGATCCACAGCTGGAGCAGATGTTGGCTTGGAGAATCCATCTGTCCCTTGTGTTAATGCAGAGAAACTGCAGATCCATCATCTCAAAATGAGAGTTTGTGAATGGAAGCAGAGCAGGGAATGGCTGCAGACTGAGAGAGCAGGTTTGGAGGGATTTTGGGAGGGGATTTTCCCCTGGAGGTGCCCAAGGCCAGGTGTTTGGTCACCCTGGGACAGTGGAAGCTGTCCCTGCCCATGGGAGGAGGTAGCACTGGACCTCTAAGGTCCCTTCCAACCCAGGTTCAACAAAAGTGGAGTTTGAATCCCTGGTTTGAACATAGGGAAGTTATTTTAGCCATAAGAACTTGATCCCTCTTGCTGCCTCATTTTCTGTCTGAATTTGGGAGTGATTCCAGTGGGAAGAATTTGTCACCCCTCAGGAGTGTCCTCACCTTGGTGGCTCAGGCTCTGAGCAGCAGAGTGAGATCTGAGGTAGATTTTCAGGGCAGGATTTGAGTAGGTTTGATAAACTCAAATAACTGAGTGTTGTTCTGTCCTGGTGTTTGAGTTTGGATACTGGTTTGGGATGTTGGTCACGTTCCAGAATCTGGAAAAATTGGGCATCTCAGTGGGAAAAACCTTGTGAAACTCCTGAGAGATTCTGTTTTAAATGCAAAAAAAACCAGCTTTTAAGGTGCTTGATCCTTCATGCTTGATTTTGCTGGCAGAAATTCTGGCAGGTGCCTTCAAGGAATTGCTACTTGAATTTCTGGTGGAAAGAAGGACTTGAGTTAGGAGAAAATAAAAAAATACCTTGGTTCTGCTCAGTCAATCTGTTGTCAATTTGAGATTTGTATCACTTGGGTGTTCCACTGGCACCTCATCAAGGGTTATCTCTGCTTTCTGTGAAAAACAAGAGAGGACATCAGATCAGGAATTGCCTCATTCTGTGATTTGCTGTGATTTGCTTATTGTCCTTCACAGAATTAATGATGAAATGGGCTGGGTTTGGTGTTTTGTTTTGCATTCATCACCAGTTAAAGCCTGGTCAGGGGGTCTGTGAATAACCTGCAGTGGCTGGGGTTGATTTTGTGGCATTTTAAGGATCAGGATGCTGATTTCCACCCAATTAAGTGTTAGAAACCCAAACTCAAGACAGGTGGAGTTTCAGACCTCGAGCCCCAGTTCCAGGGGCTGGTGCACATGCTGCCCTTGGATCTCAACATCCAGTTTGGTGCTGCAGCTGTGAATGGGGTGGCCAAGGTTTAGTTATTAACTCCTGTGTCTGGAGGGATTTGTGCTGTGTTTTTACACAGAGATGTCACTTCACAGTCAATGTGTGCCCCTTTCAGGGCCACAGAGCTCAGTTCAGCACTGGAAATAAACATTTGGTTAAGCTGTGGGGCTCAATAATTCAGACTTTGGTGATGCTGAGTGATCTGAAGTGTCCCCCTGGTTGTCACCCACCTGTGGGGGCTGCACTGGCAGCTTTTTTGGGTTGTGGTGGGGATTTTTTCTCTGATTCCTGCCTCTGTTCCCTCCAGGTTTACATCATCAAGGTCACCTGGTCCCATGGAGCCACAGAGGTCATTTACCGACGGTACAGCAAGTTCTTCGACCTGCAGGTAGGGAACCTGCAGGGCTGTGCCTGCCCAGGTGACAGGCTGAGCTCACCTGAGCTCCTGGGTTCTGCTTTACCTGTGCAGCTGCTGGGGGTTTGGTTGTTTGCTTTGGGGGAGGGTTTTGTTGGAGTCAGGTCCAAATTCCATTCCTGGCTTTCCCAGCTGCTGTCACAGCAAACCAGGGCTGCCACTGGAAAACATTTGATTCCCTGGAGCAACTTCCCCACTCCCCTGCCAGCCCAGAGGGCAGCAGCTGCTTTGGGACCTGGAGGGAACCAACAGGAATGGTGGAAAGAGACTTTTTACAAAAGCATGAAGTGACAGTGGTGCCTTGAGCTTTAGTTTTTATACACAGGACAACAGGGAATGGCTTCAAACTGAGAGAGTGGGTTGAGATCAGATATCAGGAAAGAATTCCAGGCCCTGGCACAGGGTGCCCAGAGAAGCTGTGGCTGCCCCTGGATCCCTGGAAGTGTTCAAGAAGAATTGGATGGAGCTCTGGACAAGCTGGTGTGGTAAAAGACGTCCCTGCCCATGGCAGGGTGTTGGAACTAAATGATTTTTAAGGTCCCTTCCAACCCAGCCATTCCATGATTCTGATTTAATTCTCTCCTGGTGCAGGAGGAAGATGGAGGTGAGAGGGAGGAGGCTGGAAAGGCAATTGGGACAGGCTGGGCTGCAGAAAACCCAGCCCCTGCTCTGGGTGAGCAGCAAAGGGTGTTTTCCACCTCCTCCTTGGTGGAGATGAGCCAAGGGGTCTGGCTGGGCTTTGTGAGCCAAAACCCAAACTGAGCTGCTGGAGCAGAGTGCAGAGGAGAAAAGAAAATGCACAAAGGGATCTCTGGGCTGGCAGCAGCTGCCAGAGGGGCCCTGGATGCCCTCCCTGGGCTGTTTGTGACACCAGGGCAGGAACTGGGCACCCTCTGCCCCCAAACCCCTCCAGGGGGGCTGAGCATCACTGGGGGCTGTTCCAGAGGGGAGGGAGGCAGCCTGGGGTGCATGCAGGCACAAACACTCTGCTGCAGCTCCAGCCTGCCCCTGGGAGTGCTGGTGGCTTTCCCAGCTCTGGGATGGGGGCAGGAGCTGCTCTCCTGTCCCCTGCCCCAGCGAGGGTGGCCCAGGCAGTGCAGGGGTTAAAGCTGGGAGCAGCTGCTTGTGTAACCAAGGAAATATGAAAGTAAATAAACAAGGACCAGCTGTTGGGCAGCAGCCAGGGCTGGAAGGAAATGGAGCTCGAGCTTCCTTCTCTGCAGCATCTCATCTTCGTGGTGCTCCAAGGTGGTGGCCGAGCTCTTTGCACCCTCTGCTGCAAGGGGGGCACAGTTTTGGGGTGGTTTGGGTGTTTTTTGGGTGCTTCCAGCTGTGCTGTTTGCCTGGGCTGGGGAAGGAACGTGGGGAATCGTGGCTGTCCTGCCTCCCCTCCATCCTGGCTGGAGCTGTGCATGTTCCTGAGGTGGGGAACATCATCACAGGAGCCAGACACTGCAAAAAACACCTTTAGAAGCGGAAATAATTTATAAATACAAGTAGATAGATGTCATGGTGGAGGAGGGAAAGTTTAAAGCAAACATCTGCCCCCTTTGCTGTTCCCTGCAGCTTTTTCTTGAAAAAAATGGAAAAAAAATTGTACCAACCACTCCTTTCTGGCTCTGTTGAAAGAATGAAAGGAGCTGTGGTTTTTCCCTTCCTTCCCCCTTATCACACATGTTTCTTGGTGTCCTTATTTTAAACTTGTGCTGCAGGACAGTGGAAATTGGATTGAGAGGAGAGGAGTGAAACAGATCCTCTGAGCACAGTGGAAAAAAATGCTCTAGGTAGGATTGGTAGCAGTGACTGTTGCCATTGCTGGAGGCCTTTCTTGTGTGACTCTTGGATGATTCTATGCCAATTTTAGCTCTTCAGGCAGAATTTTTCCATGCTGGAAATTATTCATGCCTCTGGTTATTAAAAAAAAAAAGAAAAATTCCACACAGCCCCCCCACAAAATAAGTGTAGGACTGAAATGGTTCAGCTGCTTCTGCAAACAGCAAGAGGGGAAAATATTTTTCCTAGGTCCAGTTCTGATGATCTTTTTGATGTGCTGGAGGAAGAATTGGAAATTTGAGTCGCAGGTGATCTGTGTGTCAAGAATCTGTCTTTCATGTTATCCTGGGAAAATCCATCCAGGTTTATCCATCCTCCCAGCCTTGAGCAATCCCAGCACATGCATGTTTGGGTCAGATATTTGCTCGTTTAATATCAGTGTTCCCAGTGGCTCTGGCTGCACTTTCCATGCTCCTGTCAGAGGCTGAGCTGGGTTTGTTTTTCTCAAGCTTTGAGTGAAGGTTGGTGCACCCTCCCTGGCTGTTCCTTGGCAGGGACCTGGAAGCTTCTGGATGCAAGTGGGAGAGAGGAGCTTGGTGGGGCTGAGGAGATGCTGAAGCTCACTGTGAGTGGCTGGGGAGTTTCTCCTGATATTCCCAGTGGGGCCACAGCTGAATCCTCTGTCACCTTCCATTGTGGGTAAACAATTATTTCAGGAGCAGGGCCAAGGAAAACACCAGCAGATAAGTGCTGACAGCAGAGCCAGGGGGCAAAGTGTCCTCCCCTCCCCAGGCAGGCAGGAAGGACACTCCAAACACAAACTGAGCCAGGAGTGAAGCCTGCAGTCTGATTCCACAGAATCCTTGAGGATGGGAAGGAGCTCCAGGGTCGGATCAAGCTGTGCCTGATCCTTGTCCCTGTCCCAGAACACTCAGTGCCACCTCCAGGAATTGCTTGGACACTCCAGGGATGGGGATCCAAACCTCCCTGGGCAGTTCCTATCCCTGAGCTCCCTTTCCATGGGGAAATTCCTGCTGGTTCCCCCCTGAGCCTCGAGGCTGTTCCCTCCCCTCCTGTCCCTGTTCCCTGGCTGCCCCCTGGATGTTTGGGACAGGTTTCCCCAAGGCTTTTCCCTTTGCAGTTAAAAACCTTTCCTTCACTCCTTGTCCCAGCTGGGGCTGCAGCAGAGGGTGATGTTCTGTGGCTGCTTTTCTGCACAGAGATTTCATTTTGAGGCCAGGGTTGGAGCAAAAATGTGCTCACTGCACAATTCAGGGACAGAAGAACTGAGAATTTGAAGCAACATTAGAATTGGCTCTGGCTCTCCCTCCCATTCCTGTCTGTCTGTGCATCCAGTGTGTTTCCCAGTTCTCTTGTTTTTCCATATGTTTAACAGCTCCTTCAGGTTCTTTGCTGGAAACCCTCAGCTTTGACCCACCTGGAGCTGTGTCATCTTGGAGAGAGTCCTGCAGCCCTGGGGCCAACAGCTTTGTGTGGAACACCAAAAAATAACTAGTCTGTTGAAGTGGTGCCTACTTCCATGAGAAAATTGGCAGCAGGCAGTGGTCTGTGCCTGCCATGTCCATGTGGAGCAGAGCCTGGCCCTTCTGGAGGGGGTTCCTCACCTGCAGGGAGCACACAGGGAGAGGGGAGAGTGTGTCTCAGGGAATCAGAGAAGTTTTAAATAATCCACCACATTTAATGGGCTCTGAAGACTGGAGCTGGCACACAAAGAGGAATTGTTCTCATCAGCTTGTTTCAGGCTTGAAAAATTAAAATGAGCCTCTTGCTTCCATTACTGTGAGCTCAGAGCTTGCCTTCCTCTGTCTCCTTCCATTCCTCCTCCACTTTTTTCTCCTCCTCCTCCATTATTTAACCCAGGCTCCTGGCAGGAGTTTTCCAAGGTGAAGTGAGTGTTATCTTAATCCTCTTGGTCTGGAGAGCAGAGAGCAGCTGAGCAATGTGCCCCCAGCAGCACAGGGCTCCTGCAGGTGGGAATGGCAGCCTGGATTCTCTCCTCTCCTGGTTCCTGCCTGCTCTGGGCGGCCTCTTTGATGGCCAAGCCCTGAGGCAGCCCAGCCAGGCTGTGGCTGCACGAGCTGCATGGTTTTGTGTGTCCAGGGATGGTAAACAGGGCTCTCTCTGTAGTTCTTTCGTAACAGGAATCTTATTTCAACACTTTGGGGATTTTTTTTTGTTTTATCTCCAGGGTTTATGGAGTTCAGCGAAATTCTGAGCAGTTGTGCATGCAATGAGCTTTGTGGTTTCACCCTCCCACAAAAATAAATCAGCAGGGTCTTGCTCTCAGGCAGCTGGATGAGGAAGGGCAGGCCCTGTGTGACTGAGGACAGGGAAAAACCCACAGCTTCCTCCAGCCGGGGTCCTGCTACAAAGCACCAGCAACTGCAGAGTGCACCAGAGCCACGGGCTCAAACACCACATGCACAAGTGTAGGAATAGTGAATTCCCATCCTGGAACTCCAGAGGAGAACAGTTTCCATTAAATAAGGACTTTTCTGTTTGCAGAAGGAAAAACCAGCCTTTTTCCAGCAGGGCATCAAAGACCTTCATCACTCTCCTCCTCTCTCCCCCCACAAAGAACATGCACAGCCCCATGCACTTCAGCCCAGTTAGAAGTTGGCTCCTCCATGGTTTCTGTCTCCAAATGTCTCCCATTTATAGCATTCAGCCTTTGGCAGCAGAGCTGGTGCATTCCCCAGCGTGCCAGGGGCAGCTCAGGGGCTGAGCAGGGGCTGGAGCTGTGCCTCCTTCTGGCAGCAGAGCTGTGCCTGCCCCTGGCACACAGCAGCTGGATTCCCTGGATGAGCCAGGACACGCAGCAGTGCTGGCCAGTGAGTCTGCAGGGAAATCACCTTCAGTTCCTGCACTAAAACCTGTGTCCAGCAGTGCTGGGAACAGCAGCCAATGGCTCATTCCAGGCTGGGAACAGCAATTCATGGTTATTCCAGGCTGGGAACAGCAATTCATGATTCTTGGTTTATTCCAGACTAGGAACTGCACTCCATGGTTTATTCCAGTTTGGGAATAGCACTCCGTGGTTCTTGGTTTATTCCAGGCTGGGAACAGCATCCAATGACTTACTCCAGGTTGGGAATAGCACTCCATGGCTCCTGGTTTATTCCAGGTTGGGATCAGCTCTCCATGGTTTATTCTAGGCTGGGATCAGCACTCCATGGCTCCTGGTTTATTCCAGTTTAGGATCAGCTCTCCATGGTTTATTCCAGGTTGGGATCAGCACTCCATGGCTCCTGGTTTATTCCAGGTTGGGATCAGCTCTCCATGGCTCCTGGTTTATTCCAGGTTGGGATCAGCTCTCCATGGTTTATTCCAGGTTGGGAACAGCATTCCATGGCTCCTGGTTTATTCCAGGTTGGGATCAGCACTCCATGGCTCCTGGTTTATTCCAGGTTGGGATCAGCACTCCATGGTTTATTCCAGGTTGGGAGCAGCTCTCCATGGCTCATTCCAGACTGGGATCAGCTCTCCATGGCTCCTGGTTTATTCCAGGTTGGGATCAGCTCTCCATGGCTCCTGATTTATTCCAAGCTCCTCTCCCTCTCCTTTTGCTCCCAGTGCTGCTCAGCGTGTTGTGAGTCCATCTCTGCCAGTTCCCTTCGGATGGTTCCTTGTTCCCAGCTGCTCCCAGGGCAAAGCAGGGCTGGCTCTGAGCCTTTCTCTGTTCATTCATCCCTCCATGCCCTCCTTCCCTCTGGAACCTTGGCAGAGCAGCAGCAGGAGAAGCTCTCCCAGCCCTGTGGGCAGCACATCCCTGGGTCTGAGCTGGGAGGGAGCCTGAGTGAAACCCATGGAGCCAAAAAGATGGGAGGGACAAAAGTTCTGAGGAACTTTTAGAGCTGAGGTGCTGACAACCCAGTGTGGATATTTTGGATAATGCCATGGTTAAAGGTTTTCCTGTTCCCTCTCTCCCTGAGCCAGGCATGAGCTGATGCCCTCCCACTCCCCAGCTATTTATTATTGCAAAAGCTCTGGAAATTCAGCTCCTCCTTCCTTCCTGCCCTGGTGGCCCCTCTCCTGCCCCCTGCCATGGCTCTGTCCCTGGGGAGGTGCCTGCCTGTGCCCTGGGGGTTTTGGGGAGGTTTGGTGGTGAGACCCAGCCTCTCCTGTGCTTTTAATCAATCTAACACAGCCACTTTGCTCGTGGAAAGACCTGCAATTTATATCATGTGGCAGCAGCCCTGGATCCAAAATGAACCAGTTTCAGGCTGATTGATGCTGCCTGGGGAGAAGCTGAGGACGCAGAGCAGTAAATCTGTGTGAAGGAGAGCTGTGTCTCAGAGTGGGGGGTTTTTAGTGGAATGGCCAGGACCTGTTTCTATTGTTAAATCCTCCTGGAACAGCACAGACTGCTCTGAGCACCCACCCTGGGCAGCCAGGAAGGGGATGGGGACTGGGAGACAGAAATAAGAGCTGGGCTCTTATTGCAGGGGGAGGTGATGGAGCTGAAGGAGTTTCCCCACATTCCTGATTCCCTCCTTTCCCATCCCTTCCAGGGGTGACATCAGGCTCTCATTTTGAGGAATACCTCCCTCAGCGAGGAGTTTGGGTGTTAAAAAGAGGATTTGAGACCCTTCTGGGGCTGATCCCCTGCCCCAAAGTGGCAGAAAAACAGTTTGGAATTCCTGGAGAGGCAGGAAGGAGGAGGAGGAGGTGGGTGGAGGTAAGATCTTTGTGCTGAAGGCTCAATTCAGGTTCTTCAACTCTTCTGTGCAACTTCACTCTTGCCCTGGGCACTGCTGAGCATCCAGATGTGCCTTGCAGAGTGCAGCTGCCAGTTTGATTTGGGGTTTTTTTTAGGGAATGATACTGCTGGAAAATGGAGGAAATGATTTTTAGAAAATTAAATCGTGGTTCTCCCTCCCTGTGTGAGGATTTCTGCTGGCAGCAGGCATTGCCCCTCTGCTGCCCTGGGCTGTGGAATCTGCCAGGGGATCCAAGATCTCAGCCCATCTCAGTCGACAGAACTTTGCAATCCCATATTTTTTCACTGCCCTAAAGAAGTTTCTGTGCTGAGCCACCTAAAGAGCTAAACCAGCTGGGAAGCTCCTCAAAAAGGGGAGGGGAGTTGGTGTTTAAATTTGAGCAAGGAAAGAAGCTCAGTTCAGCCTGTGTAAAATGTACTCTTGGGGTGTTTTTTTTTTTTACTATTAATATTCTTAAGAAAAGCTTTCTCCTTGATGAGTCACTTAAAACATTAAAAAAAAAAGCGCCTTTTAATTTCAGCAGTTCACATTGAAACGTTAATTGTAATGAATCCTCACCTGCTGATCTTTCTTCTTGGCAAATGAGCATTTTCCAGTTCTCCTCCACCTACAGGAAATACAAAAAGTCCCCTTGGAAGGTTCCCAGGAGCTCTGAGGTTTCCATTTGAGGGGTGACAGCTTTGCACCTGCCAACAGGTGCTGGGTTTCTAGCAGGCAGTGAATTTGGCCAGAGGGTCCCCAGAATTTCTCTTTTTGTGTCCCTGGGGTGAGGTGACACTGGAGGGGGACAGAAGGGGAAATAGATGGGAAAGAAGGGGACAGAAGGGGAAATAAGTGGGGAAAAAAAGGAAAATAGATGGGGAAAAGGGGAACAGAAGGGGAAATAAGTGGGAAAGAAGGGAAATAGATGGGAAAGAAGGGGACAGAAGGGGAAATAGATGGTTTGCAAGAAGAGGATGGTGAGGCTGCTGTTTCTGAGCTTTTGCTCAGCTCAGACACTGCCTCCTCCTCTGTCTCACCATGCCTGGGCCTGCCCCAGGTTAAAAGTGGGCATTGACTCCAGGGGAGGAATGCACACTCCTCATCCTGAGCAGGGGAGGGTTTGGGGAAGGGAGGGTGGAGGAGAGATCCTGCCTGGGGCAGGAGCTGGGCTCGGGTCATTCTGGGGTTTTGGAGTCTCTGTGTGACCCTGAAATGTTTCAGGGGGGCAGCTCTGGGTGTGAGGTGTGAAACTGGGTCTGGCGGGAGATGTGAGCACAGCCCTGCCCCTGCCCCTGCCCCACATCAAATGGGGCAGATTTGCTGCTGTTCCTCCACACTGTTTTCATTTCCACAACAGAAACTAAAATCCCATGCATTCCCAACCTTCCTAGCATTTGGGAAGATGCTGGTTTGGGATGTTTTGGGGTGTTTTGGGGTGTTCTGGGGTGTTTTGGATGACCCATCTGTGCAGGTTTCCTGCATGGCTCTGGTGGTGGCTCTGTGGATTTTTGGCACCAGCTCATCCCAGGGCTGTTTGCAGGGGTGCATCCTGTGTGACACAGCCCCAGCTGTGCTGCAGGGATGTTCCCATGGCTGGGATGGGGAAGAGGAAGTGGCTCAGACCAGCAGAACCCCAGATGTTGCTGCTCTGTCACTGGGGTCATTCCCACAGCTGGGTTATGGTGCAGGGCTGCTGCTTTGGGGGTTCATGCTCTGCTCCTTCATGGGACCCCAGTGCCAAACAGAGGCTGCAATCATCAGAAATTAAGTGGGAAATGGATTAGGAAAGAAGTGTAATGAGAAAAGTGACTTCCAGGGCTCGACACCATTGAAATGGCTTCAAACTGACAGGGAGCAGCTTTAGGTGGGATTTTGGGAAGGAGTTGTTCCCTGGGAGGGTGGCACAGGGTGTCCAGAGAAGCTGTGGCTGCCCCTGGATCTCTGGCAGTGCCCAAGGCCAGGCTGGAGCAGCCTGGGACAGTGGAAGGGGTGGAACTGGATGAGCTTTAAGGTCCCTTCCAACCCAAGCCAGTCTGGGATTCTGTGGAGCACTCGGGGATCCCCTGCCCTGGGCAGTGCAAGCTTTCTGCCCAGTTGGTTTTGGACTCAGTTTTACTCAGCCCAGACCTGCAGATGTGAAGCTGCCACGTCCCCAGAGCCCCCAGGTGCAGGCAGAGCCCACCCAGCTCCCTGGGTTTGTCCCAGTCCTTTCTGGGGTGACCCTGGCTCAGTCCTGGGGTGCCCATGGTGTGTCCTGCCCACCCCACTGCTCCCCTTGCAGGAGGATCAGCCTGTGCCTGATCCTTCCTGGGATTTCACAGGAAATTTCTCCTGCACTGGCAGCTGCTGACGAGTTGTGTGGCCTCTTTTTTTTTTTTTTTTTTAATCCCCTCCAACCTCAGTTATTTCTTTTTTTGTTGATTGCTGAGCGATGCTTCAAGTTTTCCATGAGTTTTTCACAACCCAGCCAGTGTGATGCCATTTCCTGGTGCTGGGGAATTGCCTGAAATGCCCTGGAACTCCTGACACTGCTCAGCTGTGTCACTCCTGCTGCTCTGGGCACCCCTTGGCCATGGGATGTGATGTGGCACCCCTGGAGCCCTTCCAGGACTGACACCCCACATTTGGGATCTGAGCCTGCTCCTTGTCAATCCTTCTGTCTTCTGGGGTTTTTTTCACCCCCTGTTTGTTCAGCAGCCCTTGAGGATGGAGGAAAGGTGCCTCTTGTAGGATCTCAGAGAGATCCTAAACACCAGGAGCCTGTGAGCTGCTGCCAGAGGATTCCCAGAGCAGCTGATCCCAGCTCTGATCTGCAGGAGCACTGGAGCAGATTCCCAGCCTGGAGCTGGGTCCCTCCTGTCCCCAGGGGCTCCCACCCTGGCAGGACCTGTGTCCCTTTCCCACCTCACCTGGGATCTGTGGGACACTGGGGACCCCAGGTTGGATGCTGTGAGCCCAGTTTGAACACTGATGAGCCTGGTTTGGATGCTGGTGAGCCCAGTTAGGATGCTGGTGAGCCCAGTTAGGACACTGGTGAGCCCAGTTTGGACACTGTGAGCCCAGTTAGGATGCTGGTGAGCCCAGTTTGGACACTGTGAGCCCAGCTGGGACACTGGTGAGCCCAGTTAGGATGCTGGTGAGCCCAGTTAGGATGCTGGTGAGCCCAGTTTGGACACTGTGAGCCCAGTTTGGGGCAGCACTCTGCTTCCCTGGCCAGCTGGGCAGTGGGGTCAGGGGGAGCGGTGCAATGACCCCTCTGGGGTTCACACAGGACACAGGGGGTGTCCCTGCTCACAGGGACGGGCTGTGGGGAGCTGGGCAGTGTGGGGTGGGGGTTCATCTCTCTCCATGGCAGGCTGCTGCTGTCTGTGCTTCCCCCAGCCCTCCCTGCTGCTCTTCTCACAAAGAGTCCCTTGTGATTGTGCCAGACTGGGAAGCCTTTTGTTCAGCTCCTTTTTTTTCCCCTTTTCCCTTCGAGTGCTGTCAAAAGCTGGCTGCTCTGCTCTGGGTAACTGGCCTGTCTGCTGCAGGCAGGGATGAGGGCAGCTCTCTCTTGCTGGACCACAAAGGAGCAATGTGGTTTAGGCTGAACCTCTGCCAATCAAGCAGAGCAAACCCCAGAATCCCAGGATGGGTCAGGCTGGAAGGGACTCAGAGGGTCACTGGTGCCATCCCAGAGCTCAGGGCACAGAATATCTGGAATATCCAGGGGAGGAGCCTCCATCCCCTCTGTGCTGTCTGGTCAGGGCTGTGCACTCACCAGGGAAATTCATCCCTGTGTCCAGGTGGAACTTCCTGAGCATCAATTCCTGCCCATTTTTCCTGTCTCATGCAACAAATCCTCTTGAAAAGAGGGGAAAACTCTTCCCCTGCATTGTGGAAATGAGAGCAAAGCAAGGCACAGCACACCTCCTTACCTGCTGGCACTTGCCTTGAGGCTGTGGTGTTTTGGCAGTGATTTCTCCAGCTGGGAGGTGACACGTCCTGCTGCAGGCTGGGACACCTGGGGCCCTCTCCAGATCTCTGGGCTCATCCTGCCTGCATGGTGAGGTGTAAAACCCTCTGGCACTGCACCTCCAGCTTAATTTTGGGCAAAACCTTCTGCTTGCCAGCAATCCTGCTGAGCAGGGCCATTCCCCTCTCCCTAGGATCCCCTGCAGCACTCTTAATTGCTCTAATTAGGATATTATCTCAGGAGTTTGCTGTTGCTGAAGCAGCTCTCTGCCAGTGTGAGGGCTGTTGGTACAAAGCTGCTTTTCAAAGGCTGCCCATCCCTGGGGGTTTATTTTTCCTGTATTTTCCTGTTTAATGGACAGCTCAGGATGGGGACAGGGAGTTCTCACTCTCTGCCTCACTCCAGACTCACTGCCCAGACATTCCTGGGTAAGGAAAACAGCTAACTGATAAGATAAGTTGGTGGTGGAGATAAATGTGGATAGATGTGCCCGTGCTGGTGTGGGAAGCCTGGGCTGGATGCCCCACTTGGGTTTCTGTGCCCCACTCCTGGCTCCAGGGTGTGGGAAGCTCTCCCTGCTGCAAAGGGCTCAGTAAAAAGTGGGATACAACAGCTTCCCACGCCATAAAATACCCCAAAATCCTTCAAATTCATCCACTCCAACCTTTTTCCTTCTCTGTCACAAACACTTAAAAATAATCTTGGAAGGGGAGAAACAATAGATTAATTGTTGCTGGGGTGTTTTTTTTTTCCCCTTCATTTTTCTCCCTGGGCTGGCTGAGAGCAGGACTTGGCTTTTTGTGTGTGTGGTGCTCTGGAGGAGCCCCCAGCCCCAGGCTGGATTTCTGTGGATCTGTGCTCCTGGATCTGCCATCCCAAACTGCCTGCCCTGGTTACAGCCAGCTCTGGGCTTGTTTTCCTTGGAGTGAGGTTTCCAGCTGCTCTTCCCACAGGCTCATGCCCAGGGGAGCTGATGTGATTTCCCAAAATAAGAGTATTGGTCTAATACTGATACTCAACTGTGATGGACAAAAGACTCTCTAACAATTTAAAGTTACAAAGTGTGTGTTTATTCAGTGTGAGGTAATCCTCTAATACACACTGCAAATTCACAGGTGATCACAGAATCTATTTATTGACAAAGGATTCACACAAATACATATTCATAATAACAGCCCCTCCCATCCTTCCTATGGTAATTAGCTTGAATAGCTATTAAGCATTGATTGACTTCTTAAATTAAGTCTGGGGTCGTTTTTGTGGGGAGGGGTCTTAAAAGGAGGAAGTAAGGCGAGTCTTC
>JAOTQP010000680.1:1485192-1501665 GCA_026413545.1 Cichladusa arquata
ATTAGCAGATAATATGTGCCAGGAGATCAGGGTCACTGCCCCACCCGGCTGCAGCAGATGGGGACAGAATTCACATTGCTGGCCACATCAACCCAGCACACCCATGATCAGATGTGCAGCATTTGTGCCTTGTTCTCCTCACCCCTCTCCAGCCAGAAGCTTTCCCAAGCTCTTCCCTGCAGGAGGAGCAGGGCTGGGGCAGCTCTGCACCACAGGAGGGTTTCACAGGGACAGGGACGTGGTGCCAGCCTGGATCCTCATGGATTGAGGGTGTAATGTCACCACTGTCCCTGCTGGTGCCAGGGCTGGGGACATTTTCTTCCTTACAAACTGCCCCCAGTTGTTTGGAGAAGCAGCTGTGGACACAGCCCAGATGTGCTCAGTGCCACCCTGGTTCTGAGTTGTTTTCACTCTCAGAGCTCATTCTGGTTTTCCTCTTGTCTTTGGGACTCTTGGGGAAGTTTTTAATTTCTTCTCATAATGCAGGGGAAAATACCCCTTTCCGTCTGTCCCTCTGCACCAAACCTCAATAATTTATCCCAGTGTTTGAGATCCAAGGAAAAAAAGTGCAGCTACTGCATGTGCAGGGTTGCAGAGGGCTGATTTGACTTTGCAGGTGCTCAGGATGCTCCAGTGCTTCCATAAATGCTGAATTATTTAGGCAGAGAGCTCCAGCAGAGACAGTCAGACCCATTTCAATACCCTGGGGAGCAGGGAGCTGCAGAAATCCTGGGAGACCCTTGAGATCCCTGCCCTGGGGAAACCAAGGGAAACCAGCCTTCCAAAGGAGGGAATGTTTGGAGATCTCTGAGCATCTTCTGTCTCCTCTCCTGGGCAGAGTGACCTTGTGTCCTGCACTGAATCCCTGACTTCTCTCACCTCTCTTGCATTTCCTTTTCCAGATGCAGATGCTGGACAAGTTCCCCATGGAAGGAGGCCAGAAGGACCCCAAGCAAAGGATCATCCCCTTTCTGCCAGGTAGGAGAGGGGGCTCAGCAAAATCCCTGCTGGTTTTGGCAGGGCAGGAGCTTTTCCCCAGTCTGTGTGGGAGCACAAACATATTTTAGCTTTTATCTGCTGAACCATCTGAGCTACAGCGAGTTTAAAACCTTTAAAACCTCTGGGTTTGTTAGCAGTGCTCCCAGTGAGGATTAAATTCTGAATAATGGAACGTGAGACCAAGAACCCCCACAGGCACAGCACGGGGTGTGTGTGAGGCTCCCCAAAATTGCTGTTTTCCCTGTCCTGTGCAGCCCCAGGGGACATCCAGAGAGAAGGAGAGAACAATGGGATTCCAGCTGAGGGGCAGCTCGTGGTGTTTGGGAGTGACTGCTCAAAACCAGGATTTCTGTGCTGTGACATGTCCATCACCAGTGGTTCCATGCCCAAAGAACTGATGTGATAATCCGTGGCACTTTGTGCAGTGGGGATTGCTGGTGGTGGAAAAAAGAGCCCTGAGCTGCCTTGGGAAAATAATCAGCCTCTCTTTGACCACAGAGTTGTCTTTGCCCCCATCCCTGAGTAGTTAATGAGGATATTTAGGAATGTCACTGCACCATAATCACTTCCAGTGGCTGTCAGGTCTGTTTAGTGCAGCCCTTTGTGCTGTGCTCTGCCTCCTGCCTCTTCTAGAAACATAAAGGCCTTTGTGGGCTGTGCTTTTCTCTCAGTGGTGTGAAAAAAAAATAATAATTTCCACCCCTTTCTGAGCAAAAGAATCTGGTCTGGGTTTGTGATTCTGGCTTGTCCTGGCATTGTAACATCAGCAAAAGCAAAGCTCACCTGATTTACAGCAGGAAAGCCTTTGCTGTACAAGTGATGGAAGCCAAACTGGCAAAGGGCATCACTTGGAAAAATTGGAGTTGTGCTTTGGCTGTGCTGCACTTGCAGAAAATTCCCACCAAAAGGCTGCTATTTTTGGAAGGGAAGACTGGTGGGAGCTCTGCTGCTCCCACTCACCAATATTTGTTTCTCCTTGGTGTTGAAATAGTTTCCCTTTTCTCAGAAACAAGTCACTGGGATTTCCACTGTGGAAAAAAGGGGGTGGAAGTTGCTGGGAAATGAAGGCTGGGAGAGCTGCAGGAGCCCTGGGCTTCGGGGAAATGGAGTTTTTGGGGTTGGAATCGTGGTGCCTCTGCTCTCCAGGCTCCTGCTGGCTTTCCCTGGAGCAGCTCAGTGAGCCAGAGCCTCCCCAGTGAGGTTCAGCAAGCTCTGCTTCTGAAAGGGAATTTCACCTGGTTCTTTTAATATTTGCTGGCTGTGCTGGAGCCTGATTCCTTCCTGGAGCAGCTCTTTGCCTTCCCAGTTTGGGATGACAGCTGGTTTTGTTACAGCTGAAGCTCAGCTTTGTGTCTCTCATCCAGGTGAGCTCAGTCAGGCAGCCTGGGACTGTTTTCCTAAAAAAAAAACAAAAACAAACAAACAAAAAATGTTTTCCTGGTTCTGTCTCCCTAGACTTGCTGAGGTTTTAATTGTGTCCTGCTTCTGGGAATACTGGAGTTTGTTCCCAATCCCATTCTGAGCATCTGAATTTCATTACAGCAGGGGAGATTTGGCTGCAGTGGCTTCCTGCAGTGCTCTGTTTTCTGGGAACCCCTTGCAGAGAGCAGCATCAGGCTTGGTGGCCACTGCAGCTCCCAAAAATGCAACCTTAGCAAACCCTGGAGTGTCCCAAGCTCAGGGTCACCACCACGACCTGGGAAGGGTTTGTCTGTCAGGTTTTTCTTTCCTGGAATGGGGAAGAATTCCAGGATTACCCCACATCACAACACCCAGCCCCAGGAGCTCTGCTTGCCTCATTTTGTGAGTGCTGCCCTTGAGGGTTTGACTTTTTATGGGAAATTTCTGGAGACTGTGGCCTCTTGAAGCAGCTCTTTGATGCTCTCAGAAAGGGCTTTTGTAAGTGCAGGTCCTTCAGCCCACTCAGCTCTTGAAAATCCAGAGCTGGGTCCTGCAGAGCAGAGCTCTGGGGCCAGGGTTTGTCCCTCTCTGGCTGTTGGCACCACCTTCAGAGCCTGCTGGGGTTTGGATTTTCCTGGCAGGGCTCCTGCTCTGTGCCTGAAAAGCTCTGCTGCCACACGGGGGGAGTCTGAAGCTCTCCTTGAGCTCTCTGAGCTGGCCTCGAGCCCCTGGCAGAGCTTTCTGGAGCAGCTGGGGCAGCACCCAGCCCGTGCCTGGCACCAGCTGTGCCCCTGGCACCGCTCTGGAGCAGCTGGAGAGGAGCAGAACAAACCCCTGCTGGTGCCCAGCTGGAATTCCCACCCTCCCTGGCTGGGATGTGGCAGCGTGGAGACCCCAGGAAAGAAGGAGCTGAGAAAACAAATGAGCTCAGCTGGGCTGTGCCAGATCCTTCAGGAAACAGCTTTCTTAGCCTCTTTTGCTTTTTTTTTTTTTTTTTTAAAAGGAACGTGGAGCTTTCCAAGCTCTGTGCAGCCCCAGTGGCCTGGAGCAGATCCTGGCCAGTTTTCCTGCCTTGCTGGAAACGTGAGCCTCAGCAAGGAGGGGTTGCCTGAGGCTGAGCTCACTCTGGCTGTAAAATTGCTTTTTAGGAAGATTTAGCTGCGGACAGGAGTGAAGTCACAAGAAGGGAGCAGGAGGAAAGGGGGTTTGGGGAGGTCATTTTTAAAAGCAGAATTAGTTAATCCTTTCTGCTCCCTTCCCAGCCCACCAACCTGCTTCCCACCCAAAAACTTGTTTTTTTTTTTCTCCCAGAACAACTGTGAGGGTGCTTTAGCTCCCCACAAAACTCTGTGGAGGCAGTGGGGGAAAACTTATCCATTTTCCAGCTATGGTGCCTGACTTTGCTCAGTCCAGTTGTATCTTCCTTTGAGCTGCAGATGGGGAAAGGGTCCTAATTGTTATTTTCTGCTCTAATAAGTTGAGATCTCTGCTACAGCAGTTGGGAGGGCAGTCCCAGCCTGTCCTGAAGCCCTGCACAGAGCAGATCTAAGTGTGGGACTCCTGCAAACCCCATCTCCCATTCCTGATCCCCCATCCCAGGAATAGCTGGCTGCTCCAGGGGCTGGGATTAATTATGTGTACATTCAGGGCTGCCTTTTTTTTCTGCAGAGAGTTTGGAACCCGTGCCAGGGAAAATCTGGATGTGATTTGAAAGGTGCAGAGAAGTGAATTCTTTCCGAGGCTGTGGGGTGGGGGCAGAGAGGGGGAGTCCTTCAGGGTGAAGCAGGAGGCACAGCTGCTTTTCCACTGCTGGAATTCCTGGCTTGGTTCACAGCTGGGATGGCCAGGGATGTGTTTGGGGTTCTGGACACCCAGCCTGTGGCTCCACAGTTTTGTTGTTTGAGGTCCCTCTGCCTTTTTTTTTTTTTTCTTCCCAGATTCTTGCTCCCAGTACAACTCCAGCTCTGCCTGGAGAATTCCCACAGGAGGGAACAATTTGCAGAGCCCTGTATCCCTGTTTTTGTTTGTTTGGAGAGATTAACCCCTCCTGTGTCCTGCCTGCTCTGTCTCACACTGCTGGAGACACAAATTCCTTATCAGCCTTTTCCCCAACATTTCCTGACACTTTTCAGTCCCAGTGAGGGCCAGGCTGCATTTTTAGTTTTTTTTCAGCCCCATTTTGGGAGCTGCTCCATCAATTTTTTGCTCTGGGTCAATCAAATCAACTTTGATTACTCACAGAGGAGTTTGGTTCTTCCACTCCTGGGAGAACAGATCCTTTCTGGCACCAGAGGAATTTCCATGGCCAGACAGAATACCTTCAGCAGAGCTTCTCTTTTCCTTTGTAGGGATTAACAGGTTTTTAAAGTCCAAAAAAAGGCAGGCAGCACATCCTGGAGCGTGGGTGCTTGCAGAGCCAGGGCAGCCATTGTGTGTTAGTGCCTTATCTCAGCTGTCTTTTTCCAAAATCAACTTGTTGGACACATTCCTGGGTGATAAATGTTCAGTCCTCTCTTAGCTTTGTTTGTGTAAAGGACAGTGTATTTTACCCCACTTCCTGCTGCAGGGAATTCCTGCTGCCAGCAGGGATGGAGCCTCGCTGCTCTGATTGCTCATGCATGACATTATCTATGTAAATAAGAAAATCTAATTATTTCTGAGCCCTGGGATTGTGACAAGAGAGAGGAGCTGGGCAAATGGAGCCTGCAGCAGCACTGACCTTTGCAGCTGATGGAAAACCCCATTAGCAGCAGAGCTGCTGCTCCCTCCACGTGTCCTGTCCTTGGTGTTCCTCATCCTGAGGCAGGAGCAGTGCTGGGAGGGCAAAAATGAGTTTGGAATCACAGAGCCATGGAATGGTTTGGGTTTGGGACCTTAAATGGTTTGGGTTTGGACCTTGGGACCTCATCCCACCCCTGCCATGGCAGGGACACCTCCCACTATCCCAGGCTGCTCCAGCCTGGCCTTGGGCACTTCCAGGATCTTTACAATTTCTGGAAGCAGCCAAAAAAGCATCAGGGGATGGGGATGAGGTGCCCCTGGAGCTGCAGATTGTTCATGTGCTCTCTGCCCCCTCCATCTCCTTGTGTTTTGTCATCTTTGGAAAAGCCCCACTGGACAGCTCTGCTATTCCCAGAGTGAGGTCTGGGCCAAGGAAAACATGCCCAGGGGAATCTGGGAATCTGGGAATCTGCATCTCCCTGACCCTACAAGTTGCCCACTTTCCCTTCCAGGAGAAAAGTGGTTTCCTGCTCTCTCCTGCCTGTCAAGTCGAGGGTTTCTATTGCTGGATTTGGCAGCACTGAAGGGGCTGCAATTATGTTAATTAGGCATTTTGATTAAAGTCAGCTTTTTGTTAGAAAATAAACTTCCTTGTTGAAAAATCTAGAGCAAATGGAGAGAGGAGCTGGATTTCCTGCTGGTTCATATGCTCCGTGCCTGGGCTAATTTAAGATCACTTGTGATGAATTTATTCCCCCAAACTGTATTCTTTTTATTATTACTCACTAGCATATGTTTGTTAAACATTTCAATATTCCCACACCCAGAGCTTATTATTTCAGCCATTTGTAACCTACCCACCCATCAGTGATTTCATTTTGGCAGAGCTGGAACCAAAGCAGCCACTCCTCACCACTGCCAGCAGAACTGGTGGGATCCATTCATCTTTTCAGCAATCATCATTCAGACAGAATCCTCGGCAGCAAACACACTGGGATTGCTGATGCAAAGGGAAAACTTGATCATTCTCTTGTCTGATGGAAAAGAATTGCTCAGGGCAAGGAATGGAGCTCCAGCCTGGGTGCTGTTCTCAGGCTATTCACCCTCAAAATAGAAAAAAAAATGAATAGAGGAGGATTTTGTTTTTACTCCATCACAAAGCTGCCAGATTTGGTTCTTTTTGGCACAGCTTTAGAGGGATTGCACTGTCCCATCAGTGTCCCAGCCCAGAAATGAGGAGCAATCCTGGGCTGAGCTGGCCTGACCCCATCCCTGTCACTGCAGGGCAAGGATGGGGCTGCTCTGAGTGGATTTGCTGTGTGCTCTTCTTTCAAAGCATTAACTGGGCCTTGGAGGGAGATTTGGCTCCTCCAGAAGGTTCTTGCTCTTTGCAAGCTGAAGTTGGCTCAGCTTTAGTTCATCTCTGTTTCAGAAATGCATTGGCAGCTTGCACAAGTCACCCGTGATGCAGCTCCTGGCCAAGTCAGGGAGAAGCACAGGGGGTGACCCAGCCCTGGGTTTGAAACTGGGATAAATCACCCAGCCCTGGATCTAAAATTCTCATCAATGACTCAGCCCTGAATTTAAAATTGGGATAAATCACCCAGCCCTGGATTTAAAATTCTGATCAATGACTCAACCCTGGATTTTAAATTGTCATAATCCTGTGTCCTGTTCTTAATAGCATCCAGCCCCTGGCTTCAGCAATCCCAGGGCTCCTGAGAAGACCCACAGCCATGGTGTGAGTCTCCAGGTGCTTTTTCCCTGCTCTCATGAGGTTTGCAAGGATGGACTGAGGGGATTTGCCTTCTGGGTTGCCCCATGGTGACCCCTTTGATAAATGAAGGGGTTGTTGCTCTCCTTGGGTTCAGGGATAGGATTGAAAACCCAAATAGGCACAAAAAAGACTTTCCTGTGGTATTGGAGATGCCAGGAGGAACTCAAGGGAACTTCATCACCACCCACCCCCCCAAACCACGATTTTCCAGGTGATTGTGTTGCAGAGCAGTGCCAGTTCCTGGAGCTGTGGGAAGTGGTCAGAAATCCTGCCACGTCCCAGCCCTTTTGATCAGGGATTTGTTTCACTGCCTGCTAATGGCTTTTGTCTCGTTAAACCAGAGAAGCTGTGCTCTGAGAGAGCAGCTTGAAGCATTTAGGACTCATTAGGCTTCAAAGGAAAGAGGCCTGTACCATAAGCCAGAGGGGAGGAAAGGAGTGGCGAGAGGATCCCATTAATGGAGAGCAAAAATAAACCCCAGACAGGAAGGAAAATTCTATAGGTCTGACTCAGAGCTGCAGTCTCAACACTGTGGCTTCCAGGAGCTGCAGAGGGAAAAACCCTCTGGCTTGGCTGCTGCCCACACCAGACCTGGACACCTGGGCAATGGCACAAGGCATGAACTGCCTTTTCAGGGATTTTATCCAGCCCAGACCTGCACACCAGCAAACAGAGAGGAGTCAGGCACGTGCTGTGATGGGAGATGTCACACTGCTGAGAGACCAGGGGGATGCTCCTGATCGTTGATACACTGCTGGGAGACCAGGGGGTGCTCCTGATCATTGATACACTGCTGGGAGACCAGGGGATGCTCCTCATCATTGTCACACTGGGGACAGACCAGGGGGATGTTCCTCACCATTGTCACACTGGTGACAGACCAGGGGGATGCTCCTCATCATTGTCACACTGGGGACAGACCAGGGGGATGTTCCTCACCATTGTCACACTGGGGACAGACCAGGGGGATGCTCCTCACCATTGTCACACTGGGGACAGACCAGGGGGTGCTCCTCATCATTGTCACACTGGGGACAGACCAGGGGGTGCTCCTCATCATTGTCACACTGGTGACAGACCAGGGGGATGCATTTTGCTGAGTTTCCTCTTCTCTCTCCTGAAATGTCCTTGTCACCTTCACCTGTGCCTGATTCTGACCAGGTATTTCATCTGTGTGAGGAAATAGGCTTTTTTTGGGTATTGTGCTGTGGATACTGTGAGAGCTGGGGAAAGAAGAAGCTTGAGTTTTCTCAAGCTACTCAAAGCAAAACAGAAGAGAAGATTTAATAGCAAAGCTAGCAGGTGGCAAAGGTGATGTTTTGGTGAGAGCGAGTTTACAAGAGGTGTCACCTTCCTTGCACCGATGAAATTCCTCCTATCCTCAGCTCTACAACCTAATCTATAAAAGTGTGGCTGCCTCTTTGATGAAATTGCTTTCTCCTGCCTCTGAGGGAAGTCATGGTGCTGCATTCCCTGCTCTGTGTTCCAGGGAAGATCCTGTTCCGCCGCAGCCACATCCGCGACGTGGCCGTCAAGCGCCTGATCCCCATCGACGAGTACTGCAAGGTAAGGGGCTCCCAGCCTGCTCTGTTGGGAGGGGTGAGCCAGGAAAACCTTCCAAATATGGGTGCTCAGCTTCTGAGAACATAGAAACCATAAACTAGGCTGAAATGAAAGCCATCTCTGAGATACCAAACCTTAGTTACTAAATAACTAGGAGACAATAGGATGGTTGGCCAAAAGTAATCCCCTCATGATAGAACAATGCTCCAAAGGTCAGAGAAAACCCTGCTGGCTTGGCAGAAGGGCTCCAAAGAGCAGTTTTTAGAGTTTAAAGTATAACACATGATGGTAATGTGATAGTTCTTATAGGCTGTATGTAAATGCTGTAGGATTTGTATCTTGTGTTAGATTGGTTAGTGGAAATTAGAATACTCAATGTAGAAGAAGATTTATTGTATTGTAAACGGGAAAATCTCTCTCTTACTACTCTCCTACTTCTCTCTTACTTTCTTACTCTCTTACTTCCTCTTATTTCTTTCTCTCTTGCTTTTTTACTTTTTTACTTACTTACTCTCTTTTCTCTCCCTTTCTCTCCGTCCTGCACTGGGCTGCAGCTGGCAGCTCTCAGCAGGACTCTGCGTACCCACACCTTTACAATAACCTGTAACTTTAAGATTGGCTTATGCAGAGCACCTGAGTTTGTCCCTGAGAACCGTCCTGGACACTAGGATTCCCTGCAGGGCCAGTCCCAGCCTGCTCCAGCCCCTCCTGAGGGGCTGCCAGCACCTCTGCTGTGCCACGCTCAGAGCACGGCCAGTCTGCCTCAGCCCCTGCCAGAAATCCCTTTTTTAGTTCAAACCCACCCAAAGTGGTTTAGCTTTTCTCTCCTTGTGCTTAATGTGAGTGTGGCTCAGCCCCTATTATCAATGTATTTTTTGGTTCAAACCCACCCAAAGTGGTTTAGCTTTTCTCTCCTCCTGGGTTCATGTGAGTCTGGCTCAGCCCCTGCTGTCAATCCCTTTTTTAGGTTCAAACCCACCCAAAGTGGTTTAGCTTTTCTATCCTTGTGCTTCATGTGAGTGTGGCTCAGCCCCTATTATCAATGTATTTTTTAGTTCAAACCCACCCAAAGTGGTTTAGCTTTTCTCTCCTCGTGGGTTCATGTGAGTCTGGCTCAGCCCCTGCTATCAATCCCTTTTTTTAATTCAAACTCACCCAAAGTGGTTTAGCTTTTCTCTCCTCATGGGTTCATGTGAGTGTGGGTTATCCCCTGCCATAAATCCCTTTTTTGGTTCAAACCCATCTGTGGTTTAGCTTTGCTCTCCTCATGCTTCATTCTGGGGGCTTGGAGGGGGAAGCCCACTCCAAGTTTGCACCCTGCTGCTGGGCTTTTCTTTTTTTTTTTTCCTTCCTCTGTGCTTTTCTCCAGTTTCAAAGCAGAACCAGCTCTGGGAGGGCTCTAAAGGACCTGTGTCCATCAAGGTCCAAGGCTGTGTCCATCACCACAGGTTTGGAGAAAAATTGTCACATGCAGGACTTGATTGGAAGGACTCAGCTCCTCAAGCAGAACCTTTCCTTTCCCACCTCCTGTTTTATGTAGCAGACAGCACTTGGGGCTGTGGGATGGTGGGGTGGCTCCAAACAAACTCCAGTTACTGGTTACAAAAACAGGGCAAGATGACTTGTACCCCAGAAAATGGTTGGAGCAGAGAGAAGGCTGAGACAATTTGCTCCATACTCTTGAAGGATATCAAACTGGGCTGAAGTGTAAGGGAAATTTTGATTTTAGGGCATATTTTTTTTTTTTTTTTTTGGCAGGGGAAACAAATTACTGAAGTCCAGGATAAATTATTTTCACACAAATCAAGTTTGTCACATCTGGTGATGTCAAAGAGGTGCATTAGCACTTGCAGCAGCCATGGTAGGGCTGGCACCAAAAATCTGAATGGAAATTGATTTCCAGTTATGGGAAATATCTGCAAAGGCTGTAGAATCCATGGGAGAAGAAGGGGAAATGGTAGAACATCCATCCCTTAGTGAGGGAGGTGTGGCAGTGCTGTGGGATTTGGGCCCCAGCCAGACCATGGCAGCGATGCCGTGGCTGGAATAACAACTCCAGGGATGGAGATGAATTAGGAAATGCATCTTGGCAGCTCTGCAGAGGGGCTGCAGATGAGAATCACTGCAGATGAGGGCAGAGTGATGGAGGTGTGGTACAAGGTGTGCTCTGAGGAAAGCTGCTGGTGCTTGGCCCCTTGTCTCCAGAGCCACTGAACTGTGCCACACAGACAGACACGGCCATAAATTCAATTTTGGGGAAGAAAACGTCCCTCAGTGATAAAAATGCTGCAGCTGCCTCTTCCAGAGAGATGCCATTAGTGGGATAAAATATAATGAAGTCATTTGACTTAACAACTGGAACGTAATGGCTGATGTTATATGAGCCACTTAGGGAGCTGTGCTCTCCTCCTCTGTTAATGCATCACCCAGGAATTCCCAGCTCTCCCTGCCTGGCCTTGAGCTGTGCTGTTACCCAGAAAGCAGCTGAGCTGAGCTGGGCTGGGCTGACCAGGGGCTGCAGAGATGGCAAATCAGCAAGGAATGAGCAGGAGAGAGCTGTGGGAGGAAGTTTCTGCTTTGTTGGCATCTCCTCTGAGGGATTTTGGGTGTCTTCATCCTCTCTGCTGCAAAGGGGATGGGTGAGATTTGGGGTGGAAGCAGGGAAGAGGAGCAAGGAGGGGAACCACTGCTTTCACAGCTCCTGAAAAACGTGGCAATTTAAAATAAAGAGCAGAAAAGCAGTGAAGGAATCAGGGCAGCTGGTAAAAGCAGTGAGTTGCTAAATGAGAATTCAAGCAGCCATTGGCAAGGAGAGGGAGCAGGGGCCTGAAATGTCTTCCCATCTCTCCAGTTTATTCTCTTTGTGTTCCACATCTGTTGGTCTTTCTCGTGGTGTGGGATCTGCCTTCCTCCTGCCTTAGGGTTTTTGGGATTTTTAAGTGGGGGGTGATGAAGGACTGGTGATGTTCTACCCCAAAGAGACTGGGTGGCCCACTGCAAACACTGCTGCTGGAGAATAATCCTTTCTCACTGCCTGCAAAATGGATTTTTAATCCAGCAAGGATCCTCTGTCTGCTCCTTTCTCCTCTCTTTCTGCAGGCAGCAGGATGGAAAGGTGACTTTGCTGTGGCTCCAACACCAAGGGCCAAAACTCTGTCCTGGTGGCCACTGCTTTGGGTGGCAGGGCCAGGGCTGGGACCCACAGCAGGCTGTTTGTGCCACTGTTGTTGGTGTTGTGGCCAGCAGGACAGCAGGGTGGGATTGCTTCAAAACATCCTGGGAAAGGAGCTGTGAGCCTTGTCCCCCCTCCTTCCAGCACAGCGTGTTCTCTGGGATCTTCCCCTGCTCTCAGAGGGCACAGAGCCTTCTCCAGGCCACAAAATCCCAGATTTTGGCAGGGGGGAATCACTGAGAGCGTGGGATGCTGGAGCTGGGGAGTGGTACCACATGGGAATGGCATCCTTGCAAAACCTGATATTTGAACAGCCCGTCCCTGGGCCCAAGAGCCGTGGAGGGAGAGGTTTTCTGTCTGCTGTCTCATGATCCTGGCCCATCATTAGTGGTCTGACAGTCTGCTGTGCTGGCACCAGGGCGGGCTGGGAGGGGCTGGGAGGGCTTTGGGGGCAATGAGGAGCCACATCTGATCTCTGTGGTCGCCCCGAGGCTCTGCAGCTGTGGCTTTGTCTCCAGGAGAGAAATGAGGGGAAGTTTGCTTTGCTCACGCTGCTGTCACGAGGCTGCTGGGCCAGCAGACAGAGGGGAGGGGGAATTGTACAGAAAACTGGTTATAAATCTGCTCCAGGCTGGGCTCTGCTGCCTGATTTTAATGCTCCCTTTTTCCAGGCACTCTCACCCTGCAGGTCCCACTGCTGAAGTTTTTTACAGCAGATTCCTGGAAGGGAAGGAAGCAGAGGGAATTTTGCCTCTCCTGCCATTCCACAGCAGCCTCCCAGCCCTGTCCCTGTGCTTTTCCCTCCCCTGCTTCTCTCCCCATGGCCCAGGGGAGCATTTTTAGGATGTGCTGGGATGGCACTGGGAGTCTGCCACGTGTGAACTGCCCAACCTTTCCCAAGGATGCTCCATGCTGGGAACTGAGCTGGGAGAGTGCAGGGACACCCCTGAGGCTCCCAGCTCTGAGACAGCATCTGCCCAAAAGGCTGGGGCTGGCTAAGCTGGGCCTGGGCAGTCTCTGCTTATCCCTCAGTGATGGGTGGTGGCTGGAGGGGGCTCCCTGGGTTTGCTGTGGTTCTCACCTTTGGGTGCCACTCCTGTCCCAGTCCCTGCTCTCCCAGGAGTCCCCCCCGGGCTCCTTGCACAGTTCTGGGGTTTCCCATCACTGGTGTCTCTGTTTGCTCCCCAGGCTCTGATCCAGCTGCCTCCCTACATCTCCCAGTGTGAGGAGGTGCTGCAGTTCTTCGAGACACGGCCGGATGACCTGACCCCCCCCAAAGAGTGAGTGGGGAGGGGTGCACTGCTGGGGGGTGGGAGACACACTGGGAGGGTGAGAGAGAAAATGGGATGGTGTAAGAGAAACTGGGATGGTGTGAGACACAAACTGGGATGGTGTGAGAGAAACTGGGATGGTGGTGAGGCACAAACTGGGACAGTGGTGAGGCACAAACTGGGACAGTGGTGAGGCACAAACTGGGATGGTGGTGAGGCACAAACTGGGACAGTGGTGAGGCACAAACTGGGATGGTGGTGAGACACAAACTGGGATGGTGGTGAGGCACAAACTGGGATGGTGTGAGACACAAACTGGGATGGTGGTGAGGCACAAACTGGGACAGTGGTGAGGCACAAACTGGGATGGTGATGAGGCACAAACTGGGATGGTGGTGAGACACAACTGGGATGGTGTGAGAGACAAACTGGGATGGTGTGAGAGACAAACTGGGATGGTGTGAGACACAAACTGGGATGGTGGTGAGGCACAAACTGGGACAGTGGTGAGACACAACTGGGATGGTGTGAGAGACAAACTGGGATGGTGGTGAGGCACAAACTGGGATGGTGTGAGAGACAAACTGGGATGGTGTGAGAGACAAACTGGGATGGTGGTGAGACACAAACTGGGATGGTGTGAGAGACAAACTGGGATGGTGGTGAGGCACAAACTGGGATGGTGGTGAGGCACAAACTGGGATGGTGGTGAGGCACAAACTGGGATGGTGTGAGACAAACTGGGAATCGTGTGAGACACAAACTGGGATGGTGTGAGACACAAACTGTGATGGTGGTGAGGCACAAACTGGGATGGTGTGAGACACAAACTGGGATGGTGTGAGAGACAAACTGGGATGGTGTGAGACACAAACTGCCTTGGACTTGCTGATATCCATGACTCTGGTGTCCATCAGCAATTCCCTTGTGAGTCACAGATCTGGGATTTGGAGACTTTCATGGAGAGGCTGTGCAGCTCAGGGTGGGCACCTCTTCCTCCAGTGGGGAAGTGGAAACATTTCTCTGGGACCCCATGAAGTGTTGGTCTCTTCCTGAGCCCCATTCTGCTTGCAAATACCAGTCTCAAGAACATGCTCAGCCTGACAATCCTCACTTCACACATTGAAACAACCTCTGCCTCGTGGCAAAGGCGTTTTCCCCCATCCATAACAGCTCTCCAGAGCCTCTCCACACAGGCCCAGGAGGGTTTGCAGGGAATCTTGCCTGCCTTACACAACTCTGTGGTTCTAAGTCTTGTGACTGTGAGCTGCTCTGGCCAGGAGCCTCCCATCTCCTACTAATCACGAGCATCATAAATCTGAGCAGCCTCCTCATGCCCTGCTCTGCTGCTCTCCCTGTCCCTGCTGCCTGTGACACAGCTCAGCAGAGCCTGAGCGCTGGAGGAGGCTGATTAATCGTGAGGGGAAAGGCAATAAATTGATTTGACACCATTCTCTATTGGAAGGGTGTGGAGGTAGATAAAGGGATTTTGTTTTTCTCCCCTGAGCCTGTCAAGTCTCCAGCTCAGTATGGTGCTTGGGTGGACTGCATCTTCTCCCTGGGATTTTGATTATTTTCATTCCCTCTCTTAATTCCCCCTTCCCCCATCCCTGCTTTCCTCCTTTGGCTTGGCCTGTCATCATTTCATCATTTCTCCTGCAGCTCGTGGTCACTGGTGGGGCTGCTCTGAGAGCCCCAGAGCCCATTAACTAATTGCTTGCTGTCACTGATGCTCTCCTCTGTCCTGCCCAGCTATTGCTCACCACTTAACCTGGGTCATCATTCAGGGAAGGTTATCATTCAGGGAAGGTTACCATTCAGGGAAGGTTATCATTCAGGGAAGGTTATCCTTTAGGGAAGGTTATCATTCAGGGAAGGTTATCCTTTAGGGAAGGTCATCCTTTAGGGAGGGTCATCCTTTAGGGAAGGTTATCATTCAGGGAAGGTTATCATTCAGGGAAGGTTATCCTTTAGGGAAGGTCATCCTTTAGGGAGGGTCATCCCTCGAGGAAGGCTCAGCTCAGGGGCAAGCAAGGGACACCAGGACAAGATGATCTTGCAGGGACATCAGAGAGGGGGGTGTCATGGGGTGGGGCTGTTTTGGGATGTGGGGCACTGCCTGTGCACGATCTTTGAGCCCTGCAGGAGGGGGAGGAGCTGCTCTGCAGTAGGAGTCAGCCTGCAGCTGAGGGAGCTTTGGCCATGGGGGTGGAAGGGCAGCTTCAGTCTCACACCCGCTCTCCTCTCCTTTATTTTGTGTTTTAGGCTGAGCCAGAAACGAGGCAGGGTGGGCAGGGGTGGGGGACACCTTTGGGTGCTGAGTGGGGCAGCCCTGGGAGCTGCAGCTCCCAGCCATCAGTGCCAGTCCCCTGTCACCTCCCTGCTTTGGCTCTGAGACACAAGGGGCTGCCTGCAGCCCAGCCCCAGACGTGTTTCTGTGGTGGGACAATCCACAGGGTCTGGGTGCAGAATTCTGGGTGTTGGTGAGTTTTGGCCATTGCAGGGCTGGGTGGGTGATGCTGAATCCAGTGGTGGCTGTGCTGCTTCTCCTGGATGCTCCTCTCCACGAACAATGTGCTGCTCCCCGTTCTCTTCTCCATGGACAATGTGCTGCTCCCCTTTTCCTCTCCATGGACAATGTGCTGCTCCCTTTTCTCCTCCTCTCCATGGACAATGTGCTGCTCCCCTTTTCCTCTCCATGGACAATGTGCTGCCCCCTTTTTCCTCTCCATGGACAATGTGCTGCTCCCTTTTTCCTCTTCATGGAGAATGTGCTGCTTTCTTTTCTCCTTCTCTCCTTGGAGAATGTGTTCTTTTCTTTCTGCCCCTCTCCATGGACAGTGTGCTGCTCCCCTTTCTCCTCTCCATGGACAATGTGCTGCTGTCCTTTTTCCTCTCCATGGACAATGTGCAGTTTCCTTTTCTCCTCTCCATGGACAATGTGCTGCTCCCTTTTTCCTCTCCATGGACAATGTGCTGCTGTCCTTTTTCCTCTCCATGGACAATGTGCTGTTTCCTTTTCTCCTCTCCATGGACAATGTGCTGTTTCCTTTTCTCCTCTCCATGAAGAATGTGCTGCTCCCTTTCTCCTGTCCATGGAGAATGAGCTGCTTCCCTCTCTCCTCCTCTCCAAAATCCTGCAGCACACAGAGGGACTCAGTGGGTGCCCCTTGTCCCTTTGCCCCAGCATCTCAAGGACATCCCCGCTGTGTCCCCCATCCCATTCCAGAGGGGCATTTATTGGCTACAGTTCAAAATGCTAATGAATGTCCTTGACTCTCTCCTCTGGAGGGGCTGGGAGCCCATTCCCGAGGCCTGGAATGCTGCCAGCTCAGCAATAACGAGATGGGAGCTGGGGTAGACACAGGGCTGGATCAGACGTGGTGGCGTGTCTGGGCTTTGGCCGGATGTCATCCTTCATCCAGCAGATAAATACTGTGCTCTGGGAGCTTGAGAGGGAGCCAGGCCATGAACGGAGTGGGGGAAAGGGAAAAAAAAAAACAAAAAAAAATAAACCAAAAAACAAAACAAAAAACAAACAAACAAAAAAACCATAAAAAACAAAAAAA